>RJWH01001899.1:0-107927 GCA_004363575.1 Solenodon paradoxus | reverse complement strand
ACACAGACAGGAGAAAATGATGCTCATTGAACAGTTAGGAACATGAAAAAGATAGTCAGGAGAGCTTGGTGACTATTAAAGATTTTTATTAGTCCCTCAGGACATGGATCAGTTTTTCTAACTTTGTTTTGCAGAGCACAGGAACTGTGGATGGTGGAGCTGTGGCAGCAGGGGCTCCAGGTCGAGAAGGTTCTGAGGGCCCCCCTCCCTTGTATAGCACCAACCATGACTTCAAATTCTCCTACTCAGAGATCAATTTTCAGGATCTAAGTTGGTCCTTCCGCAACCTCTACAAATCCATGCTGGAGAAATCCTCTTCTCAGCACGGTGAGTCTGGATTTAGGAGGGAACATGGATGTTCTTGTATTTTTGAAGAAGTGGTGATATTCTGTTTGCTTCCTTCTCTCCTATTTTTAACACAATAAAAGGTTGGTCGCTGGTCAGGGGAAGGTTGTCATGAGCTTTTTGGAGTGGAGCTCTTCTGACTTAGTTCTAAGGACAGCTGTTTCGAAAGGCAGATTGGGTTATTAGCTTCAGAAAGTGAGTTGGAGGAATCCCTCTTCTAGAGCCAAGGGCAGTAATTTCTACTATAAGCTCGTCATTTAGAGAATGGCCACTAGGGGACAGCAGTAGTACCCACTCCCCAAGAATCCCCTCATTTCATTGTGAGGGCAATTGAATTTCATTCTTCAGCATATTTATATTTATGTTAATTTTTATTAGGAAAAGTTTCAAATAGATGCAAAAATAGTATAACAAACCTTCATGTTTCCTTTATTCAACTTTGTCACCAACATTTGTTTCATATACGGCTTACCTTTTTTTTTTTTTAAAGGAAAGGTGCGGGGTAGAAATGAAGGTGAGTTGGCAGGCAGACAGGAGGAGAGAGGAGGAAGAAGCGCTTTATTTATTCTTATTTACTTGTACACATTAGCTTTGGGATGTATGTGGACTGTACTTTGGCCTGAGACAGTTGTCTAAACCACTGCTCCCCCAGGGCGCAACCTACCTACCTTTTTAAAAATTGGAGTAAATTAATTGGAGAAAGATCATTCCACCTATAAATGCTATTTCATTGTACGCCCCTAATGATAACTTCTTTTAGCTCTCCTGTGTCGTTATTGCTCCTAATATAACGAATACTGCTTTTTTAATAGCAGTGTATATCTTTTCAGTGTATATTCAAATTTCCTAAATTACTCCACTCTTCACCCAAGCTCCATTTGTTAGTAGTGAATACAACTAGGTAAGAGTAGAGACCAAAAGAGGAAAGACTAGACACCAGTGGCTTTGTTTTATTTCCACTTGTTGGTTTTGTCTCCCTCCACCCGCGTCTTGAAACTGGGTCCTTGGGCTTCCCGTGGTCTGCATCTTGCCTGCCTCACCACCTGAGCCACGAGGTGTGCCCTCTAATTGAGTTTTAAAAAAAATCTTTTGAAACTGTGATTCCAGGCTTACATCAAAATCCTTGAAAAATCGCATGAAAAGCTGCACCCTGACCATTTTTTGCTAAAATCTTCGTGACAACACACTGTCCAGGCTTTCCATCTGTCTGTTAGATCTGCCCGGAGGCCCGGAGGACCCCTGCTGTCCCAGAAGCCCCCACTCTCACCTCTGGTTTCTGTCTGAGGCCTGCCAGCGGAAGCCCTGTGTCGTGAAAACTGCGTTGCCCGAGTCACTTGCCTGCTTCCTCCCGCCCTGCAGGCTTTTCGTCTCTCCTGGGGGACATGCCACCCTCTAACAACTACTACATGTACCAGCAGCAGCCGCCGCCGCCGCCTCAGCCGCCGCCGCCACCGCCGCCGCCGCCGCCAGCACCTCAGCAGCCGCAGCCACCGCCGCAGCAGGCACCCACCCAAGGCCCCTCAGCTGTAGGAGGTGCTCCTTCACTGCACACCCCGAACCCAGATGGCTGTACCCCACCAGGGGGGAAGCAAACTGGGGCCGAAGGCTATGGACCGCCCCCTGTGATGGCCATGCACCCCCCGCCACTGCAGCACGGAGGCTACCACCCTCATCAGCACCATCCCCACTCCCACCCCGCCCAGCAGCCGCCGGCGCAAGGCCAGGCTCCTATCAACAGTTCTGGCTTTGGTGAGTAAGGAGGATGGAGGGGGACCCTGGCGGAGGGTGGAATGACCTCCTGTGCTGACTCTGGCAGGGAGGTGCAATTGACTCGGAATTCATAGTGGGTCTGTTAGCTCCATTTTCCCACAGGAGCTTTTCTGAGTGAACGAAGTTGCCACTCAGAGCTCTGTGTTACAGAATTCTTGGACAAACTGGAACTGTCCCACATATTCTACCACCTGTGTGCTGGGCTGTCTGTACCTGAAGCATAGATGGTTTTACTAGTCCTGACTCTTCAGGAAAGGAGAGTCCAAAATTATCTTGCCTAATGCAATGGATGAGCTATGTAGATGCAAGAATCTTGCATATAGTCAGCCTGCTGTCTTTTGGCTAATGTCTTGCACTTCCCTCTGTCTGATGACCCACTTTCTTCTCCTACTGGCAGCCTTTCCTCCTGACTGGTGCTCCAATATTGACTCCTTAAAGGAAAGCTTCAAGATGGTGAATCGGCTCAATTGGTCCAGCATTGAGCAGTCACAGTTCTCAGGTTAGTGATCAACGGATGATGACTGGAGGGAAGAGGAAGACATTGTGAGTGAAAAACTCAGCAAAAACCTGAACCATAAAGTGGCAGTTAAATGAAGTTGGAGAACTGAAGATTTCATTGTTTCCCTTTCATATTATTCAAGGTGGATAATGATATTATTTTCAAATTAATTTTAGCTAATTTTACCTTACCTCAAAACATGACAGTGATTTATTCTGGACAGTTTTGTCTGGTAAAGGAAGGCTCTCATTAATTCAAGGACCCTGCATCACTATTCTGTAGTTTTATCACCACTTACTGACAATGTGACCACAGGTAATTCACTCAGTTGTGAAATTTTCTTTCATTCATCTGTAAGATGGAAATTATAATAAGACTGTATTGAGAGATGTAAAGAATGAGAGCTTAAAAATGTAGAGATCTGATATATCAGTTGTTACTGATAGTAAATCTCATTAGTGTTGATTTTTTTTTTAAAGGAAAGGTATAGGCGGGAATGAAGGCAAGTAGACAGGAAGGAAGAGGAGAAAGAAGTACTTCATTTTATTTTTACTTAGTTATTCGCATTGTTGTTCCTTCTGGCCCTGGAGACAAACCCAAGTCCTTGGGATGCATGTTGACTGCACTCCTTTGGAGACAGTGGGTCCAACCACTACTCCACCAGGGTGTGCTATTGTGGTGCTAATTTTTGGTGTGGTTGGAGCAGTGAAATCGAGAGGTCTGGCAGGTACTTCGTTGCACTGCAAGGTTAGCATTTCTTGCTTTGCTATTTGCAGAGCTGATGGAGAGTCTTCGGCAGGCTGAGCAGAAGAACTGGAGCCTTGACCAGCATCACATTGCCAACCTGTGTGACTCCCTCAACCACTTTCTTACTCAGACTGGTCATGTGCCCCCACAAGGGGGCTCCCACCGGCCAACAGTCCCTGCCCGTATTGCTGACTCCTGTGCCCTCACCAGTGGCAAGCAAGAGCCAGCCATGAACCAAGGTAATACACAAAGCACATTGCCAAGGAGGTGGAGACCATGATGAAAGGTTGGGGAAGAGGAAAGCAGTAGAGAATCGAGGGGCATCATCTTATGGGTAATGATCCAAACTGAGGCCTTTTTCTGCCTTGTTGACTGAACATCTATTATATCAGGAAAGTTCTAAACTAAAAATGCCAAATAGGCCATATGATTCCTTTTTAGACCTTGATTTGGGAGATCAGAATGAAGTAAGAAAAGGCAGAAGAAAATCCCCATTTCAAATCTGGAGTGGTGAGTCTCCACTGTTAATGATCTTCAAAGCAGTGAAATGAGAGAGTCAATAATCATGTCATCCTTCTAAAATCTATGTTAATTCACAGTCCTAGTATCTGGCCCCTTTTTGTCCTCAGTGGTGAGGACTGATTGCTTCTGTCAAAAGCTTTCATGCCTGCAGGAGCTATAGAGAAAGGAAAAGAAATTAAGGAGAAGAAGAGTAATCCACCCTGCCACCCCTCCAACCCCTCTTACATTGAACTTTGCTGTCCTTGAATAGAATGATCCCATTCAAGTAACTCTTGTCTTACTTTGGCAGTGAACTCTTATGGGCACCCACAAGCCCCCCACCTCTACCCTGGCCCATCACCAATGTACCCAATCCCCACCCAGGACACAGCAGGATATAATCGCCCAGGTAAGAGACAGGAAGCCTGTTAACCAACAGCAAGTGCTCTCTACCCTGACACATTTCTCTGACTCTGAGCCTGCATTCCCTGCTCTTTTGCCCTCATGTGCAGAGAGGGGGTGAACTGTCATGATGCCCAAGGTTGGAGGGTGGGTCACCTGCTAGGGAAGTGTATGTACAGACTAAAGAAGACTGACATCTGCAACGATGAAAGGAAGTAAAAGCATAAATTAAAGCAAAAGATAGATATGGAAATCATTTATATCTAGCTTTGGAATGTAGATGGAAGATATACTTAGGTAGATAAAATGAACTTATTCTACAGACATGCCTGCTTTGTGCCCATGTCTGCTTTCCTGCCACCTGACCTCTAGTATCTGGGGTCTGGGATTGAACTATTTCTGATAGTAGATATGGAAAGAGACCTTAAGTCATTATAAATAGTTCAAAGCGAACAGATCCTTCACCTTTAAATAGAGTTAGAAAAGTCACTATTATCATTCTGCCTAATTACATGTGTTTTCCATTTTGGGAGTGACATCTGACTCTTTATCCATTTAATACATATGCATATTTCTGTACTTCTATTTTGCGTTAATTCGTTCTGTATCTTTAAAAAAATGGTTACATAGTCTTTATAAATATAACTTTTAATGACTGCATACTATTACATTGTCATGGGACCTAGTTTACTCTAGTTTATTTCCTGAGAACTTCTATGATGCGACCAACAACAGAAATAGCGCTGGGCTAATAAGGACAATGGTTTCACCAGATTATCCTCATGGAAGGTGTTATTTGGGCCTGAGCACTGTCTGTCTCAATTAGTAGAATAACTTCCCAACCACTCCCCTTTTAATCTCTTTGTCTCTTCATGACAGCACACCACATGGTCCCTCGCCCACCAGTTCCACCTCCGGGTGCCAATGAGGAGATTCCCGATGACTTCGACTGGGACTTGATTACTTAGTGATTCTTGGAGAGTGGCCATCAGCCTGGGGTGCGGGGCGAAGTCTGGCCGTGGGGAAAGAGAAGCCCCAGCCCATCCCTTCCGCCCTTGCCTGTATATAGATACATATCCTCTTTTTTTTTCTTTCTCTGTCAGAGAAGCCACCGCAAGATGCTGCCGAAGATAACCCCCATTTTTTTGCCTCATTCTTCTTCCTTCTTGTTTTTTTTCCTAGTTCTTTTATTGTTGTTGTCTTATTATTATTATAATTATTATTATTGGTTATATGCTGTCCCCAGTCTCCTGCCCCTACCCTGTGGACCACCTCTTGCTAATTTGAAATGATCTGTCTGGAAGGTGAGGCCATGATAGCCACAGAGAAAGGTTTCAGATCTGGTTTACCTTTCCTTTTGAGAAAGTCGACGCAAATCCCACCTTTTTCGGCCTTAAATTGTTTTCTGTTCCTGTCAGTTCATTCCAGGACCCGAGAGGCCACATTATCAAATAGAAGGGATATAAAACACTTCTTAGCAGCCATGAATTTGCAGGTTTTACTCAATGGTGCTAATTTTGTCCTCTGAGCTCTTTCTTGTCCTTTGTATATTCATTCCTTACTTCTGCAAGTCCTCATTCCCCATCAAGAGTACGAGTGATGGTGGTGGTGCAAGAGGGTGACAGTAATGTCCTAGTGGAATAGGAGGCCTGAGCTGAGTCAGGTAGAATACTGTAGAGGGACAGTGGACTATAAAAGAGTCAGAAAAAATGGGGTGTAGACTACTATGTCAAATAAACGTCATTGGCTTCTTCCTGGCCCATTCTCTGTAGAAGACAGGCTTGGCTTTAGTCAGAACTGTTTTTGTATGGTAATGGTGAGCACAACTCTTCAGCATAGATTTAACTTTTTGGAGATTGTTTCGATTTAACCATCTTGGCTTTTTAAACACAATCCCTGAAATTGAACTCTTTCAATCCTTTTTCCCCATTCAGCAAATATTACTTTGTCTTCATTTAGTTATTTGCTCAATTCTTCCACCCATTTCTTTTCTTCCCACATTTTCTGATATTTTCAAGAAGGAAAAGTAAGGGATTATCACTTAGTTTCATCTTGTCCTGCAAGATGAAAATCTTTTTCCCACCTTTCATAGCAGAATCAAACTTGTAGTATTGGTGAAAGGAGGGTGGGAAGAGGAAAGGGAACTTCTATAGACATAGATAGGGAGTATTTCAGTTATTTAGTTCTGTAGACAGATGCTTCCCTTGGGACCGAAGCTTTTGCAATTAGGCTTTTGAGGGATGAAGGAAATTGGTAAATAATAATAAGGGGAAGAGGTCAGTGAGGGCCAGGAAGACTCCAGAAAAAGGTATATGGATAACTTACCTCCTTTAAACAGGGAGTTGCCTTGTGACTTATTGCTGCAGAATTACTGTATATTTACTGTTAATTGTTGAGTTTTAATTATGTGAGGGAAGGACAATTTGATTTCTGTTTCTATTTTGCTGAATGTTCACTTTCTGAAAGCTATGGGACAAAATATGTGGAATGGACAAGTTTACTCTCTGATTTCTGCTTTTTGTTCACATTCTTTTATTTACTCATGATTTCCAAGAGATCTAGCTTTCTGCTCTCTTGTTTTCCCCTCTCCCTTACCCCTTCCCTTTCTTTGTGGGGGTTATACATGAGAGTTTGTTAAAGAAGTCCAGTGAGGCTGAAGTAAAGGGGCAAGAAGGGCAGTTAAATAAAGAGCACTTTATTTCTTTGAAGTCTTTGTAAGAAATGGGGTATGAGTGGTTTGAATCCCCCATTGTGTTGGAGGAGTTAGTGGGTTTGAAGTATATGTAATATTTCCCATTGGGGAAAGGAGATTTTTCTTTTAGAGGGTGGCAAAATGCTTTTGCCCAGTGTCCCTGTTTTAGGCATCTCTCCCTTATTCCTTCCATTCAAGGTGCCTCCTACACACAGCTTCCCATTTGTTTTCCCCAAGATTTCCCCTTTTTAAATTATCACTGTTTTCTACTCAGATCCATATAGGATTTTCAAGAGTAGGTGCCATCAAGCAAGCAACTGCCCCTTGTTTATAATTCATCCGTATCTTCTGAAAACTAGTCTCATTAAGAACCCTGGTGGGCAGCCAGAGTAACTGAAATTTGGGACTAGGACTGGAGATTGGCCATCTGGCCATCTGGCCTCCTGGGATTTCAGCTCCCCTCTACTAAACTGGCTAAATGGCACAAGACAAACCTGACCCTCTTTGGGTCTCAGTTTCCCCTCCATGAAATGGAAAGGAAACTACTTTTTCTTGTTGGTCTAGCACTGCTGGACTTGAAGTAAATTCATTGTTGTTGTATTGGGTGATATGTGCAGAACTGCAAAGCTCACTGCCTACAAGAGAAAATAAGGGAGAAAGTGGAAGAGAGGGACAATTTGGTAGAGATCCACCCATCCCTGACTTCCTCTCTTCAACCCCCATGTTTCTGGTTTGGTGAGTCCTTCATACCACCCATAATGCTTTGTATTGGTACAGGCTAGGAAGAGGGTGTATGGTCTCACATGTTGTTGATTTTTGCATGCTTTCTTAATAAAAAAAAAAAAAAAGTGCTTATGGCACTGGTCTCAAATTTCTTTTTGTCAGATAGGAAGGGAGAAATGTGAAAGCATTTGTTTTTAACTGACCTTTAGCCCCTGCCATACCTCTTACCACTGAGTGATTAGCTGACCATGAAATCTTTCATAAGATTGATGGGAAAAAGGAGAATTGAATGCACACTTTCAATATTCCTCGCTGCCCACCCCCCCACCCCCCCAGTGCTATTAAAAGCAATGAAATATTGCTGGGAGAGACAGTCACTCCTTGTAATTTGCTGTGTGGACTAGGCCATTGCGCTTGCATTCTGGAATATTTTAAAGATTAAAAATATAACAATTTGGGGAGGACTTGGGTCACCATCTGGGATTACCTGTGAGTACTTTAGGTACTCACCAGTCTTTTATGAGAAAGGAGGGCATTTCTAGTGTATGAATTTCTTCAAAATTCATTTTTAAGGTAAATAGAACTCGTAAAAGACATACAGAATTGCCCACAATTGCGTCTCTGTAACTATGCCAAGATTATTCATCCTGATGTCATAAACATTGACTCCAGAACTTTGGGACTTGTACTGAGAGTTTTGTGATACGTGTTGGGATTTCCAGAACCTAGCAGATTACTATTTCATTAAGCCCACAGTTACATAGTGTGAGAATGACTTGCTGCATATGTAGAGATTATGATACATTTTGTGTCAAAAAAATTCACGAGACTTGCAGGAAAGCACAGAAAAAGTATTTATTCACATCAAATATATAAACATTAAATTGGAAGGTAACATGGCAAATCTTACATTATATCAGACATTATTACCCCACAACTGAAAGAATTCCTTGTGATTTGAAAATTTTCTGCATAGTGCTTTAAAACAAATTTATAGTCCAGACCCCTCACCTCAGTCACTGAACAAATTGTGACTTGCGAATCTAAAACATTTCATTTTGTATTTATTAAATTATTCTGTTTAAGTGAAGCTATGTTGTAGTATTAACAAACCTGACATTTTTAGACTACATGATGGGAGTTAAATAGTTTTAAAAAAATGAAAGACGGTTAAGAGGGAAGTTATGTATATGTGATTGGAATGGGTAGACAAAAGTAGAAGAAAGTGTGTGGTAATGAACAAAGTATGATGATTAATGAATATTGGGTTGCTGGATAGGCAAATATAGAGTTCTTGATCTTTCAAAACAAGAAGTTGCTTTATCACATCTGCGAAAACTAGTACCAAAAACATGATTTAAAAATGTGAATATTTAAGAGATATCTAAAATATTACAAGGATTATCTCTGGGAAATGGGAGAGGGAGGAGGAAGCAAATGAGTAGGGCAGGGTAGGAAAGTTCTTATATTTCATTATAAACCTTGAATTCTCTTTAAACTATGTGCATGTGTTACTTTAGTAAAGATACAGATTAAAAGCCCAAAGATATATCTGGTAATTTTTGCATGAAAGATATACACCTGTAATCATGTCTCTAGTTTTTCTTTTTTTTTTTAATTTGGTAATATTTTAGTGGGTACTTAGTCATTTTGCAGTGCATTAAAGAATTGGGCATGCCCTGGTGGCTCAGGTGTTAAGCCAGTGTCTGGGATGTAGTCCACATACAGCCCAAGGACCCAAGTTCATGGCCTGGGACCGGGGAGAGGGGAGATAAAATGAACAACTAACTAAATAAAATGCTGCTTCTTTCTCTCTTCCTTCCTGCCTGCTGCCCACCTTCATCCCTGCCTGTCTGTCCTCCACTTAAAAAAATAATCATTCAATCTTCTACCTTCTTTTTCCTTTCATTTGAAATGAGTTTATTGAGAAGTATTAATGTGGAGCAAGATGAAGAGAGTAATATGGATTTTATTAAATTGGAGATGATTTGAGGCCCATAGTCTGACTTGGAAGATTGAGAGGTCAAGAAAGAATAAATTAGAGAGTTTAAGAAAAGGAATACAAATTAGATGATTTTATCAATTGACAAAAAGAGTAAAAAATAGAGAAATCCCCCACTACAGCTTACATATCACTCCCTGAGTACATTTCAGGTGCCTTAGTAATCTCGTCTTTATATAATACTTGCTCAATTAGTTGTAATACCAAAAACTCAGAATTCCTATGTCCTACATCCAGGAGTTTACCAACTAGTAGGCATTTGGTATGTACTCTGTTTCACACTGTACTTCACAACCCCTTATTTTCATTGACTTTCTTTTAGCACTTTCTTTTCATTTAAAACCATCGCCGCCCCTGCCACCAGCACAACCACCACAAAACCATGGAACAAATGGTTATCTTTTACCTATCAGGTAGGACCAGAAGGAAAGGTTTTAATTTGAACCTAGGCTATGCCCTATTGGAGTAGCAGTTGGGCCTCGTGCCTCCGAAGGCGTGCAGGCCACGTGTCCCTGGGTTCAAGTTCTGGGTCCAGGAGTGGGCAGGAGGGAAGCACGCAGTGTGAGCAACTTAAAAAAAAAAAAAATGCTGCTTCCTCCTCTCTTCCTGCCTACACCTTTCCTTTAAAAAACAAAATAAAAATATTCAGTGAGGGGGCGGGGGGGCGGTTAGTTAATACCTAACATTCTCCAAATTTTAATGATAGAAATATAATTTAAAAGCAGAGTAGAGTCTCCTTTATCTCACATGGCTTAGATTGGGAATCAGATATACTAATCTACACAATGAGTCTCCAGTTTCGCATTGATCACAAACAAGTGAGTTTGTTGAAATACTTGCTGAGCGCCACTCCCAGATTCTGATTCAGGTAGTCTGTGGTTGGGGCCCCAGCATTTATATTTCTAAGAAGTTTTTAGGTTGCTGATGACACTAGTCTGTGACCACACTTGAACCCCTGAATTGAGTCTTTGATGGTTTCTGAAATACCCTGCTCACCACATCCCTTGTGCTTTTCAAAGCGTGTTGCACTGGGTGAATACCTAAAAAACTCTGCCCGTGTCAGCTCCTCCATGCTTTTACACAGCTGTGCTGATACTGCTTTTCTCAGAACAGATTTTGTTTGGGGGGCAGCTGGTGGAGTGAGTGGGCTCATCATTGAAAGCAGCTTCCAGAATGCCCTGCATGGACTGCTTTGCTTTCTTCCTAAAATCTTTCCCCAGGAAGGCATAGAGGAAGGGATTGAAACAGCTATTGGCTGATGCAAGAGCAATGGACACACTGTCCCAGGACTGCACAGCTTCTCCAAAAGGGGTGTGGGGGTCAGCGTACAATGACAGAACTCCAACAATGTGGTATGGAGCCCAACAGACAAAGAAGACAAACACCACGACCAGGGCTACTCGAAAAGTTTTGTTCCCAGACTTGGTGAAGCGACCCCGTCGTTGCATCTGGAAGATAATGAGGCTGTAACAGGCCATCATGATGATAAAGGGCAGCAGGAAACCTACCACCAGCCTAGAGATGGTTATTGCCACCAGGGGTGTGGGTAATGTAAGTTGGTCTAAAACCCCATCCTGGAAATCCCATCTGTAGAAGTAATTGCTAGAAGCACTAGAGTAAAACGCTAAATCAGTAGAAGGAAAAGCATCAGAGTTATCCAGTTGGTTAGTTCTGTGATCTTCAATGGGAAAGCCACTGGGGATTGTAGGTGAGACCACATCAGCAGTTTTAAATAAATTATAAGGTGCATGCTGACTAGATAGTTTAGCTGAATTCATAGGGAATGCATCTTCAGGTCTTTGAAATGTTTGAGAATAGAGGTCATTGGTGGCTGACCAAGAATTATCTTCAGTTTGTAAAGAAAAAGAATCTAGAGGATCATCTATATCTCCAGGCAGTTGAAAAATGGAGCTATTAAAAGACCCATTTTCTAATAGATCAATAGGGAAATATGGATAATCTAAAGCATTATCAGAACCAAAATTGTAGTGGCACATACAATGGTTCCTTGCAGAGAACGTGTCCCGATATATGAACACAGGAACACACATTACCAAAGCCACCATCCAAATACATCCACAGATAGCGAAGGCTGTACGCGCATTTCGATGATTCTGACACCAGATTGGCTTGAGTACCAACAGACAGCGGTCCAGGCTAATCACGGTCAGCAGGAAGACGCTGGCAAACATGTTGAGGATGATGATGGAGGGGATCAACTTGCATAGGAGCCTGCCATAGGGCCAGTATCCTTGGAGGGCCAAGTGAACCAGGGAGAAGGGCAAGGAGAGGCAGCAGAGAAAGTCTGCCAACGTGAGATGAAGAAACCAAACCGTGTTCACTGTCCGTTGCATCTTTAGGCCTGCCACCCACAGCACTAGCCCGTTGCCTGGCAATCCCAGTAAGAAAGTGAGGCTGAGAATGATCATGGAGAGAATTCCTTGGGGATCATGCCAGGGCTGAGAGAGTAGGGTAGTTGAGTTGTTCTCAGCAGAGAAAGACTCCATCACCAACTTCTATACAAATATAAACAACAATGTTAAAACGAACATCTTTTTGGAAAAAAAATGCATTCTTAGAATTTTAGCCTTCCCATACAATCATGTAGAACCAAAAGGCCCTCACACTGTTTTAGTGTGTATGTCTTTACATTGGCCCGCACAAAAGCATGATCTGATAGACAATGAAAAATTTACTGTCTCATACTGTGCATATTGAATAGTAATCACAGCAGTATGGCACTGAAATAATAATAGAAATACAGATCCGTGGAGTAGAATTGAGAGCCCAGAAAAAAAATACATATATGGTCAGTTAATTTATGATAAAGGAGCTAAGTGAATACAATGGAAAAAGGAAAATCTTTTCAAAGTAGTGTGCGTATTTAAAAAATTAATTGTGGTAATGTATATACATATATACATATATATATAAATATATAAACACACACACACAATAGTGCCCATCTCAAACATTTTTCAGGGTATTAAGTATAGTCACATTATCTTGTAATCAACCTCAGAAAGTTTTCATCTTGTGAAAGTGAAATTGTGTACATGTTAAACAGCTCCCCATTTCCTCTGTGCCCAGACCTTGGCAATCACCTAGAGTAATCAAGCTCATGGTAATTCGCTTTCTTTTCTATGAGTCTGACTACTCTAGATTCCTCTTATAAATGGAATCGCACAACGTTTATCTTTTTGTATCTGACTTAGTTCACTCAATTACTTACGATATCCTCAAGGCTCATTATATCTCTCTTTATCTCACATATTTATCCATTAACCTGTTGATGGATATTTGAGTCCTTTCACATTTTAGTTATTGTGAATAATGCCATGATGAACATGGGTGTAAACGCTTATTGCCTTCCATACTGCTCTCTATTTTTTTTTCCAGTTAGCTGTCTCTGCATTACACAGTGAAATCATACCTTCAGGAATACCTGGTCTTTATCGATTTTATATTTGATTGTCCTGAAAATAAATTTCCTAGCTGATTTGTCCACAGTTATATCCAATCTAGGGTCACACTTTGCATCAGATACTTTGCATCAGTATGTTACATTACTTAAGCGTCTTAATTTAGTATAGTTTCTCTTTTTCAAGGATACAGACTTTGGGTATCTATTCTCACCACTCACTGCTTAAATCTTTGTAATATGTCTTCTGCTCTTATTAACCCACGAAAATTACCTCTAAGAAGCATCTTTTTCTGTCTTCATCCTCCACAATATAACATCATTTGATACACTGACATTCCTAACATTCTCTTCTCTTGGCCTCTGTAATAATACACTTCTCTAATTTTGAACATTCCCATAAATGAAGCCTATTTTACAGGCTGAAAAATTCCTGAAAAATTCACCATTTTAAGTTAATGTCATTTTCTATTACTTGACTAATGCTGTTTACTTCTATCTGGAATAATGTCCTTCTCCTTAACTTCTTTCCTTCATCCTTTATCTCTCCCATCTAACAATTTTTCAAGATCAAGCTCAAATATTATACCTTCCTGGAAAACTTCTCTTATCCCAATCAGAAATTAGTTCCTCAGCCTTTTAAAAGTGTGTGTGCACATGTGTGTCTGAAACTCTTCATATTTTCTCTGCAATGATAAATTTTATCTTGTGCTATAACTATTTTGTGACTGTTTTATGTATCATTCTGGCCTTCCATTTCATAATGGTAAAAATGGATCTTGTTCCAAAATGTTTGCTCCACAGAATGTAACACAATTCCTTTTATGATATAAAGATTAAAGATGAATATATGGATGCTCATTTTTAGGGTTTACTTTTCTTTCTTTTTCAACTATATTTAAAATTCTTCTTTGTATCTATTTAATTCAGTAGGGTGCTATCTTTCCTAACTTCCTTTTTGTTTTCTAGTTCCCAGTTCTTACCGGTTATACTCGTGTTTTATGTTTCTTTTTATAGAGGTCCAGACTTGGAAGTATTTCTGCTGAGTTACCAAATGTTGTCATAGGGTTTTATATGATTAGCAGAAGTTAAAGTAACACGTTAACAAAATAATAAAGAAGTGATTCTCATTCCTCTTTTGATAGTCTTACCTATCAGCTAATCAAGCCCTCTCAAGGGCTTCTTCTTCCCCTGTTACTCCTCATAGCTACCCTGATCCACTGTCCTCCTCTAATACGCATATTCATTTACAGATCGACAAAATATTGAGAAGGATAGAGTTTCAGAATGCTGGGCTGAAAGAATACTTAGCAATTATCTTTCCTTGTCTCTACTTCCATTTTATAGTTTTTGACAATGAATCTCAAAATTTAAGAGGGTTCTCAGTGCATAGGTCCAATGAATGCTAGGCTAGTACTCTTTTTCTTGCAAAGAATTACATAACCGACAGGCCTTTGGCACTGCTAACAAAGGGAAAGTTACTCAGAGCTGCACCAATTGAAGCAATAAAGACTGAAAAAGCAAAATTCCAATATAAATATATTGAGCCACTGGGATGATCTATGTTTTAAATGTCACATATTATCTGTCTTAAAATGGAAGCATATATGAACCAGTCTTAAAAGTCTTTCAGAACAAGATCACACTTTGCATTTCTCCCAGAGTTTTGACTGAACCTCTACTTTTAATATTAGTAGAGGTTTTATTCCCCCCTTTATTTTTTCCCTTTAGTTTTTAATACTGAATTGGCTAATAGTAATTAAAAGATAAATAAAATCTTATAATTCATTATTATCATAGGTGTCTTATTTATCACTTTGGCCTTAAATTTCATGATGGTAAAAATGACTCTTGCAATAATCCTAAATGCTTGTTCCACAGAATTTAGAGCAATGTCTTATATGCTATAAAGATTAAAGATAACTTGAATGGATGAGAATGCTCATTTGGGAGACCCTTTTTTTTCTTTTCAATTATAATAGGGAAAGAAAAGTAGATTCCAGAATCAATATTAATGACAGGACAAGAGAATCATAATCATAAGGAATGAGCAAATAAATAAAAGAGGAAAATGAAATAAGAATATACATGTTTGTGAAAAATAGACAATCAGTGACTTGAGAAACAAAACTAATAGGGAAAGCTGGAATCAAAGGTCAGAAGGAGTAGCAGTCAATTTAAGAAAGGAAAAAATTGACATAAAACTCATTGTTAGTTCTAGGATGAAAATATTATGAGCAAAGATAAATAGAAACTGTATTGTTTAGAAAAAGAAAGGTAGACTTGGAGATAACACAAAGGAAGGAAAAACTGGAGAAAGAATAACAGAAAGTAAACAATGACAACCCTCAAACTGATATCTATAAGAAGCAGAAGAAGCTAAATACAAGTGATCGGGTGGATCTAGCTTTTCTTACCAAAATTATGAGACAGTAGCTGAAGGTTAAGCAGAGATCTGGATGTTTCCAGGAGGTCTAATCCCACGCTAACTGCAATCAAGTCATGAAGTCTGTTTAGGAAATTTGTTGAATTCTTCTTTCCTCTCTTTGCTTCTGATGGTAAACTATGTTTCACACTATTGTGAAGTACTATCTGACTTCACAAAAGAGTTTCAAAGTGAGTCATTTTTAAATATCTCAGATAAGATAAAAAAAAAAAGCAGAAGTTGAACAGCATTAACTCTCAGCTGTTTTCTGCAACACACAGGGTATGGTTAGAGAGAGTACTTCTCTGCAGAAACTTCTCACTTTATTGGTTTTTTATTTTGCTTTGTTTTAGAAATGCAAAAATAAAATGACCTATGTTACATGAAGGTGAGGGGGTGGACGTTATTGGGAACAATGATCCACAGAACCTCATTCCATCTGCTGAATCTCAAATACTGCTGCTCCAGTGTTTGATATGTGTAAAGAAGTGTGCCATGCCAAAAATCAGATGACTTAAACTAGGTCCTAAGCACAGCACATTTTGAAAAGGTAGCTTCACACAATAGTGGGACTATACTTTACATGTGATTTTACAACTTTCTTTTTTGCTTAACAAAATATCCGAACATATTTCCATGTTCATGCATATAAGTCTGTTAATGACATACTGTTTTGTTGTTTGTTTTCAGCCAGTATTTGAAGCATTGAAACCTGAAGTTATTCAGAATGCAGCAATACAATGCCTACAAAAATAACGTGCCCTGATGGAACAGTGGTCGTCGCATCCACTGCCTCTGGCCTAGAGTGGTGTGCATATACCGCAAGGACCGGGGTTCATTTTGGGGGCATGGTAGAGCAGAGCTGGAAGCAACTGAGATAAGAAACCAAATAAAGTAAAATCAAATGCTTCCTCCTCCTCTTTCTCTTTCTATTTGTATGCCTTCCAATGGTGGAAAATATTTAAATATAGAAGGCCAAAAGTAAAAACTGGTATTTCATGAACCCTTAACTATCCTAGTTCTACTCCATGGAGGCAATCTCTTTCAAAATATGAATGTGATTCCATTACAGGTGTGTCTTATTCTGCTTTTTCCATTTATCTTTCCATATCAGCATATAGTGGCCCATATCATAGTTTTAAAATTGCTTTGTATTATTCTATTTAATCAATTATTTCCCCTATTGATGGATATTCTACTTTCGCCCAATTTTAATGTAGTTATAAACCATGCTTTGACGTGCCCTGGTGAAAGAGAGGTCAGATCAGTCGACTCTGAAGGACACAGGCCACATACCACTGGGTTTGAGTCCCGGGTCCAGGCGGGAAACAACCAGTGTGAATAACTAAATAAAAATAAAAGTGCTTCTTCCTCCTTGCTCTTCCTTCCTGCCTGCCTATTCACTTTCATTCTTTTTTTTTTTAATTATTGCAATAGCTTTTATTTTGCATGTTAAAATAAACTCATATGTGTATGCTCAACATATGTGCAATTTCCCCATTCCTCAAACATGTGTCAACACACCTGTCCTCCACCAAATCACCAAGAGTTCTTTATCATTGTCCAGTGGGCTCTGCCACCACTTGCTTCCCCTTCCCGCCATTCCCTATTGGTCACCTCAGTTCTGTTGCAAGTGTCCAAGTGTTGGTTTTGTTTCATCTGTTCCTTTGTTTTTTCTATTCACATTCCATCCATGAATGAGGTCATCTGGTATCTCTCTTTCTTCTTTGATTTATTTCACTTAGCATAATCCCCTCTAGATCCATCCATGTTGATTCACATGACAGGATTTCATCTCTTCTAAGGACTGTGTAGTATTCCATTGTGTATATATATCACATCTTATTCATTCATTCATCTTACATTGGGCACTTAGGTAGTTTCCATCCAGTTCTAGCTATTGTGAATGAGGCTGCAATAATCATGGGGTCACCTTCATTCTTGCCTGCACCTTTCCTTAAAATTTTTTTTCAATATATTGTATTTTGTACCTCGTATTTAAACCTAGTATTTTACTTATATTTTAAACCTCTATTAATATTTCTTAGAATATGTTCCTAGAATTGTAATTGCTAAATCTAAGAGCATGTGCATTAAAAATTTTGAATGCTATGGAATGTTCCATGAAAGAGATTCCACCAATTTACACTTTAACCAACAGTGTGAAAAATATCTTATCTTTTACTCTTGCAAAAGCTAAGTCAATATCATAAATATGTATTCTGCATCTACTATAAACACTATGCTTTGTTACTTTAGAGGGTACAGAAGCAGTGAGAGACGTGTATGATTTTAATACTGTAAGGGTTGCTGGAAGGGCCCAAACCACCGTGGGAACACAGAAATGAAAATATTCTCACTGAAGCAAACAGGAAAGCTTTGCATTGAAGAGGTAACTTTTGAGATAGGCTTTAAGGATGGGTAGAAATTTGACAGATGTAGTAGTGCTATAAAATAATTATTTATCTATCTCGACCCTACTAGACCATGAATTTGTTTCTATCTCCAGTGTCTGCTACTGTGGCTGGCATAACATATTGCAGAGGCATCAATAAATGGATGAATATATATATTTGATTGAAAAAGATACTGACTTTTGAGTATAATTCAATTAGTTAATTTGAATTTTTAAAGTTGTTTCTGGATGGATTAAGTCTTATTGATTCCTCTCTCTCTAAAGACTATAGAAGAACAAAAACCAGTTGGAAAACTTCTAGTTGTCTTCCTTGGATTCTCAGATCGGGAATTAAATTATTGAAACCATCTTGTGAATAGTGCTCCTGTTTCTGCATGATGCCTGTCCCTTCTTATAAGTACTGGTTGTTTTGTCATATATTGTGGAAAATTCTGAGGAATTTATGTGGTTCGCTTTGGTTTTGTTTCTTTTTAATATCTGATTATATATTTTAAAGCAGAGATGAGATGCTTTGGAAATGAAATTTTGAATATATATTATAGTAACAACTATATTAAACTACTTAGGTTTAATATAGATGAAACAAGACCCACCCTTGGACACTTGCAATAGAACTGAGGTTACCAATAGGTGATGGGAAAGTGGGGAGCAAGTGGTGATGGAACCTACTGGACAATGGTGAAGAACACTTGGAGATTTGGTAAAGGGTAGTTGACATATATCTGAGGAATGGGGAAACTACACATTTTCTTTTCTTTTAATTTGTAAAGCAAAATTACTACAATAAAAAACTAAAAGTTGTTTAAAAAATTAAATTAAAAGTGATTTTTTTATCCTCTCCCTTCCTTTGACAACAAAAAAATTAATGAGTAGAATTAATTCTAAAGTTATGTTGTTATGTGGTTTGCTAACTTTCATGACAAACAATAAAATTCATATTCAGGAAACAACCTTTAAAATTGTAACATTTGGCACATGCTGGTGTCTCAGGCATAAAGAAAAAATAAAAGCAAAAAATACTTTTATGAGTCACTGATTAATTCTATGTATTCATTGATGAAGATCTATGTTAATTTGGCCAATTGAAAAATGTAGAACCATAGAATCTCCAGCCTGTTTTTGTCTGAGATAATTAAAGATGAGTATATGACAAACTTTCTGACCTTAATGACTTTGACAAAAAATGATTCAATCCATTATTAGACCATATAAAATCAATTACACGCTAATAAAAACCAGTGTCCCAAATTGGATGACCTAGAAAATGTTATGGCTAGTCAGCAAAGGGCAAGACTAATGATGGTTAGAAATATTTGGAAAATTTCATGGAAGATTCTTTTTTTTAGGAAAGGAATCAAGATGAATAGGTAGGCAGGCAGAAGAGGAAGGAGGAAGAAGCACTTTATTAATTTTATTCAGTTGTTCATCACTGGTTGCTTACCTGGCCCTGGGTCTTGAACTGGGACCTTGGAATGTATGTGGACGTGTTTGGTTTAAACTGCTAGGCCACTAGAGCGTGCTGGAAGTAGATTCTTGAGTTGAAAAAAAGTCCTATTTTAGGAATTTGAATTCCAGTTTTTGTAATAATTATTTTACCTCGTTCTAGACATTTGATCTAAAAATGTGTGTTGTTTTATATGTAAAATTAGAGTGTTTTATTGAAAGTTTCTTTTACACTTAGCGATGTATAATTCTTTCATTTGAGCAGGGGAAAAAACTTGGGCACATATTAAGGTGGAGATAAATCCAACAGGAGTGAATGACAAAAGTAAAGTGGTTTGGCTGGAGAAAAAAGTACCTACTAAGGAGTATTGGTTGAACCTGTGGAGATTTGGGGGGAGTGTTGTGCTCAGAGAGAGCTTGAAAATTCTGTGCCTTTCCCCACATACTTTGCACTTTGCATCTCTTTCCATCTGGCCTTTCCTGACATATCCTTCTATAATAAACTGGTATTTTAATAAGTAAAATTCTTCTGTACACTGTTTTAGCAAATTAATCAAACCCAAGGGGTAGAACCTAGTAATCTCTGATTTATAGCCAATTAGTCAGAAATACAGGTGACAACCTGAATTTGTGACTGGCATTCTGAGTTGAGGGTTTCATTGGAACAACCAATCTATAGCAGGTTAATCAGAAGTACAGGTCTTGCTTTTGTTGTCTGAAGTAGGGAGGAAGGATAGTCTGTGGGACTGTGAAATCTAATGCTATCTCCAGGTAGATAGTGTCAGAATTGAGTTCAATTCTCAGACATCTTTCTGACAGAATTGTTCATCAGTATGGGGAAGCCTCCACACACATGCTGAATACCTGAAAGACTAACAATGATTCATTGGAGGAAAATTTTTTGTATCTACTCTATGGAATTGTTAGAAATGACTGAATTAATATATACAAAGCACTTAAAACTGTGCTGGCACATAAGTTTTCAATAAATGTTAACAATTATCATGTAAAAAAGTGTGGTTTTCAGCTGCCTATTAAATCAAAAACATTTACAGAATGTTTGCTTTCCAATATTAAATCACATACTTTCCATCAAATCAAATCCCAATCTGTGGCCCTCAAGGATGTAAATTAGAAGTACTTTCCCCTCTCTACAGTACAACTGCCTAATTTTGCAAATACTTATGATGATAAAACCGAGTAGCAATACAAATTGAAGAACCAAGTCCACAAATTAAAGTAATTCTGTTGAAAAGTAAATAAAACAAAACAAAAAACTTGCTAATCCTTACACAATAGCAATTATCTGAGGTATTTATACTTGGGTCTTGAAGAAATCTATCAAATTTGTCATAATAAATAATTTAAATCTGAGTCCTTAAAAGAAAATGTAGGCATGTCCTGGTGGCCTAGTGGACAATTCTGCCTCCGCCAGGTGAGTGCAGTTTATAAGGGTCCCGAAGACCTGGATTTGTAACCCAGAGCTGGGGGAACAACTGAGATGAACAACTAAATAAATAAATAAAATGCTTCTTCCTCTTCTCTCTTCCTGCCTGCCTACTTACCTTCTTTCTTTCCTGTACCTTTCCTTTAAAAAATAAAAATCAACAAGTTTTGTTTCTTCTATTGATTTGTTAGTTATTCATTTTCTGTTATATTTGTGTCTAGGACAACCCAGGCAGGGAGAATAAAGGGGAAGTAAGCTGAGTTTCATTACCATCCTTTGTAACTTCACTTGCATGAAAATGAAAGCAGACAATGGAACAAGATTTCATTGTGTTCGTCTAATCTAATTGTGTTCCTCTAATCACAGAAATTTGGGGGAGGAGGAGAAACAGGATTCATGACTATGGAGGCATAGATGGCTCTTATAAATGTAGGTCTAGATAAATTTTTGAGTAAATATTGATGGATTTTCTAGATTAGCTATCTTTTTTTTTTTTTTTTTTTTTTAAAGGAAAAGTACAGGCAGGAATGAAGGTGAGCAGGCAAGCAGGAAGAGAGAGGAGGAAGCAGCATTTTTTATTTTAATTTAGTCGTTCACATTAGTTGTCTCCCCTAGACCTGGGACTCAAACCCAGAGGTATGTGGCCTGCACTCCTCCAGATTGACCTAACCACTATTCCACAAGGGCATGCCTAGATTAGCTATCTAGTTTTTCCATTATTTAGAAAATGTCAGTGCAGCCCTGTGGCTCATCAGCTAAGGTACAGACCATATAAGGCCCAAGGATCCAGGTTCTGAAGCCAGGGTAATGGGGGGAAAAAAGAAAGAAAATGTCTTCTCCTTCCTTCCCCGTTTCATTTCAACTAGAATGTAGGCAAATGAAGATAGTGATGCATGAATATACTGGGTTGGGAAACCAACTGTTTTTTCCACTCTGTGTAGGAAAAAAATCACAGTTCTTCATTTGCGTGTCTTCTCCATTTCAAACAGCTGACACCACTTCTGACATTTCTGTTCACCAAATGTGATAGTTTTTTTCATGTTAAACAATTTTGCAACACTAGCTGAATGTCCTACAGTTTAACTCAATTTTGACATTCTACCTGGGATAGCATCAGATACCAGATAAAGGGGCGAGTCCCACAAGATTGTTCTCACCCCACTTCAGATGCCAGTCACAAATAGTAAGTTCCCAGGTTATCCACAACTTTTATTCATCTTGTCTAAAAGTCAGGGATCCCCATTTGCTTCTCCCTTTTAGATTCTGTTATTTGCTAGAGAAGCTCATGGAACTCAGGGAAATGCTTTTTAAAAATGAGTTTATTAAAGGATACGATAAAAGATACAGAGGAACTGTCGTATGACACATAGGGTGAGATCTGAGAGGATCCTGAGCGCAGGAATTTTATATCATCCTCCTCGTACAAGGATGTATTCACCAACCTGGAAGTTCTCCAAAACCCATACTTAGGGAATTGTTATGGAGGCTTCATCAAAGATGCGTGATTGATCATTCACTCCATTTTTTAGCCCCTCTCCCTTAAGAAAATGGGCGTTGGTGTGGGGAGTTCTGAAAACTCTAAAGCTTCTAATTTTGACTTGGTCTTTCTGCTGACCAGTACTTATCCAAGAGCCAACCAGGACCCATTGAAAGTTGTCTTATTACAACAAAAGACACTCCTATGACCTGGGAAATTAGAGGGTTTCAGGAACCAGGGTCAAAGATCAAATATTAGAACAAAAGATATTCCTAGTACTCTTATCGCTTAGGAATTTACAAGGATTTTAGGAGTTTTGGGGTCAGGTGCCAGGGATAGAGATGAATGTATATATTTTTTATTGTAAATCACAATATCACATATACCCCATTCAGCTGAAATACTATTCTAATTCTGAAATGATAACCACTTTTCATTATTTTTTCTGCTGCATAGCTTCTGATATAGAATAGATATAGAAAAGAATGTTAATGTTTATATATACCGAAAGAAACATGAAAATTCATTTTTCAAATGTAAGTGAGCATTAATAATAATAATTTACACAGTGAGGGCTTATCTATCAGACACTGTGCTAAGTAGTTCTGTGGCTTTGTATTCTTTAATTCTGATGATAAGGTAAGTACTAATAGTAGTACCTCAATTTCAAAAAAGACACTGAGCTGCAGACAGGTTAATAAGCTATCCTAGTTCACAATATTATGTAAACAGCATAATTGGAACCAGACAGTTGACTTCCAGAGCCTATGCTCTTGGACATTCTGCTATACTCCCTGTGAATATTAATGGAGTTGATTCTCTTGGCATTCATCGTCATTATGTTCTGCAAAATCATCAAGAACTTTAAGTTAGCAGACATAGAACCATTGCTCCTAGGGGCAAAATGAAGTGTTAGGCTCTTGCCAGCCTCTGATAACAATGTTTTTGGTAAACTGATCAGCACATAAACTGGTTTTATGTGTGTTTCTGTTTAAAGACACCCTTATTTATTATATGTTGTTGACATATGGATGTTAACATCTCTGTCAACAGCAACAGAACTCAGGCCTGAATGAAATTTATCTAACATATTTTTTTCTGTAAGACACATCACAGGCTTTTACTTAGGAACAACATATATCGCTTCAACGCCATACTGGGAGGCCATTTAAAAAAATGAATCAATCAATGAATCAATGAAATACTTCTTTTTGAGGTAACCTTGATTTACAATCCTATGTAAGTTTTGGGAGTGCAGGTTTACTAGTCATCAAAAATATTATACTACACCATACCCATCACCAAATTTCTAATTGTCCTCTGTCTTACTCTCTCCCCACTTTAGGAAACTTAGTTTTCATGTTAGAGGCCAAGAGTTAGTTTTTGTTTTGTTGTATCTGTTCATTTCCTTTGCTTCTTTATATTCTATATAAAGTACAATTATTGAAAGCCATTTTTTTCTTACAAGTCTGTCTTTAAAATTGCTGACTTCCTTTTGTCAACTCAAATCTACTGTTAAACACTTGTAGTGGATTTTCCATATCAATTTTTGTTCTTTTGAATTCCAGAATTTTCATGTCTTTTTTATACTTTTTATCTTTTATAATTTTTATTTGATGAATCATTGTTATATTTCCATTTAACTTATTTATTTATTTTCATATAATAATTTTATGATTTCTTCTTACAACGCTATATTCATTTTAGGAAACTGAAATTGTGCTGGGTTTGATCCTGAGATCAGGGGTGAGGAAAGGGGTGCCGCAGGTGAATGAGAAACTCAAGACACAGTAAGATGATAGAAAAGGTGGGGCTCCGGGTCATTGGTCTCTCTCTGGGTGAGGGCCCTGACCGTTCTGGTCTCCACCTATTTATTGTGTTCATATACAGCATTGCTTCAAACAGCTTACATAAGCAAGTCTATAATTACATTGGATTGCTTATGCAGCCTTTGCTCTCTAACTTCATAATTGTATCGATCTTATTTTGGTGGGTGAAGAGTCACTGATACACTGTCTCAGTGTTTTCATACAGTGACCCAGGTCTGGTGCTGGGGGTCTGGTGTTCTTGATGTTTTGCCAACTCCCAATTGTCCTTGCTCTACTCTCTGCCCCCAGCAATTGCATCTCAGTCTATGAATATTTCACACCTCACAAGAGTTCTAAATGTCCGTTATTATTCTCTTTCTCTTTCTAGGGTTGGGTGTAGTTATGGTTTGGTTGGTTTCCCATTTTGTTTTCTTCTTTGCTTTTTCCTTGGACATATATTTTGAGGTTACCCTGAAGTTAGCATTCAGAATTTTATGTTTTTTTTTTCTTATTTTTTTCTGAAAACAGATTAATCTTGCGCTCATTCTAAACCATCCACATTTTTGTTCTTTTCTCCTCCTCTCTGCTTTTTATATTTGCTCTTTTTCTGTTTTTAAGTGGGATTTCTTTACACTTTATGGAGTATCCTTTAGAATGTTTTTGTAGAGCTGGTTTTGTGGTGATTAACTCCTTTAATTTTTTGCTTATCAGAAAAAGTTTTTATCATTCCTTCAGTTCTGAATGACAATCTTTGAGGGTATGGTATCCTAAATTGAAAATTCTTTTCTTTCAGCATTTTGAATGTTTCATGCCCCTCCCTTCTGGCCTGCAGAGTTTCAGTTGAGAAATCTGCTCACCATTGTTCGGGGACTCCTTGGTATATGACTCATTTTTCTCTAGCTGCTTTTAAGATTCTTTTTTTATCTTGAATTTTTGACATTTTGATGACAATGTGCGTAGGTGTAGGACTGTCTGGGTTTCTTTTATTAGGAACTCTTTGAACTTCTGGAGTCTGGAAACTTGTTTCATTTCTCAGATTAGAGAAGATCTCTGCTATTGTTTCTTCAAACAGTTTCTGCCCCCTTTCCTCTATTCTCTCCTTCTGGGATCCCTACGATGCAAATGTTGTTCCTTGTGATGTTATCCCATAAGTCATGAATGCTTTCTTTTTTCTTTTCATTCTTTTTTCTCTTTGCTGGCAGCCTGAGTGCATTCCCCTGCCTTATCCTCTAGCTCATTGATTCCACTGCAGGCTTCATCTGTTCTACTCTCGAGTCCCTCTATTGAGTTCTTTAGTTCAGCTATCATATTCTTCATTCCTTGGACATCTTGCTTATATCATTTCTTCTCTTATTTTTTTGTTGCTCTCTTTCTCTTCCTCTGTTGCTTTTTTGATTTCCATGAGAATGTTTGTGACTGTTGCCCTAAATTCATCCTCAAGTAGTTTGAATATGTCTGTAATAGTTATGTTTTCCCCTGGGGTTATAATTGGATCCATAATTTTGCATGTATTTCTCCTTGTCTTCACTCTGTTTATGTTTCTGTGGGTTAGATTTCCCTGCAGTGATCTTATTGTGAAGGGGATCAACTTTCACCAGAGAAGCTTGGATCTTGGTTTGAACACTAGGAATTTTTGAGTTGTGTGGTGTCACCACTGGTTGCATTTGTTGACCATTTAATTCTTTAAGCATTGTTTCTATTAGCTTTTTTTTTTTACACCATATTTTGTAATAGCTACTCAGAAGTCTTTGCTAAGTCTAACATCTGAGCCTCCTTGCAGATAATGCTTGTTGATTGTTTTTTTTTACCCCCTCTGTATTGACTATACCTATTTGCATATGTCATAGTTTTTTGTTTTGTTTTGTTTTGTTTTTTGTTTTGTTTTGTTTTTATAAAATCTGGACCTTTTAGATAATATATTCTAACAACTCTGGATTCTGATCCTTCTGGGTGTTGTTATTGCTGTTTGTTTCGAGACTTTCCTGAGCTACTTGTTTAAAGTTTGTTTCTCTTGTAGTACATAGCTACTAATGTTTATGTCTTTAAAATTTTTTTAAATATATTTAAAAAAATCTTTTAAGAAAGGAAACTGACAGGAATGCAGGCAAGTATTTAGGCAGCAGGCAGGAAGAAAAGGAGAGGAGGAAGAAACATTTTATTTAGTTGTTTATTTTAGTTGATCACAGCCCCACGGTGTGAACTCAGGTCCTTGGGCTCTATGTGTACTGCTCCCCAGGCATGGGCTAAATCCTTAAGCCTCCAGGGTGCCCCTATTCTTTTTATTTTTATTGAATTTTTTAAGTCTACTTTATAAAGATTCATTTATTTATTTAGAGGAAAGAAACAGGCAAGAATGAAGGCAAGTAGAAAGGCTGGCAGGAGGAAGAAGCAGCTATCCATCCATTTGGTTGTTCATATTGGTTGTTCCCTGTGGTCTTAGGAGCTAAGAACCTGAGTCCTTGAGCTTTTACATGGATCACACCATCAGGAGCCATGGACCACCAGGTCCAATCTCTGACCACCAGTGTGTGCCAGAAGGCAATTTTAAACAGTAAAATTGCCAACAAAGAGCTCAAAAATGTCAAAAAGTTGGCACTAAATAGTCTGTGAAAAGGAAACTTGTTTGCAATATGAGAATTGAAACAAGAAGGCTCTACTGTGCTCTGCCTCAGCTATATGTATGTGCATGTCCATGAATCAAATTTTTGTCATTCTGTGTATGCTTGTCCTGGAAACAATGAAAATTCAGTGAATATTGGTTTTAGGGTTGCAAATACATTTTATTGAGTAGGCAAATTGCAAATACGGAACCATGAATAATGAAGATTTATTGAACTCTCCATTTTCTAGATGATGAAGTTGGAACAAATTAATGAGGCAGTATTGCATATGGGTTAAAGATCTAGACTTGAAGACACTTAGATTTATGCCTGACATGTGTGACAGTGGATATATTACTTAATCATACTAGCAGTTTCTTCATCTATAAAACGGGCAAGCTAATAATAGTACTCATCTTTTTGTGGATTAATGATATAATGCAGATAAGTATGTATAATAGTACTTAATAGCTGTTAGTCCTTACTGTAATTTAACTATAGGCAGAGGAATGCTAATAATACATACAACCATTTAAATATAAGATCTAGGCAGCTGTTGTGTTGATATCAGAAACTGAGTGTTTCGTTTTGCCAACACTTACATTCTGAATGAGCAAGCTAATTACCTTTCTGTATCTTGACATTTGTGTGTGTGTGCATGTGTGTGTGCATGTGTGTGTGTGTGTGTGTGTGTGTATGGAGATAACATATTAATGAAAAAGAGACTAACACTATCTACTAGGCATGATTTTTGTGAGAAATATATGAATTTATTTATTCAGAAGCATTTTGTAATCTTGAAGTTGCTATATAAATATTGGGCAATGTTATCATGGCTTACACAGAAACTTCATTGCTGAAATCAGTAACTGAGCACTTAGATGCTTCACACATCATTTAAAAATTTTATTGTGAGGTATATTACACATTTAAAAGAGTATATATATAATGAATATGTATAATTTAAATAATAATGAAATGACCACTCATAAGTTTACCATCCAGTTTAACTTATTTTATTTTTTTGAAGGAAAGGTGTAGGCAAGAATAAAGGTGAGTAGCAGGCGGGCACGAAACAAGAGAGAGAAGATGCGGTTTATTATTTTTTTATTGTGTTCTTCATTCTGGCTGTTCCCTCCAACCCTGGAATGCAAACCCAGGTCCCTGGGTTGTATACGGGAGGCAGTGGGCCCAACTGCGACTCCACCAATGTGCCTATCATTGAGTTTTAGAAGTAGTATGCCACCAGTATCTCTCAAGCACCTTCTGTGTTCAATCTCTCCCTCCAAGTGTCCACAATAGGGAATTTTGTGTAAAATGCAATTTTTCCTTACATTTAAAAAATGACTTTCTCCCTTAAGTGCAGTTTTCACAACTACAGTTTTAGATTTGTCTGTTTTTGAACATTGTGGACAATTTTGCTTTTTTGTTTGTTAACTTAAAATTTTTCCACTCATTGTTTTTGTGATATATCCATATTGATATACATAGCCAGTAGTTCATTTGTGCTACTAATACTATCCCATCATATGAATATGCCACCTTTGATTTGTTCAAGTGATGGACATCTGTTTCCAAAGTCTTGCTATTGTAAATGATAAACAAGGTTGCAGTGAAATTCTTGTCTTTTTTCTCATTACAGTCAGTCCCTTGATGCATGTTTGTATTTAGTGCATTCTTTCAGAAGCTGTTCTTTTTAGATGAGTGTTAAGGAGTTGATTTTTTTTTTTTTTTTTAAGACAGGAAGGGAGAGAAGGAAGAAGCATCTTTATTTGTTTTGGTTTTTCACCCAGCCCTGTATCTGGTCCTTGAGCTTTACATAGTACACACACCAGTGTCTCAGCTGTTGAGCCACCAGGTTGCACCCAGAGTTGAGCTTCTTAAACCATATGATAAATATGAGTATGCTCACCTTTACCAGGTACTGTCAAATTTCCACCAGTTCCCTTTGCCCTCCCCCCGCCGCCCCATCCTTGTCAACCCTGGATAGCGACAGGTTTAAGAAATTGTTAACAATCTGAGGTGTGAGAAACGTCCTCTTCAAATTCTTCACTGTGCTGCACCCTGGTGGCTTAGCAGTTAAGTCTGTGGCCTCTGTCCAGTATAGTCCACATTCATCCTAGGAAGTCCTGGGGTGAGAGAACAGCCAGGATGAACAACTAAATAAAATAAATACTTCCTCCTCTCTCTTCCTACTTGTCTACTCACCTTCATTCCTGACTGTAATTTAAGAAAAAGATTCTTCACTGATTAAATGAAATTACTCTGGAGGTCAAGAATTTCTTCAGTAAACCATCTGCAGACTGGTAACTATACTAGGAATAAAAATTCTTTCTATTGGGTTTGTATTTGGTGGTGTAGTAGGGGATGGCAGAATTGGGAGGAAAAACAGATGTCTTTATCTTTGCTGGCTGATTCTTCTCCTAATAACATTGAACACCTGCCGTGTGCATCGTGTCCTCAGGATAGAGTGGATATTCTCAAAGGATAAGTAACTGTTGCAAAGCAAGAAGCAGGGCTAGCTAGATTTAATTCAATGACTGACTTCACTTAGTATTTAATGACTCATTGTGACGGCAATATAGTGCTTTTAACTTAAAAAAATGTTTTTGAATTACAACATGAATATATGCTCATTGTAAAAATCAAATGCAGAGATGTAAATGTTAAAATTCTTTCTCTAGTTCTCCTATCCCACATCCATTTCCCATGAGGTGACTCCTAGTAAATGCAGGTGTGTATCTTTTTCAAAAATTATATTTGTATATATGTATGTTGTGTTTTTTAACATTGTAGACACTCATTTTAAACTGTATGTACAATTATGCCACTCATTTCACTCAGTAATTTATCAGGTGATTCCATCATTATCTTTTAATCTTTACCTCTTAGACTCCCATGCTTCATTTTACTATCATATAATATTTAAAAAAGACAAATAAGTATACAAAATATGATTAACAACAGCTTTATCAGTTATAACTGAGCAATTTTATTAAGGTCTTTATATTTTGCTATGTGTACTATAGGTTTTTTTTAAAAAAAGATATATACGTTTTCTTCAAGTTGTCTATTCCCTCTTTCCCCAGAGATAAACCAATTTTCTTTCCTTACTAGACTCCATACTTTTATTACATATGTATGGCTCCATAAACAATTTTAATTTGCTATTCTAAAATTTTATGTGGATAGTTCTTGATTTGCTTTGACAAATTATTACTATTATTAAAAGTATAACTTAAAGAAGGGTATAAAATGAAAAATAATTTTCCTTTCTTTCTCCTATTCATTCCACAGAAATAACAGCCTCTGTTAAGAATCTTGGCTATATTTTCACGATTATATTATGCCTATCAAATATAAAAGTATTTTATATTCACTTTTTAGGTAAATGACCTAATACTAAACTTTCTCTTTAGTACTTTATACTTTTCATTTATCAATTGGTATTTGCATATCAGAACAGATAGATCAATCTTAATTTTTAACAGGCACATAATGCTTTATTTATAGATGCACCATTTATATATGAAATTGACCAGTTCCTGATTGAACATTTAACTACTTCCACTTTTTAATTACCAAAATACTATAATAAAGATTCCATATATATTTGTGTACTTGTGAAGCTATCTTTAAGGTTTATATAAAATGAAAAAAACTTAAATGTGCAAGTACTTCGGGTACTTCTTGTATTAGCATTGTGTAGTGAAAAGTGTTAGTTTTTAAATGATGAGAAATGAGGTTCTAATCCTGATTACATAACAAATATGTCTTTGGACAAATGACTGAGTAAATTCAGGATTCAATTATTTATATATAAAATGCAAGATTTCAACTATGGGGCACTGAATTTCATTCTAAGGAAGAAAGATTTAGAAACTATGATGACAATCTCATTAAAACTTTTATCACTGTCTTTATAGTGACCCTATGATTTAGAAAAATACTTTAACAAGTACCTTTTTATTTTTTTTTTCAAAGGAAAGGTGCACGTAGGAATGAAGGTGAATAGGCAGGCAGGCGGGAAGAGGAAGAAGAAAGAAGCATTTCAATTTTTTTAGCTCTTCACACTAGTTGTTTTCCCCCGGACCCAGGACTTGAACCCTGGGGTATGTGGTCTTCATCCTTTGGAGGTGATTGACCTGACCGCTGCTCCTCCAGGATGCACCACAAATACCATCTTATGATAGATAATCATACCCTGAGCAAAAGTAAATCAAAATTTAAAATCTGTGATAAATAATGTTGTGTGTGGCAAAAAAGAGAGATGGGAAATGTGTATTTGGTGGATACAAATCATGAAATCCATGACTTTTATTTTCACATTTAAATTACATCTAAAAGTAAATGAAATTTGAGATGGAAGAGGCCTCTGTCAATTTCAACAAAAGTGTCTTTGCCAAACTCTAGTAAATTCCATATACTTAGAAAGTCACTCATATGAGAAAATTAACCTGATTTCTATGACTGTTAATCTAGCCACTAGTCCAGAACTTTTGAATGGTGTGGCTACCACCACCTAGTGGTGGCCAGAGTTGAATTCAGCCAACACCTTTTGAATTTTCTTGGGAAAGAACAAATTATCCCTGGAAATTTGTACAGCAATGATCATTCATTCAACTAAAAATATTATGAAGTTACTACTATATTATGGAAATTGATAGATGATGGAGAAATACAACCATGTTTCTTGCCCTTCTTTTGAAAACAGAAGTACCTATAAAAACAGTTGAATGTAATCTGGTAAGAATTAAAACCCAAGTATAAAAAATGTTATGGGAGTATAAAGGAGGGAGTTATTAGTTCTATTTAGGGAAACCGAGTGAATTTTCTCAGCAAAATTGATATTTACATATATTTAAAGGCATTTTATCAAGGAAAGAATGAATGCAAAGGGCATTTCAGATTGTGCAAATAAATATGTTCTGCATGAACAAGATTGTATGTTTGGAAAAGTAGAAAATGTATTCGTTTAAGCTAGAGAAGACACTGAGGATAAGACTAAACAAGAGGATGTGACTAGTTGAACCTGGAAGGAAGAGTTGGGGCAAGATCATGGAGAATTATCTAGTTAAGGACATTAGAATTCACTGTACAGCCAGTCTAGTTTAAAAAAATGTATGGGGATGTTCTTAGTATATGATGTAATAATTAGAAATAATCTAAGTCTTCCTTCATTACTTTTTTTTAACATGTAAAATTGTGAGTTACTAACCATTTCCTATTGATATTCATGTTTCTATTTTTTCATTATTACAATGTTGTACAAGCATTGTTGTACAAATATTTTTGTGTATGTAAGAATTCCTCCAGAATAACTATTAGTGGAGTTGCTAAATTGAAGGTTATATACTATATACAGTGTATACTATATACTGTATATAGTGTATACTGTATATAGTATATAACCTTCAATTTAGCAACTCCACCAATTTCACTTACTAGCAATATATGTAATATTTAAAGGAAAGGTGCAGGCAGAAATGACGGCGAGCAGGCAGGCAGAAAGACAGAGGAGGAAGAAACATTTTAATTTACCTTATTTAATTGTTCACATTGTTCCCCATGGGCCCAGGAAGTGAATCCAAGTCCTTGGGATGTATGTGGACTTTGGAGGTGTCTGACCTAAACGCTACTGCCACCATGGAGTGTCTATGTACAGTTATGTACAATTGATCAGATCTGATATATTTCCTTTCAACAATGCTGTACAGATTGACACTCATGTCAACAGTATATCAGGGTATCTAGTTCCTTGTACCCCTAGAGCCAAAGGTAGTCTAATAGTTTTTGGTATCTACTAAAATTAGTTATTCAACTAATTTAAGGAAGTGAAGACCACTGCAAGATAGCTAAAACATGAAAACAACCTAAATGCCCAATAAGAAATGACTTGATAAAGAAGCTATTCCATGGAATTCTATGCAGCCACAAAAAAAAAAAAAAATGCAATTGTGCCCTTTGCAACAATCTGGATGGAATGGGAAGAGATCATGTTAAGTGAAATAAGTCAGAAAGATAAAGAGATATACAGAATATTCCACTTTTATGTGGAATATAATGAAACAGATAAACCGGAGCAAATGCTCACAGAAAACAAGATGAGGAGGGCCAGGGTAATGGGAAGGGGGAGGGAAGGAAAAAGGGGAGAAAAGGAGGTCATCAAGGATACTGGAAACTGGAGGTTGTGGTGTGAAATGTAGATTGAGATATAATATCAATATTTCAAAAATGAATATAGTTTGCATTGTGAACAAAAGATAGTATCAATTAAGAAACTGATAGTGTCCTCGCCAAGTCTGGAGTGTACAAAATGTATATACGGAGAGTTCAGTAGGATTTATCATTATAATGAAGCAAACAGTCATTAGTATGCATAAATTATACAACGAATTTGTCAGGAATTGGGTTGATGGCACTTAAGAGCTTAATAGGATCAAATTTTCCGAACAGATAACCAGACTACAAAGCTGAGTGTGGCAAATTTTAAAAGCTGCAGGTTCTGGCGCATCCTGATGGTGTAGGGGTTGAGCGCAACCCACAAATATCCTAGATCTCGGTTCGGATCCCCAGTTCACATCTCGGGCCTGCAGGTACAATCAAGATGAACAAGTAAAATAAAATGACTAAGTGTGTCATCTAAAAAGAAAATAAAAGGTGTCATTCTGTAAAATCTGAGATTAAAAAGGTGCTATTAGGATAATCTGGCTACGTATTAAACTTCTTAGTTGTTCATCTTGGTTGATACCCGGGTCCCGGACGCGAACAGACATCCTTGGGATGTGTGGGATATACGTGGACGGCCAAAGGCCGCTGACCAAAGCGGTACTCCACCAGGAGCCTAGGCATGCATTTTTAACATTTAGATTCTGCAAGGTTAAAAACCACGAAATCTACCACTGAAAATACATTTCCTGTAGTTAACAAGGTAGAAATATTTGCCCAGCGGTTAGCCCACTTCTACTGAAAAATTACGGTTGAGAAAAGACGCTCGGAGGAAAAAAATTTGCCAAATTTCAATTCAAGACGGTCTTCCTTCTCCCCAACACCGCGAGCAACTGCTGAGACCAAGATGGCGCCTTCCTTCGTGAAGATTTCAGAGCGAGTCATGCCGTGGGGCGGGGGCGGGTGTGTGTGTGCGCGCGCGCGCGTGTGTGTGTGTGCGTGCGCGCGTGTATCTTCCCGCACTTTGCCATTACTTAAGATGGCGATCTATGAGCCTCACCATTGCCAGCTTTCAACATGGCTACCCAACTCCCGCCACTGGAGGTTAATCCGAGGAACCAAGCTCAAACCGCGCGGAAATAGCGTAACGGAAGTAGAATTGTATCGCAGTTCTTCGCCCAATGTCCCGCCTTCGTCTCCTACGCCCCGCCCCCCGGTGGCGCGGAGATCAGAGCCAAGATGGCGACCGAATTGGAGTACGAGTCTGTGCTGTGTGTGAAGCCTGACGTCAGTGTCTACAGGATTCCGCCCCGGGCCTCCAACCGCGGTTACAGGTACTAATCCCTAGGCACTGCTGCACAATAGTATGCGATAGGGGATGACATTTTAACCTCAGATTAAAGGCTGCCCGCCTCTATCACTGCCATCTCAGGCTTGTCACCTTGCTAGCCTCTTCACCTGGATTGATACCACCCTGTCCTGCTCTTCCCCTACACTAGACTGCCATCGTTGTTGCCAACCTTTAAAAAGAATTACCATCCTGCATCCTCCTCCGACCCCTCTGTTGCCCATCTGCTCTCCATCATCCACATCCAGTCTTGCTCCATCACCATTCACCTTTCGTTCTCTCTTTCCTGCGTCCTTCAGTTTATCTTCCTTCTTCCCCACTCCACTCCCTCATTACCTCTCTGCCACACATTTCAGCACATTTGTGGATAATCATTGTGTTCTTGGCCACCCTCTACATGATCTAATTTATGTTTTGTGCTGTTGTCTGTCTTGGCATCCAAAGATCGTTATCCACCATTTGGTTAGTCATCAGCTCTTTTGCCAGTGGGCAAAGGTTATGATCATAGGTTTTTAAGTGGTTGTTCATTCTTTTCAATATATTTTTCGTGATGATGTATAGCATTTTCTGTATTCCTTCTCTGCCTCCCCTCTTAACCTCTTCTATAGCTTTTCCCTCCAGAGTTAACGCAGCATTTTTTCTGTAAGGCTAACTAACCACCTTCTTCCAATCACTATCAGCAACGGAGGGAGATTGAAGGAAATCTTGAAGACATGTAATCGAAAAAGTTAACTAACTCACTGGGTTACATGTTAACCATATTTATGAGTGGGAACCCAAGCAATTTAACAGCTCTTAAACTGATTGGGGACAAATCTCTCCCAGCCTCGTTTTTCTTATTAGTAAAATAAAAGCAATTAAGTATAAAAAAGTCTACTCTACAAATGTACCTCACACGAGTTTTTAAATGAACCTGTGTAATAAATATGAAGAATTTAGAAAACAGTAAAGCAGCATATAAATATAAGATACTATTCTTATTTCTCTCAATTCACCGACATGCTTTTCTTCTTGGCATTTATTATTACCTTGATAGAAAATTTATCTTTTACTCATATTCATCGTTTTTCCTCCTTTGAGATTCATCATGAATCAATATCTTGTTTGCTGATCTGCCTAATCACTAGACACTGTGGGTTATCCCTTTTTGGCAAAGAGATAGTTCTAATTACAAGCTTTCATTTAGGCCCCAGTTAGGTTTTTTAAAATTAATTAATTGATTAATTGATTTTTTAAAAGGAAATGTGCAGGCAGGAGTGAAGGTGAGGAGAGATAGGTAGGCAGGAAGAGAACGGAGGAAGAAACTTTTACTTCATTTAGTCACTCATCTTGGTTGTTGCCTACCCAGCAGCCCCAGATTGTGAAACTGGGTCCTTGGAATGAGTGTGGACTATGCCCAACCTCTCCTCCACAAGGCTCTGCCAGACTGTGAGAGGAATTTACATTTCCCCCCACCCCCACCAAGCACCTCATGATAATGTGATGATTAGGTGGATATTGTAGCCTCCATTAACTGTTGAGAAAACTGAGGTCCAAGGAATTAAGAGGATGGCAGAAGGTTCCACAAATAGTGGAAGGGCCAGAACTCACCCACAGTTCTCTCTCTTCTCCCAGGCGGCTTTGCCCTTCAACTTGGTCACTACTTCTTGGACAGATCCATGGAGTCATTGTTGGCAATGAAGGAATGACATGTATAAGTTTGAGGAGTTTGTTATGACTGACCCCATACCCCTCCATCTCTGTTCCAATTTCTATTCTGTGGTCAGGAAAGCTAGGTAGAGCAAAGCTAAATTATTTTTGAAGAAATTAAAGCTCTTCTATGAAGTCTGGGAAAGTTTCCTTTTGTGTTTCTATCTCACCTAGTGCTTGCCCTAATCTGTGTCCTTACGGGAATGTACATTGTGGTTCTAAGTTTGAGGGTCTGCCATGTAGTGTCTACTATCAAATGTTCATTAGTATATGCCATGGTGATTAAGAATATAAAAGAGGCATAACTCTTTTGGCAGTTTGGAAGTAACTGTTGGCCTTAGTTGACACAGGTACAGATTGCAGGTAGAATATGAAAAATCAAAACAGTTTATCTTCCTTTCTTTCCCAATGAACTCTGGGATTGACACTTTACTATCCTAGAGAGGACACTGCAATTGGCTATTTGGAAACTTTCCTTATCCCACCTTTTTAGATTTACCATTCACTTATTTATTTCACAAACACATTTTTGTGTTCACCATGGGTCTGGGTTTGTGTTAGGCAATGGGAATGTAAGAGAAAATATCAAATTAAGTCTGCTTCCTTTTAAGAGGCTCCTCTGTAGGAAAGACAATAAGAAACATAGGAAGGGAGAGCAGTGAATTTCTGGACTTCATAGAGCAGGTGATGCTGAATCTGGTCTTGTACGACAAGGAGTTTTCATGACAAAGAGCATATACATGGAGGAGAGAAGCAGCATTGCACTTCTGGGGGAAGTGGAAGTCATTGGGCATTTCTGGAACTAACAGAGAGCCTTGAGAATAGTGGGAGAATTTACATATTTCTTGATGGTAACCATTAGGTATATATGTGTGATTTACTGAGACACTGCTTTCTTTGAGAAACCCTCCTTGACCCCTCCTCCATTCTGACGTGTTTGCCTGTCGTGTGGTTTGATAGCACTCTGTGCTTGTCTCTATCATAGCATTCTTCATTCTCTACTGTAATTGTTTGGTCTCCTATTTCTCCACATGAACAATTGGAAGTCCTTTCTAACTTTATGTTCCCAGAGTTTAGCACAGTGCCTAGCACATATTGGGTATTCTGTGAATATTGACTAAAAGAAGAAATTAGTAGGCTACACTTAATTACATAAATTAGTATTGACTGAATGCTTTTTGGGGAGCAGGAAATATCTTTTCTTTGAGTGACTGTTAAGGTCAGAGGAAAATGACTTTGATTCACCTAGTGTAAGCTGTTGCTTCCCAGTTTTTCTGTTGCTTCCCAGTCATTTATAGAAGGAAAATTTAGGTTGATGAGAAACTTCTAAATAATTAGAAAATGATTGCTTCAACCCATAACGCTGATTTATTTATTCATCACTATTCTTCCTAGCTAAGTCAGTACTAAACTCTATCTTGTATTTTAATGTAGTGAAAAAAAAACTTTACTTTGAAATTAGGTATTATTACTAATTGTGTTATCCTCTTTTCCTTCAGAGAGAGAGAGAGAGACATAGAGAGACAGAATAGGTCTTCCATGTGACTGCTATAAGGATTTATTGCTAAGGTAAATGAAAATTTGTGAGGTCAGTTTAGAATATTTAAAGACTGGTAAAACCAAGAGTTCCTCAGGCTCGATCTTAGGAGTGAGAGAGGCTCAGGGCTGCCATGAATATTTACAGAGAATTCGTTAAACATCGTTAAAACATGGGCAACAGGAAACAAAATAAAACAAGTAAGCTATCCAAAGAAACACATATAGTAGCTTTGTTTCAATATTTTAAATAACTTCTGTGTAGCTTTTGGTGGGATGATAGAATAAGTAGCAATTCATTTTTTAAAATTTAATAGGGGATCTCTAGAGCTTTCTAATTGGAATCATATTCAGATAATTGAGAGCCTTTGAGAGCAGGGCATCAAGAGAAAAGGGCATGACAAGAATTTATTTTACAAATCTGTTCAGAACCAATGACAATTTTACTATTTACTTCGTTCCATTCCATTTTTTGCTTACTGTCTTGTTAAACTCATTCTTGTTCAGATTTACCTATTGTTACCTTTCAGACCTGCAAGTTAGGTTCCTAAGGTATGCTTCATTAATAACTTTGCTCTTTTTTAATGCTCCTAGCAAAACAAATGCAAAATGTAATTTTTATAAAATTGGTCATATTTAAATAATGACTTGGATTTCACTTAATCTATTTATAACACAGATTATAAATATTCACTGCTTTGTAATGTTTTCATGGACATTTCTATTTTCATCTATGCATTCCTGAACTCTAGACTCATTTATTCAACTTCTACTCTGTAGATGCTCTTGACAATCTGTTAGACATCTCACACTCCGCACAACCAACACTGAACTCCTGATCTCTCCAGCCTTGCTGTACCTTCTTCCCTGCAATTATTGGCAACGCCTTTGCTCAGATTAAAACCTTGGAGACGTTCTTGACTTTCTTTCTCTTGTTCCTCACACCCACTCCATTAGAATGTCTTCCTGCCTTTACCTTACGCATATCCAGATTTAACTACCACTGCTTCTGTCTCTTCCTAGTTACCATTTTTTCTTTCTGAGATTATTGCAGTAATCCCTCTGCTTTAGCACTTGTATCCTTATATTTCCCACACACTGCAGACAAAAGAAACCTTTTAAGATAAAAGGAAGATCATGTCACACTTTTGATTAAAAGCTGTAATGTCTCTTTTTTCATGCAGAATAAAAACCAACAGCCTAGGTGATCTGCCCTCTGTTATCCTCCCACCTAATCTCTTTATTCAACTGCAGTGACTTCCATGCTTCAGAGCGAGCATGCTCCTCCCTCAGCACCTTTGCATCAATTTTTCCCTATGGCTGCAATGTTTTCCTCCTAGCTGTTGGCAGAGGTATCTCTCACTTCCTTCACATTTTTGCTCTCATTTCACCTTGTTTTGTTACTGAGATCTACCTTGATCATACTTGTAAGTGCTGCAACCTGTTGACGCTCCCCTTACCATCCCAGTCTCTCTTTTCTGCCTTTGCATTCTATTTTAACCTTAGCACTGATCACCTTTTGAGATATTCATTATTTTATTTTTCATTATGTTTCTTTTTTTATTACCTGTCTTAACAATGTAAGTGGGCAAGAGTTTCATAAGGGCAAGAGTTTCTGTATTCCAAGCACCTATAGCAGTGCCTGTGACTTCATATGCTCTGTAAATATTGGTTGAATTGATTGATTGAAATATAATATGTTTAGGGATTTGGGAAGGCTTCTGGTTAGCACATATATACTTCATTTAGTAGACTTTATTGTTACCCGATAAGTAAAACACTATTACGTAAAATACCATCTGTAGTATAGAAATAGTGTCAGGAGAAATTTCTAAAAATTGCTTTTATTTATACTTTGCAGGTTTTTATTGCTGCATATTGAACGCCAAAGTCCTCAAGTTATCTTCTGTTTGGTTTGGACTGTATGAATGAAGCATGAGGCTTATATATAGACTGAATCAGGAATTATTCTTTTTGGTTATTTAATAAGTAGAAAGATTAAACAGTCCAGGACAGGACAGTAGAAACAGGGCACATGATTTGCATGTTTTTTTTTTTTTTTTTTTTTTAAGTTTTGTTATTTCTTTTGTTTACATTGCTAAATACGTTATAGGATATTGAATTTACACCTCAGACGGGGTGTATTTCACACCACAACCATCACCTTGTTCCATAAATTTTTTTGAGTGCATAGGTTTTTAGTATATCAAAGACATGGACCTGAGGCTTGAGACTCCCCAATGTTCTCTCTTCTTAGGGCATCTGACTGGAAATTAGACCAGCCTGATTGGACAGGTCGTCTCCGAATTACTTCAAAAGGGAAGATTGCGTATATCAAACTCGAGGATAAAGTTTCAGGTAATGTGTGCTGGTTATCCTCTTAACATATTAAAAATAATGGTTTGGTTTTCTTTTGTAAGCACCTTCAACTTGGGTACTAGAGTGGAAGTATTTATTAATTAGAGCTTTAGATTTTTGTTTCCTTTGCTCAAAGAAGTCTCTTTCTTATCTGTCAGGGGAGCTCTTTGCACAGGCACCAGTAGAACAGTATCCTGGTATTGCTGTGGAGACAGTGACAGATTCCAGCCGCTACTTTGTAATCCGGATCCAGGATGGTACCGGTAAGACAGCCTGGATTTTGAATGAAATGAAGTTAGAAAAATAGTTAAGCTCTTCACAGTGAAAATATTGAATTTATCTCACTTCAGTTTACAAGTTTTTCTCCCCTTTTGTCCAGACTTAACTAGTTGCTAAAGGAAGGATGGACTTGCTATTTGTAATCAATACGAAAACAGATTCGAGATATGTGGTAATTAATAGGTAAATATAAATAATCAAAATGTTTTTCTAGCAGAAGAATTAACACATATTGCCTATTCATTTTTTATGGTGCTTTTGGTCAGACTTTCTTATGTCATCTGTTTTGAGGGCAGTAATTCTATCCTCTTTCCATAGTCTGTGAGTTTTTCTGTAAAGAGACAGTAAATATTTCATATTTTGTGGACCAGATGGTCTCGGATGCAACTACCCAGTTCTGATGTAGTGTGAAGGCACCCGTATATAATGTGTAAGCATATTGGTGTGACTGTGTTCCATTAAAATTTTATTTACAGAAACAAGCTATGGGTGGAATAACAATTAAGTCAACTGCCTCCAAAGGAGCATAGTCCACTTATATCCCAAGAACCTGAGTTCTTGCCCCAGTTCTGTGGGGAACAACCAATGTGGATAACAACTAAATTAAAGTAAAATTCTTCTGACTCGCTCTTCCTGCCTGCCTGCCTACTTGCCTTCATTCTTGCCTACACGTTTCCTTTAAAACAAAAAACAAGATATGGTAGCATTTGACTCTTGGGATCCTTAAGGACCCCTGGTCTGTGAGATGTTTTGTATTTACAGTCTTCATTTATAGAGAATAATTTATGTTTTCACTGGGTAGAATATGTGCTAAGGGAAACTTTCTGTTCTGACTATTACTATCTTGTTCACAGGTCGGAGTGCTTTCATTGGCATTGGTTTCACAGATCGGGGTGATGCCTTTGACTTCAATGTCTCCTTGCAAGATCACTTCAAGTGAGTGAAGTTTGTCCTTAGTTACCAGGTTAAATGGTTTGTTGAATGCTGCTTCTCAGTTGATTGAGCACTATCTCTTTTACCATTTGGTTTATTTGGTAAACTAGTTCATCATAAATATAAATCTTAGTCATTGTTTCCTTATCTTATCTTTGTGTTCTCTCCTTGTAGCCAAGTTATATGGATATGTTTGAGAACCCTTGGGCAGTGGTTTGACATGACACTGATGTTTATACATCTGGGGAGTTTGCCCTTGCTTTTAGGTGGCTGAGGGAGGCAGTCAGTAGTAATAAAGCTGTGTATGAGATATGTGGGGTGTTTTGACCAAGTATTTTACTTCATAGAATTGACATGTTTTTTGTCTATTGCAGCATATTTTCAGCCCACATTATTTGGGTGCACCTGTGGTGGATAGCGCTGTGTACTGTCAGTGTCCTACCTTAAGGGCAGGCATGCCGTTCCTCTTTTGCCTCAGGACTCTGAAATTGTAGCAGGCCTCTGTTAGCACATGGGTGCAGCCTGGAGGGAATGAAGGATTAGCACTTTTTTAGAGGCAACCCTCAATCTTGGGGGATAAATGGTGGCTAAATGCCTTTCTTTGGAGAGGCAAGTTTAATACTCATTCCGTATGGTTCCTTAGTATTGTGCTGCAGTTGCCCTCTTTGTTGGATTTTCTTCCTTTCTTATTCTTCTCGTTCCTTTGCTTTGCTCTCCGAAATTATAAATCACATAAAGAGCTAGACTCAAATTTATGTGTCAGACACTGCTTTCAGGGAATCACAAACTAAGATAACATATTCTTTTCCTGAAGGTGGGTAAAGCAAGAATCTGAGATTTCTAAAGAATCTCAGGAAGTGGACAATCGTCCCAAGTTGGATCTGGGCTTCAAGGAAGGACAGACTATCAAGTTGAGTATTGGAGTGAGTATGATGTCTCCCTCCCTTCTCCTATCTTTATATTTTCATATACTTTTGACTTTTCTTCTTTCTCTCACTCTTCCTCTTTTTTTTCCCCCCTTTTGTAGAACATTACAACCAAGAAAGGTGGTGCGTCTAAGCCCAGGCCTGCAGGAACTGGGGGCCTAAGCTTACTCCCACCCCCACCAGGAGGCAAAGTCACTATTCCCCCACCTTCCTCAGTTGCCATTAGCAATCATGTCACTCCACCACCCATTCCAAAATCTAACCATGGAGGTAGTGATGCAGGTAAATCTCTGTAGTACTTTTATGTTGAGAATTCATATCTTATGTTTTAATTGAGTAATGCCTATTTGCTAAGGAGAGTGTTGATATTTTTTGCTACTAAGTAGCATTTGTTACTGACAAGGTGATTCTGGTAGTCTTTATCAGGAGATAAAACCTTTTAGAGTGATCTGAGAGTCATGGTATCTGGTAGAAAATGGGTGGATATTAAAAAGACTGTTCATTTTACCTCGGTTGGGTACTAGTAGAGTATCTGAGTATGAGATTCAGATGGACCAAGATTTTGGTCCTGGGTCTACTACTTTACATCTAAATGTGCTTGGTGATATTACCTAAGTTCTCTATGTATCCTTATCTGCAAAATAGATATGTGAAACTACTCCAAGACTGTGAAAGTTAAATTATGTGAAGGCACCTAGCACAATATTCAGGGCATAGTAGTCATTCACTGAATGTTATTTCTTAAGCCTTTCCCTTTCTTCACAAGGGTAATTGGTAGAAAGTTAGATAAACATCTGGGTTTGTGAATACATATTTGTTCTTCCTTACTATTTGTTGGGAAAAAGAATAAATACAGTTATTTAAAGACTGAGAACATTAGAACTTAGAAAGGAATTTTCTAATGATTAGAGAGTCAGATATTAGACTTTGAGAGTTTTAATGTATTGGATGGGCCAATCATTTATATAATTGCTTGTTAACAGTAAACTTCTTTGGAATTTTGAGGTGATAATTGTTATACCCTACTTTTGGCAAATATCAGCAGAAAGCATGGGAATAATATCTGATGTTTTACCGTTGAAAAAAAATTTTTTGAGATAATTGTTATTTTCACCTGCAGTTGTTTAAAAACATACACACAAAACAAAAAACAACACAAGGAAACATTATTTAGCCAGTTTCCCTTAGTTGTAACATCTTAGAAAATTGGAATATCACACCAGAAAATTGACAGTGATGTCTTCTGCTCATCTTAGATTTCACTAGTTTTACGTGTTCTCATTTCTGTGGACATGTGTATTTCGTTCTGTACAGTTTTATTGTGTGTAGGTTTGTGGGTCCACCACCTGCTCTAGATACAGAATACTTCCGTCACTGCAAGGATCCTTTGTACTACCTTTTATAACCATATCTCCCTCCCTCCTGCCCTCACCCCCTTCTAGTCCCTGGCATTCACTAAACTGTTCTTCATTATATAGTTTTGTCACTTAAGAATGTTATGTAAATGGAATACTATACTATATAACAGTTCAGGATTGGCTTTTTCCACTTAGCAGAATTCCCTTGAGATTCATCCAGGTTGTTTGTGTATTAATAGTTTATTGCTGAGTAGTACTCCATGATCAGATGTACTACAGTTTGTTTAACCATAATCCATGGAAAAGAAAGAAAACATCTGAGTTGTTTACAGTTTTTGCCATTATGAATAGAGCTGCCTTGAACATTTGTTACAGGTTTTTGTATGAGCATAGGTTTTAATTTCTAAAATTTTTGTTGCATTTTGTTATATATTTGTTCTTACCTGGTTTCTAGATATCCTTTTAGATTTGGATTCCCCTGCTCCTGTCACAACATCAGCACCAGCTCCAGTTTCTGCAAGCAATGACTTGTGGGGAGATTTTAGCACTGCATCAAGGTATGAGCATAGTAAAACCAACATACTTTTAATCAGGGTATAGATGATATGGGTAGTCAACACACATCTTTGATATGGGCAAGCGTGGCCTTTGCCGGTCGGTCGTATACCTAGTCTTTGGAAGGAATGCTAGGTAAGGAAGTATAAGAGTGTAGCGATGGGGATAAGAAAGTTGCAGTAAAGTTTGAGTGGCATATTTCTAGCCATTGGTGAGTAGAATTGCTATGAAGTACAGTTTTAGAATTCTGGGCAGTCATTTTTGGAAACTATTAAGTAAAGAATGGAGTAGTTATCCTAATTTTATGCCTTTGGCTTTCTCTCTGTTCTCCTGTCTTACAGCTCTGTTCCAAACCAGGCACCACAGCCATCCAACTGGGTCCAGTTCTGAATAGCATTGACAGGACATTAAGGACAGAGCTGGAGAATAAAATTGACTTTGAGGGCACCAATTTGTGAGGGAAGTTAGGAAATCCTTCCCTCCCCACAACCAAAATGATTGGACAATCTTTTTCATTGCCTCTCCATTGCATTCAAGCTGGTTATGTCACTCCCTATTACCTGCTGTACAGTCAAAAAAATATCTTTTATCTCCTGTTTACTACTAAGGCAAGGGAATAGTGAGTCCTATACTCGTGACAGACTATGCAGGGTTCAAAAGGTCAGGGTCTCTTCGAAGGGGAAATGACCTCTCAAATATGTAGAAATTTTCCCTGTCTTTAAAATTCTTTAACTTAATTCACAATCATCTCATGACCCTTTTGTGCCTCTTTGTGAAGCCCATCTTTAGGGGAGACAAAACCTTGGTAAAGTTCCTTTTCCAGTAACCCAGGACTCTAAAAATGGACAAACTGACCTCCGTTTTTATAAATTGAGAATTTGATAGGGATAGGTATGAAGAAAGACCTTTCTCTGGTCTCTGCTCTATATCCTCCTTTAGGCTTTTCCTATTCCATGGACATCCAGTGCCCCTGCAGCTCCATTGCCCTCGTGTGTTTACATGTTTCTTTCTGTGATAAGAGGGCTGTATTTGTGGCATCTTCACTGTTCTGTTGTTTGTTGAAAGGTGCAACACCTTTGATCAGCGGTGTCTCTTAGATTAAGGAGGTTTAAGTGTCTGTATTTTCCAAGTTATATTCTAGAGAAGTGTTTACTTTTTTGCAGCTCCATCTGGTTGCTGCATTTGAAGCGCAGCATTACTTTGTATTTGCCCCACTATTTGACCTAAAGTTGAAGGGTTTATGATTTTTGCCTGTAGAGCAGAGAGGTTGAAAGTACTTAACTGTTGTTCATACCCATTTTACCCTGCTTCCTGAGTATCTGGCCCTTTCCGATCAACATTTTTTTTCAAGCCATCTAGCTCTTTAGTAGAGAGCTGCTGTTAACATGCATTGTCATTTATGAAGGAAGCTGGAGAGTCACAGCTTGAGCTGTAATAGGTTTTGCCCAAGTGATGACTTCATTACCCATCACCAAGGGTATCTCAAAAGGAAGTTGCTCTCCACCACTTTCCTTTCCCTCTGCCCCACCATTCCTTTTGCAATGCTGTGAAGAGTACATTTTCTTAGGTGAATGGACATTTCTGTGTTGTTTGTTCATGGGCAATTTTGAGGATAAAATGGGAGGATATAATTTCTTCCCTTTGTACCTCCTTGGATATATATGCTCTAGCTGAAAGGAGTCTTTATATTTAGTGTCAAAAATATTCGCTCTCTCCTGGATTCCCTCCTTGACTTGTTAACTAGCTGAAAGGAGTCTTTATATTTAGTGTCAAAAATATTCGCTCTCTCCTGGATTCCCTCCTTGACTTGTTAACTTGGGTCCATTTGTTTTCATTGCCTCCCTTCCAGGCAGCTCTGTTACAGAGCCATAGAAGGATATTTTAAAATTCCAATAGAAAACACTAAAAGGAAAGTCTATAGAATCACTAGTGACTAATTTCTGCAAACCTGTTTTCTCAATCCTCCTCCATGTTGTGTTCTTTATATTCTCAAGATGATAATATATTATGTATTTGAATTGCTGAAAAATTGAAAATGAAGTTTAAGATATATGTATATAAAGCATATGCTGTATTGGTGCAATAATGGTAATTAAACATATGGAAAAAAGCAGTGTCTCTTTTATCTTTTAATTTGTCTATTTCATTAAATTTTATTTTTTAATGTATTTGTTCTTCCTCTCTCCTCAGCTCTTGGACTTGAGTCCTTGGAAAATTTATGTCCTGCACCTTAGCTTCTGAGCAACAAGAATGTGCCTCATTACTTTTCTGTAACTTCATTGATTCACTGTGAATGAGTCAGTAGATAATAGATAATAAAAGGACATTTTATGTCACTCTTTTTGAAGAAATAGGTTTTTAAGAATTTAAAGTTAGACCTTTATGCTCATGGTTCTAAACTCACAATAGAATCCTAATAGAGATAACATATTCATTATTTACTTGCTGGTATAGGTGGCTTCAAATTATCTTCATCATCAAGGCGACCTCTCATACCCTAAAACTATCATCAGCATAAATGAAAGATATCAGTGTAAGAGAACTGAAGTCAGAGCCTTAGATATTGGAAATCAGAAAGGATCTTGGAGTTTTCATTTAGTGATCATCAAAGGAGATGAATCACAATGATATGAGTATTTTTTTCTTTCTGTTTTTGTTTTTCAAAGTTACACATACACTGTCTCCAGAGTTTCTGTTTTACCTTCCCGTCTTCTAGGATAGGGCTTAGATGACTTTCCCAATGAAATCTTTTCTTGTCATTACTGAGATGGTGAAACACTATTGTTGATAGAAGTGTATCTTAAACCTCAGGTTTTAGTTTGAGGAAAAATGTAGACATTTTCGAGTTCAGTCCCCCTAAGTATACTGTTAACTGCCTTCACTGTTGCAATATGCGCCTTCGTTACTTATTGCTTCCTCTACCCTGATAACCTCCAAGGAAGTTGACTTCCCTCTTTCTTAGTTCCAATTTAGCTTCCACGTTGCCACTAGAATAATTTTCCTTAAGCAGAGCCATGCTCGTGCCGCTGACTTTAATGATTTTCCTTTTGAAATACCATTTCATCCTCAACTCTTCAGTTTTCCCTTTTGCTCAAAATATAGTCCAACAAGCTAAGGTAGTAGTTACTCTATAAATGCTGTCAGCAGATGAACATTGATGCTTGCTAAACTCCCTTCTGTCTAGAATAGCTTCCCTTCTAAACCTACTTATTGAAATCCTCTCATCTTTATAAAGCTAACTAACTCATGAGCTACTTCATGAAATGCTACCTGTTCTGTTTCTGAAGGATAATTTACCTTATTTTGTTTAGGTTACTGTTGAAATTTTCTTTCTTACTAATGTGTAAGCTCTTTGAATATAAAGACTATATGTCTTCATTTTCCTCTACTCACAGTATTTCCCATATACCTTTCTAGATAGTAGCTGTTCTTTAAATACTTGTTAAATGAACTGATTTCAGTGAAGAGGGACTAGAAATCAGTAAGTTGTATTTTTCCTTTTTCTCCTCATTCTCATTTGAGTTGTTCCTAGCTACATGAACATTAGTATTCCTTATATGCTTTGTCATAGTCACAGATGGTCTCATTTAAATCTCCCAGAGTCAGTCAATTAGGGACCCAGAAAGCAATGGTGAAGACAAATTTTACTTTGGTGTATAGGTCCTATGGCCAGGCAAAGGAAAGCTGAATATTGTGTAGCTCAGTTGTTGGTAAATTTGTAGCTTACTGTCTTGCTTTAATTAACATAACTGTCTAAGGTTACATTGCATTTTGCTATATTATAGTTTTTCTATTTCTGTTATTGTTTATATGTATGCGATGAAAATTCATATGGTTTGTGAGTCTAGAACTCATGTAACAGTTTCCTATTAATAATATATTCTCTTGAGAAAGATTGGAGAAAGGAAGTGTGTTTACTTGCAAGTCCTGTAAGCCTGAGGATCTGTGTAGGCTTGTGATGATTGTCACAGCAATTTTATGGGCTGGCATTTATTTCAAAATTTTGAAAGAATTGTTATTTTTCAGTCCCCTTTTGAAGAATACCAAGGTATGGGGTGGTATGGTGTTCAAAAACTCTGCTATATTTGAAATGCCTACATCTGAGTCAAGAGGAAAATAATTGTTCTTTGTGACTTCATATTCTGCCCTCAGTCTGAGGATAGCATCATTCCCTCAGTTAAACAATGCATTAAGACTGTGGTTTTTTTTTTTTTTGGTTTGCTTTTTAGTATTTTCTCTTATGTATGCCCTGCCACTGCACCTTTAATAGGAAATAAATGTTGAAACATTTTTTTTGACTGCTGTATCTGACTGCATATCAGCATGGGACCAATAGAGGGCATGCTCCCTCTAGTAACTAGCACAGTGATAGGCAATACCACTCACACATCCTGACCATAAGGAAAGCATATAAAAAGAAAGGCATAGATGAAGATTTTTTAAGGGACATTTAGCTATAGAGTCTAAATCTGTACCTGATCCAAAGTTTGTTAGAACGTAAAAAATAGCTGTTTGGGTAGGCAGAAAATGAAGTACAGAACATTACTTTCTTCAGACTTTAATATTTAAGTGAAGACTATCTATTAATTTTAAATACCCCTGCCCCTCAACATCACCAATAATAGATCATTATTAGGCAATAAGGAGTAGTGGTTAATAATGTGGATTTGGGAGGAGACATTGCTTAGCTGTAACATTTTGCTCTGTAACTTAGTGGCTTTTTGACCTTGGACAGATTACTTTTGTTTGCCTCAGTTTTCTCATATGCAAAATGAGGATGATAATACTTCATTTATAGGGTTATTGGAAAATACAACATGGTTTTACCTTGAGGACATGCTCAGTAAGATAAGTCAGACAGATAAAGACAAATACTGAAAAATCTCATTTATATGTGGAATTTTGAAAAAAACTCAGAAAAAGATGAAATTTGTAGTTTCTAGAAGTATTGGGTATGAGGGAAAATTGGATGGAGGTTGTCAAAATGTACAAATTTCCAGTTATAAATTAGGATTAGGGGTGTAATGAAAGCATGATGACTGTAGTTAACTCTGCTGTGTGATAGATAAAAAAGTAGTTAAGAGAGTAAACCCTAAGAGTTTGTGTCCCAAGGGAAAAATTCTATTTGTTTTCGTTTTCTGTCTTTTATTATAACTATGAGATGATGAATGTTAACTAAACTTTGTGGCAATCATTTCACAATACTATGTCAAACCATTATGTTGGTTACCTTAAACTTAAATAGTATATATGATATAAGTATATGGACAAAATGATAAGAGTTCCTTTCCTATTTTTTTAAGCTTTTATTTAGATAACATTGTCATATAGCGTTGTATAAGTTTAGGTACACAATATGTTGATTTGATGTATTGCAGTTTGATTATCAAAAGTAGTGCTAGCTAAAACTTATATATTATTTCTTTTTTGGTAGTGAGAAAATTAAGATCTAGTCAGTAATTTTGCGTTGTGTATAATCACTGTGCTGTGTGTTAGATCTTCAGGACTTATCTACTGGTTGCAAGTTCGTATTCTTAAATGACATCTCAATTCCTTCAATATCTTTCCTTCTCCTCAGCCCTGCTCTCAGTCTAGTCTTTGTTTCTGTAGTTTGGCTTTTCCTCTCTGACTTATCTCACTTAACATAATGCCATCAAGGTCTACCCCTGGTGTCACAAATGACAAGATTTCCTTCTTTTTAATGGCTGATGAATATTCTGATGTGTGTACATACATATCCATTCTTTATCTGTAAATGGATTCTTAAGATATTTCCATGTCTTGGCTATTGTGAATAATGCTACAGTAAACATGAGAGTGCATGTATCTCTTCTGTGTCCTATTTTTATTTCCTTTGGATATATTCTCAGACATGGAATTACTGGGTTATATGGTAATTCTATTTAAAAATTTTTTGAGCAACTTCCATACTTTTGATAGTGGCTGAGTCAACTCAAATTCCCACCAATGATATACATGGGTTTCCTTTTCTCAATATCTTCACCAATATTTGTTATACTGTTTTTTTGATGATGATAACCATTCTGACAGATATTAAGTGATATCTCATTGTGGTTTTGATTGCATTTCTCTGTGATTGATGTTGAATATCTTTTCATGTTACCTGTTGGCCATTAATATGTCTTCTTTAGAAGAATTTCTACTTTGTTCTGCTGCCCATTGTTTAATTGGATTTTTGATTATTATTGACTTGAGTTCTTTGTATATTTTGGATGTTAACCCCTTATCAGATATATGGTTTGCAAATATTTTTTCCTATTTCGTGAATTGATTTTTTTTTATTGTTTCTTATGCTATGTTTTTTAGTTTTATGTAGTCCCTCTTACTGATTTTTCTGTTGCTTATGCTAGTCTAAAAAATCATAGTTAAAATTAATGTGAAGAGTTTCTTCTGTAGGTTTTCTTCTAGGAGTTCTACAGTATCAGTTCTTAAATGTTTAAGTCTTAAATTCATTTAGAGTTAATTTTTGGGAGTGGTGTAATATAAAGGGATCCAATTTCATTTTTCTGTATGTGGTTACCCATTTTTCACAACACTGTTTATTGAAGAAACTATCTTTATCATTAAATGTTCTTGGATTTCTTGTCCAATATTTGTTGACTGTAAATACATGGGTTTATCTGAACTCTTGATTCTATTCCACTGGTCTCTGTGTTTGTTTTTGCCAGTATCATATTGTTTTAGTTACTATAGCTTTGTAGTATAGTTTCAAATCAGGAAATGGATGCCTCCAGCTCTGTTCTTCTTTCTCAATTGTTTTGGCTGTTGATTTGGTGAGATCTTTTGTAATTCCATAAAAATATAAGGATTATTTGTTCTATTTTTGTGGAAAATGCCATTGGAATTTTGATAGGAATTGCATTGAATCAATTGCTATCTTTGATTATATGACTATATTAGTAATATTAATTATTCTGATCCATAAGCACAGTATGCTTTTCATTCATTTGTATCTTCAATTTCTTTCTTTCTTTTTTTTTTTTTTTTTTTTTTTTTTTTTTTTTTTTTTTTTTTTTTTTTTTTTTTTTTTTTTTTTTTTTTTTTTTTTTTTTTTTTTTTTTTTTTTTTTTTTTTTTTTGTTTGTTTTCATGTTTTGAATTTTCATCCTGGCCATTGGTCATGAACCCAGTCTTTGCTGTTTGAGCCACAGAACATGTCATCAGATATAAGACTTTCAGTTACTGATTCAGTCTCCTTGTTATTGGTCTATTCATATTTTCTATTCCTTTTTTTTAAAAAGAAAGATGCAGGCAGGAAAGAAGGTGAGCAGGAAGAGAGCAGAAAGAAGTACTTTATTTTCATTTGGTTGTTCCCCCAGGCCCTGGTATGTAAACTGGGATCTTTGGGATGTATGTGGACTGTACCAGCCAGAGGCGGCTGACCAATCCACTTACCTACACCAAGATGTGCCTTTCTATTACTTCTTGATTCAATCTTGGTAGATTGCATTTTTTTTGGAATTTATCCTTTTTTTTTGAGATTATCCAATTGCCATGTATTTGTTCATGATAGTCTCTAAGGATTTTTTTTTTTTTTTTTTTGTATTTCTGTTGTCCGTTGTTATGTCCTCTCTTTCAATTCTCTCTCTCTTTTTTTTTTTTAGTATTATTTATTTGGCATGTCCTGGTGACTTAGCAGATAAGGCCACCAACGTGATCCACATATATCCCAAAGACAGAGGCCTGCAGCTTTGCTTAAAAAAAAAAAAATTTGGAAGAAGGAAACAGACAGTAATGAAGGCTAGTAGGCAGGGAGGCAAGGAAGAGAGAGGAGGAAGAAGCATCGATGCATCCATTTAGTTGTTCATGCTGATTGTTCCACTAGTTCTGGGTGCAAACCCTGGTCCTTGGGCTTTACTAGATGGACGACACCATCTGGAGCCCACAGACTTAACCCCTGTACCACTAGGGCGTGCCCTCTCTTTAATTTCTGATTTTATTTACTTGATTCTTCTCGAGTAATTATTGATAGGTAAAGATTTACTGATGCCATCTTTTAATTGTTTTCCTTTTTAATGCTAGTTTCCTTGTTCCTTTCTTTCTCTTTTGCTACCGTCCTTTGTCAATTGCTTATTTTCAATAGTGGTATGCTTTGATTCCCTTCTGTTGATCCTTTGTGAGTCTGCTGTAGGTTTTCTCTTTGTGGTTATCTTGAAACTTACATAAAACTTAATGTTTGGGCATGTCCTGGTGGCTCAGGTACTAAAGCAGGTGCCTGGGGTGTGGGGCATGTAAAGCCCAAGGGCCTGGGTTTAACCCAGTGCCAGAGAGAATAACCCCAAATGTGTTTCCTTCACTCCCTTCCTCCCTCCCTCCCTCCCTCCCTTCCTCTCTTTAAAAAAAAACTGTATGTGTGTGCGTGTGCATGTGGTTTAATTTTATGCTGGTAAGAGTTTAACTTTGATTGCCTGCCAAAACTCTGCCCTTTTATTTCTCCTTTCATGTTTTTGATGTCACAGTTTACCTTTTTTCATATTGTGTATCCATTAACAAATTTTAGTAGCTGTAGCTATTTTTATACTCCTGTTTTAACCTTTATATTAGAGTTAAATGGTTAACATGCCACTACACTGTAGTATTAGACTTTTAATTCTCACTATATACTTCTGTTTACCAGTGTGTTGACTGTTTTCATATTGCTAATTATCAACCTTTTAGTGTGAAGAACTCTAGCATTTATTGTAAGGCAGGTCTAGAGGTGATGTACTCCATCATGTTTTGTGTGTTGGGTAAATCTTTGTCTTGCCTTCATTTCTAAATGATAACTTTGATGGGTAAAGTTCTCTTGGTTTCTTTCTTTTACCACCTGAATATGTCATCCCATTCTCTCCTGGCCTGTAGAAGTTCTGCTGACAAATTTGCTTACAACCAGATGGGTTTCTTTCTATGAGAGAAAATTTTTTCTCTTACTCGTTTTGAAATTCTTTTTCATTGACTTTAGCCTGTTTTATTATAATATATCTTGAAGAAATTTGTTTTGGATTGAGCCTTGTTTTTATTTTTAAAGGAAAGTTGTTGGCAGCAATAAAAGTGATTAGGCAAGCAGGCAGAAATAGTAAGAAAAATCATTAAAAAATTTTTTTCTGGTTGTACATTTTGGTTATTTCCCCTGCCTTCTGAGATGCAAGCCTTGGTCCTTGGAATGTTTGTGGACTGCACTTGGCCACAGGCAGTGAACCTTCTCCACCAGGGGGCTCCTGGATTGAAATTTAGGGATGATTTCTTGCCTCATGAACTTGGATCTTCAAATTTCTCCCTAGGTGTTTTTTCCTTCTTCCATTTTTTAAAATAGTGGTTTTATTATTTCGTTTACATTGCTATATTTATTTTAGACTATTGAAACTGCATCCCAGTTTGTGAATTTTTCACACCACTTCTACCACCACCACCACCAGAGTTCTAGTACCCTTCACCTACCATCTTGTTCTTTCCTTCCTTCCCTAGCTTTGTTTTGTTTCTGTACCCCTAACCTCCATAGATCTTAGATTCGGGTCCTTGGTTTTCAAAGTTTGTGCCTTCGCTGCCTGAGCCACAGGGTAAGGGCTTCTCTCCCTAGGTTTGGGATGTTTTAAACCATAGTTTCTTTAAATAACTTCATGTTTCTTTCTCCCTCTCTTCTCTTTCAGTACTTTAATGATGTATAGATTGTTTGTCTTAATGAGTTCCCATAAACCCGTTTGGTATACTTATTTTTCATTCCTTTTCATCATCATCCTTGTCCTTTTCTCATCATTGTTATTGTTATTATTATTGTTTTGCTTCTCTAATTGAATAGTTTCAATTGACCAGTCTTCTAGCCCATTGATTATTGCTTCTGATTTTGAAGCTCTTTATTGAATTTGTCAGGTTAGTTTTCTTAAACTTCTGATTTTCTGTTTGGTTCTTTTTTATTTTCTATCTCTGTTGAACTTCTCTTTATTTCTTGTATTGTTTTTCTGATATCACTATATTTTTATCTGTACATGTCACTCTGTATGTCTATGTTTTAAAATAATGTTTATCTTTTATTAAAAAGTCTTTAGGTATTATTTACTTTGTTTCACTCTAAGTATTTGGTTGTCCTTTAAAATATTTTACCTCTGTAGTACTATTTTTAGTTAAATCAATAATCAATAGTTATATCATAATAAATATTTAAAAACTGTTCACTGAAGAATCAAATGATGATCATGGTCGCATTTCCTTGTCTAGTTTCAATTGTTCTTCCAGTATTTTTTCATTTGCATTAGTTTTGTGCTTTCATATTTTTACTTTTTTTTCCCTAAATGTGCCTGCCTTTTTTTTTTTTTTTGAAGAGAGGACGGGAGGGAGGGAGAAAAGAAGGAAGGACTTTGTTTTTAGTTCATCCTCCAGTCCTGCTCTTGAACTTGGGTCTTTGAACTCTACCAGCTTAGCATCTGAGCCACCGTGTATGCCAGATTACCTACTCTTTTGAGTTTTCTTCCCTTTTTATTTTCTAGTATGGAGAAAATTCCGTCAGACCTTTGTCTTGCTTCAATGTGGACTGATCATTGGCCAGTTGTTGATCTGGAACTTATCATTACTGCTCTCGTGATCCACTATTTCCTTGACTTCATTCTTTCTCCTTTTATTTTTTTTTTAGAAAATTCATCTTATATCTGTTTCTTAATGTCTTTTAGCTTGTTTGAAAATGTTAGGTTATAATTTTCATCTGTTTGATAGGCACTTCTTTTTAGCATACTTGCTTTGTAGCAATGTTATTTACTCTTTTTATCTGTAACTTGTTATTTTATTTTTTTAAAGTTGATATTTATTGAGGTAACTTTTCTTTACAAAATAATATAAACCCAAATGTGTAGGATCCCCATTCCTCAAATATATGTCAGTAAACCCTGCCCACCACCAAATTGCCAAGAGTTTTTCACCATTATCCATTGGACCCCACTACCACTTGCCCCCACCCCTCTGCCCCATTCTCTGTTGGTAACCTCAGTTCCATTGCCAGTTTCCAAGGGTTGTTTTTGTTTAATCTTTTCCTTTACTTTGTCTCTTCATGTTCACCTGTGGGTGAGATCATCCAGCATCTTTCTTCCTTTGACTTATTTTGCTTAGCATAATCCCCTCTAGTTCCATCTAGTTGATTCAGATATCAGGATTTCATCTTTTCTAAGGGTATATAGTATTCCATTGTGTATATATACCACATTTTCCTTATCCGTTTACTTGACAATGGGCACTTAGGTAATTTCCCGTTCTTGGCTTTTGTAAATAATGATGCAGTAAACATGGGGGTGCATGTATCTCTGAAGCTAGTGTTTGTCTTTTGGGTACATACCCAGATGTGGGATGATGGGATCATATGGGATTTCTATATTCAATATTTTGAGAAATATTTGTACTGCTTTCCATAAGGTGCACTAATTTGCACTCCCACCAGCAGTGTAAAAGTGTTCCCTTTTCTCTACATCCTCATCAACATTTGTTGTTTCAGACTTTTGGATAATAGGCAATCTCACAGGTGTAAGGTGATGAATTGTTATCTTCTTAAATATTGGATTATGATGGACATGTATTAGTTTTAGGTGTGCAACACAATAATTTGATATTTCTAAGTAATTGTGAAATGATTACCATAATAGGTCTAGTTAGCATCTATCGACACACTGTGTTTTTTTTCTTGTGATGAGAACTTTTAAGATCTCTTAGCTGTTTTCCAGCATATAATGCAGTATTATGAATTGTAGTCACTATGCTCTACATTACATTCCCAGGACTTACTTATAACTGGAAGTTTATACCTTTGACTTCTTTTTGCCATTCACCCACTCACCCATTCCTTGCCTCTGGCAAACAGGCAATCTGTTCTGTGTATCTATGAGTTTTGCTTTGTTTTTTTATATCTCAGGTTCTGGGTCTTGAACCTGGGTCTGTAGGCTTTACATGGCCTGCATCTTAGACATCTCAGTTGCCTAAGCCACTGGGGTATGCTGTTTTGCGTTTTTGTTTTTGTTTTCGATAGTCTACAGATAAGTGAGATTCTATGGTATTTGTCTTTCTCTGACTTATTTCACTTAGCAAAATGCCCTCATGGTCCATCCATGTTTTCACAAATAGCAAACTTTCTTTTTATGGCCAAATTCTCTTCCATTCTGTATTGTATACTTAAAAGTGAAGAGCAGTCAATATTTGTTTTAGCTTTTGCATATTTCTCCATTGCCTGCTGCTATCCATCTACTTCCTTACTACATTTAACAATGAAACAAGTGGAATATGGAATACCTAATAGTTTCTCGTATAAAAAAAGCATCGTTCTAATTTCAGGTAGGATCTTTCTGCAAATTTAGTTCCCTTGAATTTTTCTGACCCTACGTAATGGAGAATGAAGTTGCCAGTATTTTATAGAAATACTTGTATATTATTCCACTTCTCCTAAATTCCCCAATCGTTTTTATTGCCTGCTCTTTCATTTTCTTCTTTTTGACACTTCTCCCCTACCGTCTATGCATTTTGACCTGCTTCTCCTTGCAGACTTAAAAAAAAAAAAAAAAGTGAAGAGAATAAATCCTAAATCATATCATTCATACACAAAAATGTGAGTGGATATATGTATTAACTAATTCTATTGTAGTAATCATTTTGCTATATATGTATATTACATCATCACTTTGTATACCTTAAGCTTATATGTGGTATGTATTAATATGTCAATAAGCTGAAAGAAAATGGCCAATACTATATGATCTTACTTATAGGTGGCATCTAAAGAAGTTGAACTCACTGAGTGGAATGGTGGTTGCGAAGGACAGAGTACTGAGGGAAATAAGGATATGTTGGTCAAAGGGTACAAACTTCTAACTCTTAAGATATTTAAGAAATTCTGTGGAAGTTATATTAGTATAGAATGGTGACTATAGTTAACAATACTATATAATAGAATTGCAATTTCCCACAGAGTACATTATAAATGTTTTCATTAAAAAATAATTATATGAGGTCATGGAAGTGTTTATTAATAACTATTGTGATCATTTCATGATATATACAGATATCAAGTCATCGCATTGTACACTTAAATCTTACACAATGTCATATATCAATTTTATCTCTTTGGAAAAAATAGGTTATATATAAAGTTGACTAATTACACTCATCTATACTTAGGAATTTGGACACATTTTGGTGAAAGTTAATAAAATTTTAATCTTACCAGCATTTGCTAGGGGAATATGATATAATAAAAAATGAATGGACCTGTATCTCTGGTAAAATAGTCTCAAAACCTTTTTCTTTAAATTTGCATAGGTTCTTGGAAACTGGTTTAAATGAAACCAGGTATAATGAAAGCAGATCCTTGAATGATGTTTTGTTTAGTACAGATCTGAATTCGTTTATTCCTCATTGACATTATAATGAACATCATATGAGGATTTGCTCTGTGTGATAATTCAGTCTACAATATGTAAGTGACTACCAAGATAGCTGCTTTTTGCCAAAGCTATGTTTCACGCTTGGTGTTTGGAAGTCAGCCCAGGATTACTCAATATGGGAAACTCTAGGGTCTGATACTTAGGTATTTTCTGGGCAGGAGAAGTGTCTTTCACCCATTGATAGTTGCCACAACCTATATTTAGTTGCATGGCATTTGTTTAAAAATAATATTCAGCAATAGGGGAACTGGAGACCCTCATCCCATCCATTTTCTCACCAGCCACCACACATAAACTCCATTTTTAAAAATAGAAATCCTTAATATGCTTAGGTTCCAAGGAATCATAAAATATTTAATCTGAAAATGATTCAGTTAAAATTCTGTGGTCCCTCTCTCACCCCAACTCTCCAGTCGCATTGTAATGATCTACCGAGACCTCATTATCCATGAGGATATATTCTCTGATGTCTACAAAATCCAGGAGATCTTAGATGGTCTATACCTGGAGGTGGAGGGGGAGCATGGTCAGTAGGACAGAAGGTAACACTGATAACTTTCTCATTGGTGGAATTGCCTTCACTGAAGGCCCTCAGTAATCACTGGTGTTGATATCATTAAGAACCACAGAAAACTAGCTTCACAGAAGCCTATAGGAAGTACTTCAAGAGGACTCAAGATGGTGACCTGGTAGAAGCATGTTGGATCTCCTCCCCACAAAATAACTGAAAATCACTTATTTTTCAGTCACACATGCTGTGGAAGAACAGATCAGGAGGCTGCAGAGAGAATGACCGCAATCTGCCCTCTCAAGGGTAGGTGAAAGTATATGGGTTCAGAGCTATATCATGGAATCAGGATTCCCAACCCTGGGGAAAAAAGGGCCATGATGGAGTGGGTGGAGTCTTGGGAAGAACTGAACCACCCAGGCTTTGCTTCAAAACCAGCAGAGAGCCCACCTAGTGGGACAAGGACATGGAGTCAGGGGACAGTGTCTTGGTGCAGGATGGAAGGAGGACCAGCACCCTGGTGTTCTGAGTGGGAGCCCCTCTGGGGAAATTGCACAGGGTGCCACCATAACTGGAAAGTAGCTAGGGAAATCACCTACTCCAGTCCCTCCCACATTATTGCTCCAGAGCCATGTAACCCACCCACCGGCAATTTATAGCAAGGCTTAAAAGAAGAAAATATTCTTCCAGAAGGGAGGAACTGTCAACACTACCCACTAGCACCACCATGTGGGTGGAGGCAAACTGTAGCCTGATTGCTGATTGTGGGCCAAGACACAAGGTGGTCATTACCATTTAGACCCGGAATGCTGGAGGAAATTTGCACATCCTCCACAGAGACTTCAACCCCATAGACTGAACATTAATGTTCCAGTACAGGGTCCACCTAAGAACTTCAACAAACCAACCTGGGGTGGTGCCAAAAAACTGAAAAAAACCTCAATGTTCAAAATTGAGGCTTATTTGGTGCAAGTTGATACCCTACAAAATGCCATCACTGCTTGGAAACCTAACGCACAGAAGAACAAAAAGGATGCCAAATGTGAAGACACAGAGAAAGTTCTGCGAAATGATGGATCCAATCACAAACCCAGGGTAGAATATGGATACAACGGACGTACGCAAATAAATACTGGAGGACAAATTAGGCAACAGTGATAAAATACTCACGGAAATCAAGAAAGCAATAGAGGGTGAAAAAGAACAAAATGGAGAGAAGACGCAAGATGTCAAAGAAATGAACATGATACCTGAACTAAAATCAATAGAAGGACTCAAGAGTATGATGAATGGATCCACTGATAGAAACAATGAGCAGGAAAATAGGGCAAGGAATACACTTAAGCAAACCAGCAAAGAGAAAAAGAATGGAAAAACATTTGTGAGCTATATGACATCAAAAGGAATAACATTTGCATCAAGGATCCCAGAAGAAGAGAGAGAAAAGGTGGCGGGGAGGTGGGTGGGCAGAAACTATATTGGAAGAAGTAATAACTGAGAACTTCCCTAACCTGATGAAGCAAGCTATAGACCCAGGGGGCTCAAGAAGTTTAAAACAAAAGAAGCCCAAACAGACCTACACCTAGAAACATTGTCATCAAAATGTCAAAAATACAAGATAGAAAATCTTGTAATGAGCTTGAGAAAAATGAATCACATGCAAAGGAGTCCCCATATGGTTGTAAGCATATTTCTCAATGGAAACTACAAGTAAGAAGAGAATGGCACAATATTTATTCAAAGTGTTAAAGGAAATGGATTTTCAACCTAGAATACTAAATGATATGAGTTTATCATTTAGATCTAAAGGAATGATAAAAAGACTTTCTGATAGCAAAATTAAAGGAATTCATCACAAAACCAGCTCTATGAAAAACGCTAAAGAAGTCCACTTAAAATCAGTAGCATAGCAAAATACAAAAGATGGGGAGGAGAAAGAATAAAAACGTGGATGGTTAGAATGTGTGCAAGACTAATCTGCTTTCAAATAAAAACAGGAAATAAACAATTCTTAATGTTAACTTCATGGTAACCTCAAAATATATCACTAGGGAAAAAGTAAAGAAGAGATAAACGGAAACCAGTTAAAACATAAGTATACCCAACTCATTAAGAAGAGAAAGAAGAACAAAGGCACTGTGTAACAACAACCAGAAGACAAATTATAAATTGGCAAACAGTTACATATCGGTAATCACCCTAAGTGTTAATGGACTGAACTCACCAAATGACTGAATTGATTTTAAAAAAGTAACCCAATCTTCTGCTACATTCATGAAATTAAACTCTCAAATGATAAAGAGTCTCAATTAAATGCTTGGAAGGCAATCTTACAATCAAATGGCAACCAAAAAAAAAAAAAAGTAACAGCTATACTTATATCAAGAAAGCAGACTTCCAACTAAAAAGCATAACAAAAGACAGAGGGCATTTATAGTAATTAAAGGGTCAATCCATCAAGAAGATATAATGCTTATTAACATATGTGCCAAGAAGGAACATCAAAATATATTAAGCAAGTATTATTAGAACTGACAAGAGACATCAACAGCAACACAATCATGGTAGGAGACTTCAGCACCCCACTTACAGCAGTGGACAGATCATCCACGCAGAAAATTAACAGGGAAATAGCTTTAAATGAAGAATGGGAACACTTAGGTCTAGTAGACATCTACTGAACACTTCATGCAACAACTACAGAATTCACATTCTTCTTAAGGGCACATGGAACATTATCAAGGATAGTTCATATGTTGGAACACAAAATATGCATCAACAATATTACAAAAACTGGTATATCTTCTTTAAAGACAATGTCTCAATATTAGACATCATCCACAAAAGGAATGCTGAAATATCCCAAATTAGTTGGAGACTAAACAATATGCATCTGAATTACTCCATAGTGAAAAAAAATAAAAAAGAAACTAAAAAATAATTAGAGACAAATGAGAATGAATGAGCTTCCAGAATCTATGGCATGCAGCAAAAGCAGTACTAAGAGGGAAGTTCATTGCATTCCACACTACCTGAAGAAATAAGAACAAGAAAAGTTGCAAATAAACAACCCTACATTTGAAGTAATTAGAGAAAGAACAATTAAAGCCAAAAATCAGTAGAAGAAAAGAAATAATAAAAAATCTGAGCAGAAATAATAAAAAATCTGAGCAGAAATAATGAAATAGGAAAAAAGATAATCCAGAAGATCAATAAAATAAAAAATTGGTCTTTGACAAAATAAACAAATTGAAAAGCCGTTGGCTAGACTCATTGAGAAAAAAGAGAAAACTGTCATAACTAGAACTGGAAATGAAAGGGGAGAAGTTACAGCAGGTAATCACAGAAATACAAAACATCTGAAGAGACTGCAATGAAGAGCTCTGTGCTAATAAAGTGAAGCTCAAAGATATGTACATATATTTAGAAAAATACAGTATACCATGACTAGGAGAGTTGAAAAACCTGAACAGAGCAATCAAAAGCAAGAAAATTGAAGAGGTAATCAAAAGACTCCCTAATAATAGAAGTCCAGAACAAGATGGCTTTTCTAATGAATATTACCAAACCTTCAAAGAATAAATACCTATTCTTCTCAAACTCTTCCAAAATATTGAAGAACAGGGAGTACTTCCAAACACTTTCTGTGAGGCTAACATCACATTGATACGAAAAGTTAATAGAGACATCACCAAGAAAGAAAATTAAACACTAATATCTCTAATGAACATAGTGCATAAATTCTCAACAAATTATTAGCAAACCAAATACAAAAGTGCATTAAAAAGATCATTCATCATGACCAAGTGGGATATATCCCTGGGATGCAAGGCTGGTTCAATATAGATAAATTATTAATTATTAATATCATGCACCATATCAGCAAAAGCAAGCATAATCACATGATCATATCAATAGATGGAGAGAGCTTTAAACAAGATCCCAAACTCATTTATGATAAAAATTCTTTATAAAATGGGCATAGAAGGTACATGCCTCAACACAGTAAAGGTCATACGTGACAAACCCATGGTCTGCATTATATACAATTGCAAAAAATTGAAAGCATTTCCTCAAAGGTCAGGCAAAGGCAAGGCTGTCCACTCTCACCAATGCTATTTGACATAATAGAGGTCTTAACCAGAGCAATGAGGCAAGAAAAAGAAATTAAGTGAATCCAAATTGGAAAGAAGGAGGTAAAACTATCATCTTCAGATAATATGATTATATATATTGAAAACCCTAAGAACTGTGTTAAAAATCTAGTCAAACTAATCAGCAAATATAGCAGAATGGTCCGCTACAAAACAAAAGAACAACAATTCATGGATTTTTGTACATAAAGTGTTAGAGAAACAAAGTCAAGAAAAACCCACCATTTAAAACAAAGTAAAAAGGGTCAAATATCTTGGAATATACTTAAAGCAGATGACAAGCCTGTTCAATAGAAACTACATGTCCTTAGAAGAGAGGTGCACACAAGAAGATGGGAAGATATGCTCTGTTCATGACTGGGAAGAATCAATATTGTTAAAATAGTGATCTTACCTAAAGCAATATACAGATATAATGCAATTCCCATCAAAATCCCCTGGGCTTATTTCAAGGCAATATCACAAAAAAACTTAAAATTGCATGGAACAATAAAATACCCCAACTAGCTAAAGCAATTATGAGTAACAAGAATGAATCTGGATGTATTATACTTCCAGATATTGAACTATACTACAAAGCTTTAGTGATCAAAATGGTATGACAGTGGAGTAATAAGAGTCACAGATCAGTGGAATAGAAATGAATCACCAGAAACTAACCACATGGACAGTCAATCTATGATAAGCCAAAAATCATAAATGGAGAAAAGGAAGTCTCTTCAATAAATGGTGTTAGGATAACTGGACAGTGACATGCAAAAGAATGAAGCTAGACCACTCCTTAATACCATTCACAAAAATTAGCTCAAAGTGGACTAGAGACTTGGACATAGACCAAAAGCCTTATATAAAACCCTTGGAAGACAACATAGGAAAGACATTCCATGACATCAGTGCTAGAGAGTCTGTTGGGGATTCAAATCCATGATCAAGGGAAGCAAAAGAAAAATAAACAACTGGGACTACATCAAACTAAAAAGCTTCTTTACAATGAAAGAAAACATTACCAAAACAAAAAGACAACCTACTAACTGGGAGATGATATTTGCATTCCATATTTCTGACAAGAGCTTAATATCCAAAATGTACAAAGAACTCAAAACAAACTATGTAAACAGGAGTTCCATAAAAAAGCATAACCCGACCTTCTACATGCAGAAAAATCACCTGTCAAAAGATAAACAAAGGCTCAAAGTCATTGGCTAGAAGACAGTCCTACAGTCAAATGACAACCACAGAAGAGCAGGAACAGCTATACTCATATCAGATAAAACAGACTTCCATCTAAAAAGCATAATGAAAGACAGAGATGGATATTATATAGTGATAAAAGGGTCAATCCATCAGAAAGACATAATGCTTATTAGCATAGATGCACCAAATGAAGGAGCATGAAAATATATTAAGCAAGTATTATTAGATCTGGCAAGAGACATTGATAGCAACACAATGATATTGGGAGACTTCAACACCCCACTTACAACAATGGGCAGATCAACCAGGCAGAAAATTAACAGGGAAACAGCCATTTTAAATGACTATCTGGAACATATGGTCTAATAGATATATACGTAGATCTTCACCCAATGACTACAGATTTCACTTTCTTCTCAAGAATATATCATATGCTGAGACACAAAACAGATCTCATCAATTTTACAAAGATTGCAATCATACCAAACATCTCGTCTACCACAATGGCTTAAAAATGGAAACCAACCACAAAAAGAAAGCTGGAAGATTCCAGACTAATTGGAAACTAAACCATATGCTCCTGAGTGACTCTTGGGTAAAAGAAGAAATCAAAGAGGAACTTAAAAAAATACAGACAAATGGGAATGAAGACGTGAGCTGCAGAATCTATGGGATGCAGCAAAAGCAGTAAAAAGGAAAGTTCATTGCAATTCAGGGCTACTTCAAGAAACATGAAAAATCACAAATAAACAACAACTCTACATTTAAAATAAGTAGGGAAAGAAAAACAATTAAAGCCACAAATCAGCAGAAGAAAGGAAATAATCAAAATTCAAGTAGAAATAAATGAGATAGAAAGCAAAAAGACAATCCAGAAGATCAATGAAACCAAAAGTTCATTCTTTGAAAAAATAAAATTGACAAACCATTGGCTAGACTCACAAAGAGAGAAAATCCTGATAACTAAAATCATAAATGAAAGGGGAGACGTTACAAAAGATACCAGAGAAATTCAAAATCATAAGGGACTACTGTGAACAGCTCTCTGTCAACAAAGTGGACATGGACAGGTTTTTAGTAAAATATAGTCTACCAAGACTGAACCTGGAATACTACACAGCCATTACAAGAGCTGAAATCCTGTCTCTTGAATCAACATGTATGGAACCAGAGGGGATTATGCTAAGTGAAATAAGTCAAAAGAAGAAAGATATTAGATGACCTCACTCATAGGTGCAATGTGAATAGACAAAAAGGAACAGATGAAACAACCATGTCGTGATTTTTTTCTTTTGCTAACAATTATGTAAGGATGTAGTTTATACATCTTTTTTGAAATCTTCCAAAATGAGTTTCTATGAGTTTTGAATTCATTTATTAATTCTCATTAGTTTATAATAACAACAGTTCATCTCATAAAAGAAGGTATTTACTAACTAGTCTCAACGAAAATATATAGAGAGAATTAAAAACTGAGAATCATAACTTTTTAAGTATGGTTAATGATATACTCCCATTTTCAGCCATGTAACATTGTGAGGTAGGTTTTATAAGTGACAGCTGCTAAAAACCTAAGATCGAAATAAACCAAAGGTATTACTAGATTGATATTTTGTTGTATTAATAAATAATAATGCATTTTAATTGTTTAAAGTATTTCCTTTGCCTTTACCCTTTTTTATATTTGTGTTTGTTATATGTAAAATAAAACTGCTTATGAGACTTATTTTTTGCTATATAACCAATCATCTAAAACAGTATCTATTTATATCACTCAAATTCCTTTGAGTTTAGAAAATGGTTTGAGTTGAATGTGACTGCTCTCAGGTCAGGCTGTTCTTGTATCAACGATCAGATGCCAGATTGATAGTATCTTCTCTAAGATGGCCCAAGCCTGCACAATTTATTTCTGTTCTACATGGTCTCTCATGCTCAAGGAGGCTAGCCAGCAGCCTTTGAAGGGCAGCAAGAGGGCAAGTTCATTGTATTTATGTATTCAAAACTCTACTTGCATCACATTATGTAGTCTTTGAAAAAATTATTCACATGGTCAAACCCAGAGTCAGTGTACAGAAACGACAAGACAAATACTACAAGATGTGGACAAATCGTTACTGTAATCAATCTCTCACAAAGGGTGGAGTAAATCTGTAACACATAGTGAGGTACCCATTCTTATTGAGATTTCTCCTGGTTTGATGCTCACAGATGTGCTTTGAGCAAAGATGGAAATACTAATGAGTCCTGGGAACTATGCCACCTCCTATTTCAGGAGAACAGAAAGACTTAGAAAACTTTGAAACATGAGATGGTGTTAGTGGGTGGGCTGAATTGTGTGAGACACTTCAATTAAGTATGAAGAAACATACCAAAATAGTAATAGCAGAGATGCAACCAATGAATAGATGAAACGTCTCTGTCTGGTGGGCCATCATAACTTAGAGTAGGGGTAAGGACAGCACAGAGATTACACAATACACATAACAAGCACTCTTAAGCAGAAGCCCATGAAGCATGGCTGGAAAACAGATGACATGGCATCACAACTCTGCATCTGAGCAGCAACCGAGAGGCACTCAGACTGATATTTTAATTACTAGATTGCACAATCATTTATTGGAAATAGCTAATGTTTACTGGAAAAAAGCCCCCACTTTTTTTGGGTCCTAGTTTTAAAAAGGTGGATAAGCTGCTCTCAGTTATTAGAAACATAAAATTGATCTGGTTTTCCATTGCGGGTTTATGATGCTTCCATGAGACAGGAAAATAATCAAGACTCCTTGGGCTTCTAAACACAATTCATATGATATGATAGACTCAAAAACAGCAATCCACGGATTGATAACAGTGTATGAAGTTCTTAGTACAATTTCTTATAATGGGTATCTTCATTCTTGCCCTTCCTGGTGATGTGAATGAATAAATTCTCCTTTATTTTTATGACTCAACTTGGGTTTTCTCCGTTTAAAAGATAATAGTCCTGCTTTTAGAGTCATAAATGGTGAAAGGGATTACAATAAGGGCAAACACATTTGAGCCTACCATTTCCTGCACACTGATGACTACATTGTCGTTATCTCAATAGTCAAAGTAATTCTGATGCAAACCTTTGGATCAGGCATTTGAGACGACTGAAGAATGGACCATGTAAAGTCCTGGGGTCCAGGTTAGTGACCCATGGCTAGGGGGAAAATCGAAATAAAACAACTAACTAAATAAAATCCTTCCCTCCCTCCCTCCATCCCTTTCTTCTTCTTTTCCTTCCTCTATTAAAAAATAAAATCCTAAAGAAGATTCATGGTTATTCCTCAGTGACCAATGAGGAAACAGTCTGAGAAATTAATTAACTGACTTTATATATCCAATAGATTTTAAATTTTAACCCAGTCCTGCCTAATTCCAAAACTAAAATTGGTTTGCATTCATAGAGTGAGCCACACAAGCAGATATTGCATATTGTCTTTCAAGGATGTTATAGAAAAGAATGTTTTCTGCAAAATTGTAATTTTTTTTTCATTTGGATGCATTTTATTTTTAGGCAGACTTTAAGACATATTTTTTCTTAAAAACAATACCTTCGATCCAAATAAATCAAGGTCAAAATAAGTGGGAGCTCCAGATGTCATGCCATTCATCTTCCTCAATGTTGCGTGGATGAAAATTAGCAGCCAGTGATGATGACACATGTTGTTAATATTTTTCCTTTTCTAAATCATTCTTAGAGAAAATCATATTCATGTCACATTAGTCAAGCAGAGCATTCATGACACTTGGATTCATCAATATAGACCTGGTAATTTGAAATTTGCAAGGATGTGCTTGATTTGTTGTGTAGACCCTGTCATAAGGTGCTTTACTATTTTTGGTCTCTGTTCTTCAAGTTTGCCTTTAATTTCATGTAATTTTTGATGTACTTGTTTTGGCATTCTAAAATCTCCCTTTGTGAGTTTTTAAAGTATTTTATTTCAGTGACTTTGTTTTGCAAATTAAAAAAAAAAAACTCGTGTAGTTTTCCTATTCCTCAGATATATGTCAACACACTCTGCCTTCCACCAAATCACCAAGTGAGCTGTGGGCTCCACCACCATTTGTTCCTCTATACCCACTACCCCCACTGATCCCATTCACTACTGGTAATCTCAGTTCTACTGCAAGTGTCCAGGAATTGGTTTTGTTTCATCTGTTCCTTTATTTTTTCTATTCACATTCCACCTATGAACAAGGTCATCTGGTGTCTATCTTTCTTCTTTTGACTAATTTCACTTGGCATAATCCCCTCTGGATCTATCCATGTTGATTCAAATGACGGATTTCATGTCTTCCAAGGGCTGTGTAGTATTCCATTGTATATATGTACCACATCATCTATATCCATTCATCTGATGTTGGTCACTTAACTAATTTCTAGTTCTTAGCTATTTTGAATAGGACTGAAATATAAATGGGGATGCATAAGTCTCTGTGAGTTAGTGTTTTTGTATCTTTTTGTGTAAACACCCAGAACTAGGATGGTGGGATCATATGAGATTTCCATATTCAACTTTTTGAGGAGCACACATAGAGATTGAAAGATGTCCCCTACTCATGGCTGGAAAGAATCGATATTGTTAAAATAGTCATCTTAAGTAAAGCAATATACAGATGTAATGCAATCCCTATTATCATCCCCAGGCTTATTTCCAGGAAATTTCACAAAAAACCAGTATGGAGATACTGTTTTCCATAGGGATTGCACCAGTTTGCACTCCCACCAACAGTGTAAAAGTTATCCTTTTTCGCCACATCCTGGCAACATTCATTGTTTCCAGATGTGGATAATAGCCAGTCTCCTCCGTGATATCTCATTGCTGTTTAGATTTGCATGTATCTGATAGTCAGGTAATAGAAACATCTTTCCAGGTGCCTGTTGGCTCTCTGTATATCCGCCTTAGAAAAATATTTCTCTAGTTCCTATTCCTTTTTTTTTTTTTTTTTTTTTTTTTTTTTTTTTTTTTTTTTTTTTTTTTAACTGAATTGCCTGTTTTTATGTTTTGAGTTTTATGTTTTGGGTTCTTTGTACATTTTGGATATTAAGCCCTTGTCAGAAATATGGAATGCAAATATCTTCTCCCAGTTAGTAGGTTTTCTTGATATTTTCTTTCAGTGTGAAGAAGCATTTTATTTTGATGTAGTTCCAGTTGTTTATTTTTCTTTTGCTTCCCTTGATACTGGATTTAACTCTCTAGTACTGATGTCTTGGAATGTCTTTCCTGTGTTGTCTTCCAAGGATTTCATGGTTTTGGCCTATGTCCAAGTCTCTAGTCCACTTTGAGCTAATTTTTGTGAATGGTATTAAGGAATGGTCTAGCTTCATTCTTTTGCATGTTGCTATCCATTTATCCTAACACCATTTATTGAAGAGACTTTCCTTTCTCTAGTGATTATTTTTTTGACTCCTTTGTCATAGATTGACTGTGTCTGGTCAGTTTCTGTGATTCAGTTCTATTCCACTGATCTCGTCCTCTTTCATTATTCTACTGTTATATCATACCATTTTGATCACTAATACTTTGTGGTATAGCTCAATATCTAGAAGTATAATACCTACAGATTCATTCTTGTTACTCATGATTGCATTAACTATTCTGGGTCTTTTATTGTTCCATACAAATTTCAAGGTTTTTTCTTTTTGGTGATATTTACTTGAAATAAACCTGGGGGATTTTGATGGGGATCGCATTACATCTGTATATTACTTTAGATAAGATGAATATTTTAACAATGTTGATTCTTCCGAGCCATGAATAGAGATTATCTTTCTGCCCCTGCTTGATCCTGAGAGCAGGGGTGATGAGGGAAAGGAGCATGCAGGAGATTGAGAAACTCAAGAAAGAGTGTAAGAGGATAGAAAAGGTGGTCATCAAGGGGCCAGCGGTCTCTCTCTCTTGGAGTGAAGGCCCTGACCATCCTGCTCTCCACTTATTTGCTGGGTTCATACACAGCATTGCTTCAAGCAGCTTACATGAGCAAGTTTATAATTACATTGGATTGCTTATACAGCCTTTGTTCTCTAACTACATAACTATATCTATCTTATTTTGGCAAGTGAACAGTCACAGACACACTATCCCAGTGTTTTCACACAGCGCGCGGGTCTGCTGTCCTTGACGTTCTGCCAGCTCCAACTTTGGCCTTGCTCTGTTTTCTGCCCCCAACAGTTCATCTCTGTCTTTTTTTATGCTTTTTACTTTGATATCTGTTTTATTCAATATAAGTATAGCTGTTCCTTCTTTTTGGGAGCTACCATTTGATTGTAGTATTTTCTTTCAGTCATTGGTTCTGAGTCTTTATCTTTTTAAGAAAGCGAGTTTCCTGAATATAGTAAACATGGGGTTATGATTTTTAATCCATTCACCCATTAGTGTCATTTGGTGAGTTCAGTCCATTATCATTTAATGTGATTGTTAATATGTAGCTATTTATGTATTTTTGTAATTTGTCTTCTGTGTGTTGTTCTAAACAGTGCCTTTTCTATTCTCTTTCTCTTAAGTTGGTTGGGTATAGTTATGCTTTGATTGGTTTCCCTTTTTCTATTCTTTTTTGCTTTTCCCTAAAGATATATTTTGAGGTTACCATGAAGTTAGCATTAAGAATTCTATGTTTATTTCCTATTTTTATTTGAAATAAGATTAGTCTTACACTCATTCTAACCATCCACATTTTTAATCTCTTTTCCCCACTTTTCATATTTGCTGTCATCGGTTTTTATGTGTGGTTTATTTACAATCTATAGAATACCCTGTTGTATTTTTTTAGAACTGATTTAGTTGTGTTGAATTCTTTAAAGTTTCCCTTTTCAGAAAAGCTTTTTATCATTCCTTCAATTCTGAATGATAATCTCTCAGGTTATAGTATCTTAGGTTGAAAATCCTTTTATTTTTTCCTTTCTTTCTTTCTCCAGCACTTTGAATATGTCTTGCCTTACCCTTCTGGCCTGTAGAGTTTCCATTGAGAAATCATCTGATAATCTTATGAAAACTCCTTTGTATGTGACTCATTTTTCTCTGACTGCTTTGAAGATTCTTTGTCTTATATTTTTGACATTTTGATGACAGTGTGTCTAGGTATAGTTCTGTTAGACGTTCTTTTATTAGGAATCTGAGTTTCCGAGGTCTGTAGACTTCCTTATTCTTCAGGTTAGGGAAGTTCTTAGCTATTATTTTTCTCAAGCACAGTTTATGCCACCCTTTCTATTCTTCTGAGACCCCCTGTGAGACAAATGTTGTTATCCCTTTTTGATCTCATCTCATAGATCTCAAATGCTGTCTTCGTTTCTTGCTTTTTTTTTTTTTTTTTTTTTTTTTTTTTTTTTTTTTTTTTTTTTTTTTTTTTTTTTTTTTTTTTTTTTTTTTTTTTTTTTTTTTTTTTTTTTTTTTTTTTTTTTTTTTTTTTTTTTTTTTTTTTTTTTTTTTTTTTTTTTTTTTTTTTTTTTTTTTTGCTGGTTTGCTTGAGTGCCTTCTTCTGTCCTATCTTCTAGCTCAGTGATTCTATTGGTGGTTTCATCCATTGTACTCCTGAGTCTCTCTGTTGAGTTCTTCAGTTCGGCTATCATATTCTTCATTTTTGGGGATATCTTCTTTCATTTCTTCACTCTTTTTTCTTTAATATTTTGTTGATTTCCATGAGTATGTTTATGACTGCTACCTAAAATCATCCTCAGGTAATTTCCATATGTCTCTTGTATTAAAATTTTCCCCTGGGTTTTTGTATGGGCTTATTCTTTTGTGTATATTTGTCTGTATCTTTGCTGTGTTTGGCATTCTGTTTATGTTTCTGTGGATTAAGCTTCCCTGAAGTGATGACCTTGTGTACAGTATTAATTTGCATCCAGTAAGCCCAGCTCTCAGTTTGAGCACTGGTATTTCTTGAGTTTTGTGGTCTTACTAATGGTTGGATTTGTTAAAGTTCTTATGTGGACCCTCTGTTCAGGCCTGAGAGTTCAGTCTATGATATTGGGATTTGTGTGGGGGATACAGTCTTCCTCTAACTTCCCAGCTCCAAACCATAATGACCACCTTGCTATTGGGCTACCATCAGCAATCAGGCTGCAGTTTTTCCTCCACCCACAGCATGGTGCTAGTGGGCAGTGTTGGTGGTTTCTTCCTCCTGTAGACTGTCTTCCTTTAAGCTTGGGGGTGGGATATCTGTTTGGTGGGTCCTGTGGTTCTGGTGCAACATGGTGGGAGCGTGTGGGGTTTGTGGATTCATCTACCTACCTTCCAGTTATATTTGTGCCCAGTGTAATTTTCTCCTTGGGTCTGTCATTCAAACCACTGGGGCACTGATCCTTTTTCCACCCTGCATCAAAGACCCTCTCTCCGGTCAGTGTACTGTCCCTGCTGGGTGGGTACTCCACTGCTTTTGCAATTCCTCTGAGGCCCAGTTCTTCTTGAAGTTCCACTCCTTCCTCTGAAGCCTGAATCCCCAATCTGTGGTTTAGCTCTGAACCCCCTGACGTTTTTACCTACTGTTTGTGGTTGTATTGCTGTTGCCTCTCTATAGCTTCAGTACCTACTTTTCCTCAGTGTTTGTTTCTGGAAAATAGATGAGTTCCTAGATGCTCTGTGGGGAGAATGTGAGTTTTGCTCCTACCAGGCCGCCATCTTGACTGGAAGTTCTTCATGTATTTTAATATCTGCTAATTGGCGTGACACTGGATGCTATTTCATAGCACTGAAATCAAGTAAGTAAAATTGGAACACTAGTCCTTTTTATTTAGGCATAACAATATTTAATGTTTCCAACTCTTTTCTGTAATTTGGAAAAGTGAACAAGATGGTCACTTCTCATCTTAATTGCAAATATTGTTAGCATTTTGTTTTTATGGTATTAACCATACTGTGGTCTTACAATGACTTCTGTAACCAACTCCCTGCAGTTTGGCCAAATTTAATAGGTTACAGTCATAGTCCTTCACAAGACAGGCCTACATTTTGTAATGTCGTTCCTCTTTTCCTTTCCTTCCTATTTATTTCCCCTACCCTTTGAGTTCTTACTTTTATTATATTTGCTAGCATATGCTTAAAGGCTGTGATTCTAACTCTGCTGGTCTTGTTGATGGGGCTACCTGAGTTTTTTACACTCTGTGGCCCTTGTTCTTATCTAGTTATGTAATAGGAAGTATAAGTTTTAACTCAGTGTTTGATTTTTCATTTTAAGATGTTTTAAGAAAGACATGAAAAGGATCCTTCGAAGAGAGTAGCAAGTCCCTTCTCAACGTGACTTCAGAGATCACCTATGCTGAAGTGAGGTTCAAAAATGAACCCAAGTCCTCAGGCATAAAATCAGAGGCTCCTGCAGGTAAGAAAGATTTTCTGTTGTTCAGAACTAATGACGAGGTAAAGGAGGAAGAGCATATGTAATCTTAGTTGCTGGTTCTCTGACTGGCTGTGGTTGGGGAATATAGGATTCTCAGAGATTGAATTGCCTGAAAATAAGCATTAGCAAAAGTGAGGTGTAACAAAAGTTGGGTGTGAGAAATCCACTACAGTCCTGATCTAAAGAGAATGCTTATTATACTGTGAAGTTGTCCTCCTGTGAGTGAGACTTCAGTCAAGGGATTTGGTTCAGGTTAAAACCATCAGTGGAGATGGAGGAACTGTTGATGAATTAGTGGGCTTTGTTTCTTTTCTTTCTTTCTTCCTTTTTTTTTGCAAGTGGAGGAAGAAGCATTTTTTCATTTTATTTCCGTTTTGGTTGTTCACACTGGTCGTTTCCCCTGGACCTGGACTTGAACCCAGGGTAGATAGCCTGCATCCTTTTGGAAGTGATTGACCCAACTGTTGCTCCACCAGGGCACACCTGGGCTTTGTTTCTTGATCAGTTTTAGGGAAATATTTGAGTGGAGAGTGTTATGGATTTCTTAGTACTAGATTAAACAAAAGACCTTTGGAGAAGAAAGACTGGAAGGCCATACAAGGAAAGTCCCTTACATTCCAAGGAAAATTGCTTTGCAATCAGAAAATCAGATGCATACTGCATCTCCTAAATGGATTCAACTAAGTTTGGGATAGATAAAAAGTAATGTTGATAGCATGTATGATATCTTAGTTATAGAGCAAAAGGGCAAGGGGGAAAAAAAAAGCATGTAGACTACAAGAAACTATTAAAGGGAATCATCACTACTCATGCTTTCCAAAACACTTCTTGGTGATGTGGATAATGCTCAGGATATGGATATAGATAATGCTCAGGAAAACTTATTTTTCCCCTTAAAAATCTTTATTTTTTGTTATGTATTGAAATATTCATTACAGAAAAAAAGACAAAGTAGATTTATACAAAAATTTAAATTATATTCATTCTTATCATCTAGAAATAATTATAGTTTACCTTTTAGTGTATTTACTTCTAATATAAATATACTTAAGTTTTTTCCTAATATTGCGATCATATACATTTCTGAGGGTGTTCCTTCTTTAGACAATATGTCATTATTTTGAGAAAATAATTCCTTTTTTGTCATATAATATTATATGAATTTCAGGTGTACAGCTCAGTAATTTGATTTTTATTGTGAAATGATTGCCACAATTAGTCTAGTTAGCATTCGTCATCATATGTAACTCATAAGATTTGTTTTTTCTGTAATTAGTATTTATAATTTACTTTATTAGCAGCTTTCAAATATGCTCCTTATTTAATAATACTGCATTAACCTATAGTATAATTAACTATAGTCACCATGCCATATATTACATTCCCATGACTTATAACTGGAAATTTGTACTTCTTGACCTCTTTCACTCATTTTGCCCACCCCACCTCCCATCTCTGACAATTACCAGTATGTTTTCTGTATCTTTGATTTATTTGCTCTTGTTCTTGTTGTGTTTTAGATTCCACATGTAAGTGAGATCATGTGGTATTTGTCTTTCTATGATTAATTTCACTTAGCATTAATGCCCTCAGTATCCATCTATGTTGTTACAAATGGCAAGATTTCATTTTTATAGCTGAATAATATTCATTCTATCATCTGTCTGTCCATCTACTTACCTGTCAGTCTATCTGTCATCCATCTGTCATCCCTGTATCCATTCATCTGTCAATGGACTCTTGAGAAAATAACCATGAAATGGTAACTAAGATCTTATCCTAGGGTAAACTGAGGGATAATTACAAAGTTATCTGCTATGACATTATTTAAAGTAGCTGGAAATAATAAGGAAGCTTATTTAAATATGTAGTAAAACCTATGCAATTACAATAGAGTGTTAATGAAGAAAACATGATGATATAAAAATGTTCAAGATGTAATGTGTTATTGCATGTCAGAAAGCAGTATATACACTGTATCAGTCATGCTGAAAATGTGCTTATCTATATCTATCTATCTATCTACTTTAAAAATTGCTAGAAGGGTATATCCAAATATTAATAACAGGTCCCCTCAAAGGCACTATTTATATTTTTATATATTATCCAAAGTTTCTAAAGTGACCATTTTTATTTCCTTCCTATTTGCATTTTATTTCAAATGTTTATTGTTAATAATCATAATAGTAAAAGGCCCATCTAAGAAAAGCAAGACAAATGGAAAGAAGAAAAGAAAGGAAGAGACAGCATTTAGTACTAATGAAACCAATTTAATTTCTCCTTCAGCTCCCAAAGAGAAGACCGGCAATCATAAAAGTAACTCAGGTTTTCCCAAGCTACTTCTTGCCTCATTGCTGATACTTCTGCTACTATTGGCAATCTCATTTTTTATTGCTTTCATAAGTAAATATTCAACTGAATCTTTAAGGGATATCCCCTGACATGAAGACATCACATCTGTTAAATATGGATATTAATAATGAGTTTATCCAAAAAAGATGTAAAAGAAGTCTTCTCTGTGAGAGACATAATTAGTTGGATTCCACTAGAAATGTTTTCTTTAGTTATATTTGCTCACTCTTCTATAAAATTAATGGATCCTCTCTCTTGTGGGAAATTGAAGCATGTGTGTGTGCACGTGTTTGTGTTGTAGAGTAAAATCTGTAGGACATCATTTCTACATCATGTGTTAGGTGTGAGATCATACCTATGTTTCATTAGTAGTGTTTTTAAGACCAGTCCTTTTTGAGTGCAGGGGCACATGCTTTGGGATGAGCAGGAAGGAATGGGAAGAAATATTCTAGGAAGAGTTTCCCCTTGAATTTTGACCTTAATTAATTGGTCCTGTCTAAGACTATTTGAAATTTAAAAGCCTCTTTGGTAGATAGGTGTATTTCTGCATATGTTTGGCTGTAAAAACTTAACATCTTTTTAAAAGGTATAAAAACTAGTATGTATTTGGGTATATATTTTATTCATTCATTTAGTTATTTAATAAGCAATGATGGCCTTCTACTTTGTGTCAGGTATTGTGGCAGTCAGAGTCCTAACAGAGACATAGCACTTCGTTTCAAGAGTTCAGAGAACTGGTCAGATGAACGTGTGGTCACAGAACTGTTGGGTAAATGTTGGATAGGTAAGAAGCACAGGAGATTGAGATAGGCTTCCTGAAGGAGGTGATATCTAGAGCTATGGGTATACAGAAAGAGGTAAGCTATAAGAAAGCATCGAAAATTGGAGGGAATGTAAGTATAAATGAATGGTGAGAAATGAGGTTGTGGGTGGGAGAAACAGCAGAGTTCAGATCATAAAGTGGTGTGTATAATTCTAAAGAGTCTGAATATTTCCCCCTGAAAGTTATTGTATTAAATATATTCTGCTGCTTAATGAACCAATCTAAATCAGTGAGTTTCTCACTATTTAGCTCATGATTCTGTGGTTTGGCAGGTTGGACTAGTCTCATCTGGGAAGTGCCTTTGGTCCTGACTGAAATCATTCTTACATTTGCAGTCAGCTACCAGTCAGAGAAACTCATTTATGAGGAGGATGTCAGCAGGAATGACAGAATAATTTAGTCACATTTCTTTCATAATCCATCAGACTATCCTGAGTGTGTTCAAATGGCAACTTGTAGGCTTCCAGAGTGAGAAGGGCAATGAGCAAAGCCTCTTGAGGCCTTATCTTAGAACTAAGCAGTGTTATTTCTGCATGTTCAATTGTCACAGGAAGTCTTAGTGCCTGTCCAGATTTAAGTGGTGGAGAAACATGTTTGTTATTGAAAAGCTGAGAAGTCATATTGCACAGAGGTGTGGATATAGGAAGGATTGAAAATTGTGTCCATTCTGCAATGTATCATAATCATGCAAAGTCATTTTAGAATTTTAAACAGGAACTAATATAATCAAAACTTACTTAGAAAAATGTGCTACTTTTCAGAGGTGTTTAATATAGACATGTGAGAACAAAAATGGAAGCAAAGAGAGCATTTACAATGCCAATTCATTATCCAAATGCGAAACAGTGAAAACCTGAAGTAAAATGTGACTACCATATTCTGAGTAGGTGAACTGAGAAATCATGAGGTTATTCAAAGAGGTAGATAATATAGAATCAGTTAGCCAACTTGGGATGAAAGATAATGATTAAAGTTTTGGGCATGTTGAATTTTACATGACTCTGGGACTCTCAAATAGACATATCTAGTGGGAGCTGTGTTGTCTGGATTTCAGAAGAGAGATCTGAATTTTGGAAGGCATTTACCTGTAGATGGCATGTCAACCGAGTGATACGTGATATCACTCAGGAGAGGATTTGGTATGAGAAGAAAGGACAAAGAAGAAACTCTGGGGAATGTTAAATAAAAAGAATGGGTGGAGAACGTGGAGCTTATAAAGGAGTATAAGCAGCAACAGCAAGAACAGTGAGGCAACAACAGAAAGGAGTAATGTCCCAAGAGTTATGGAAGAAGAGAACTGGGGTTTAGTATTGCAGAAGGTCAAAGAGGATGAAAACTAAGAAGACGCCCCTACCTATTACTGATGACTCATTGCAAGAGCATTTTAGTGAACAAGTAGACGCAGAAGCTAGTTTGTGGTGGGTTAAGGAGTAAATGGGAAGTGGAGGAAAGAAATAAAGAAAATTAATTTTCTAGAGGAAGCAGCTTTGTTTTAAGCGTGAGAAATGAGTTTGCTGTTGTGTAGAGGAATAAGACAGTTGGGCTGACTAGAATAAAGGGAAAACAATAAGAGTAATGTCTCTTCCTCATATATATTAGATTATTTTTTATTCCCCTATTTACATGTAACAGAACTTCTCATAATTAATTTTTTCCCTTAAAGATCACATTGTGTACATCCTCAGATATAAGTGCTTTACCTTTTTCTCTCCGTTTCCTCTTCTCCAATGCTTGTCATTTGCATGCATCACTCATTTAGTCTTGAAGAAGATAGCAGAAGCCCCTTTGGACCCATTATAATGGAACTGTCTGGTCTCTATCACCTACTAAGTTTCCAGCTATAGCTGGAGAAATTGATATTTTCAAAATCAGTAGGATCAAAATATATTGAATATGCGGTGTTAGGAAATCTTTTCCATGGCTTGGATCCTTTTATTCAAGTAATTGGGTATTTGTCAATTTTTGTTCCTAAAAGAATCAAGAGAGTAAAATTAAAGTCATAATGCTATCAGAAAAATGAGTGGTGTAATTTTTTTTTTCAGTTTTCTTTGAAAAACATTCTCAACTTCTCAATGACAAAAAGAATTTTATAAACAAAGTGACTCAAACAACATTGGAATGTATGAAGGAAAATTTGACCTTGGAAGGTAAATTTTGATGTACTTGTACTTCAATTGTTGACTATACCTACATTTTCAATAAGATTAATTGGTAGTCGTACTGATATGTTGATCCTAATGATTTAATACTATAAGTGTACAAATATGTAATAACTAACTTTATTATATATGAATCTTCAATTTATCTGTTCAGGGAAATAGTCTTAATTGTTGAAAGATTACATTACCTTTGGATTTTTTCAGCTTTCACTCTTTCCGAACTTTCTCTGCAAATATATTCTTTTTTTCAAATTGTTTTACCTTTGCCATTGGCTTCTGTGCCCCTTTGATGTACCCATTAATGTATTGTTTTGTTTTAGTTTTTGATTATTCCTTTCTTTCTGGAATTACAGTATACTCTGGGCTTATGTTACAAGTTTTCTGTTTCAGTGTTATGATCATCTTTTGATCATCTATTTCTCTGAGGAGTCTTGGCTTCTATTATTGGTGGGTGAAAAAAAGTGAATGTAAACATAGAACATACACCTTTATAAAATTAATTTATAAAAATTAATTCAAAATGGATCATAGACCTAAATGTAAAACACAAACTGAACAACTTTCAGTTTTATTTAGAGGAGACATTGGAGAAATATGGTGAATTTGGTTTGGCAATAAGTTTTTAGACAGTAAGTGAAAAACAATCGTGAAAGAAAAAAAATAGCACGGTAGACTTATTAAAATAAAAACTGCTATTTTTCTTCTCAAATACACATGAAATAGTTTTGAGAATAGTTAGGACACAAAACAAGTCTTAAAAAATTTAAGGATAATGATATCATACCAAATATCTTCTATTTACAATAGTGTGAAGCTAGAAATCAATAACACGAGAAAAGTTGGAAAAATCTACAAATATGTAGAATCTAAACAAAAACTTTATTTTTACCTTCTGTATTGTTTTTTCGGAAGACTGACAGACACGCAGCAGGCAGGAAGAAAAAGGAGGAAGAAGCGTTTTATTTATTTAGTTGTTCATTTTAGTTGCTAACCCTGATTCTAGGCCCATGAACCAAGGTCCTGGGGCTGTATGTTGACTGTGTCCCAGGTGTGGACTTAACACCTGAGTCACCCAAGTGCACACCTTTTGTAGTTTTAATTAAAATTTTTTGGATTAAGTTTTTATTTCAACCTTAGCATGTTAGTTATGCTTCTTCTTTAGTGATTGCCTTATTGTTTGCAATATAAATTTACAACTAATCCAAGTTCATTTTCAAATAACTCTATATGCTTCATGTGTAGATTATTTAAAAATAACAAAATAGGCGTTCCCTAGTGGAGTACTGGTTCAGTCAGCTTCTGAAGGATGCAGGCCACATATCCCTGGATTTGAGTCCTGGGTCTGGGGAGAAAACAACCAATGTGAACAACTAAAATGGAAATAAATTTACTTCTTTCTGTCTCTTCCTGCATATCTGCCTACTTGCCTTCAGCTTTCCTTAAAAATAAAATAAAAAAACCCAAAATAATCCTAATTTCTTCTTCTCATTCCTGGTGTCATTGCTGTCATTCACTTGCACATTAGTATATAACTGAATAATTTGTTGTCTATTATTTTGAAAAAAAAATGACATCTATTAGAGCAAATAAGAATATGAAAAATAAAGATTCCTGTTTTATCTATGTTTATTCCTTAACATAGATACAACTTTCTGCCCTATGTTATTTTCTTTCTCTCTGAAGAACTGCTTGTAACATTTCTTGCAATAGAGGTATACTAGCAAAAAATTCCCTCATTTTTGTCTGAAAAACTCCTTATTTCTTCTTCACTGTTGAAATTTAATTCTTCAGGTTATAAATTAGGGTAGTAGTTTGTTTTTTTTCTCTCAACAGTTTAAATATTCTACTCCGCTTCTTGTTTGCATGGTTTCTGAGAAGTCTGATGTGATTCTTATACTTGATCCTAATGGAAGGTGATTTCTCCTCCTGACTGGCTTATTTAAGGCTGTTCCTTTGTCATTGATAGTGGTTTGAATATGACATGTGTAGGTGTAGATTTCCTAAGGATTTATCCTCCTTGATGCTCTTTCAGTTTCTTGTGTCTGTGATTTGATATGTCATTAATTTAGGGGATATTCTCAAGCAATGTTATTTTCACATTCCGTTCTTTTCTTTTTCCCTTCTGTATTGCATAATAGTTATGTTACAACTTTTGTAGCTACCCCACATTCCTTAGATACTATGTTCTGAGTTTTTTCCGATTTTCTCTTCATTTTTTCATTTTAGAGATTTGTATTGAGAGATCCTCACATCTAGAGATTCTTTTTCTTTATCTGTGTCCAGTCTATAATTCACTTAGTAAACACAGTCTTCATTTTAATGACATTTATTTATTTATTTTTATCTCTCTAGCATTTCATTTTGGTTCTTTCTTAGAATTTCAATATCTTTTCTTATAGTACCTGTCTGTTCTTACTGTTGTCTGCTTTGTCCATTAGAGCCCTTAGCATGTTAATCATAGTTATTTTAAATTCCTGCTCTACTAATTCTAACATCCCTTCAATATCTGAGTCTGGATCTCAGGCTTTCTTTGCTTCTGAAAACTGTTTTTTTTAAAAAAATTGTATTTTGTCTTTTAGTATGTATAGTAATTTGGACTCATTAACTGAATATGATATGCTCAATAAAAGGAACTACTGTAATAGATCTTTATTTTTAAATTTTTTTTAAAGGAAAAGTGCAGGCAACAATGAAGGTGAGCAGGTTAGGCGGGCAGGGAGAGAGAGAAGGAAGAAACATTTATTTATTTAGTGGTTCATCTTGTTTTTTTCATCCTACCTAGTTCCAGTTCTTGAACCTGGATCCTTGGAGTATGTGGACTGAGTCTGGTGGCCTTATCCACTAGGCCACCAGGGCGTACCAGGTCCTTCTCCTCTCCCTCATTCTCCCTCCCCCACCCCCTTCTGTCCTCTTTGTCCAAAATGGTTTATTAAGTAAATATTACAAGCACTGCTTATTTGTGGTAATGGTGAAGCTGGAGAGTACTGCCTTCTCCATGTTACACAGCATGAACCACCAACAATGCAGTGGAACATGTGGCCCTTCCCAAGGCCTGTGCTCTTGTGCCCTGCAGGTAACAGGCCTTTGGTAATGTGATGGTGAGGTTCGAGGAGAGGGGAAGCATTCTATAGTCCTATGATGTCGTCTCATTCTTTAGCAAGTTTTTGCCTCTGGATTTTGAATGTGCAGTGCTTCTCTTTAAGTCGGGCAAGATGGCTAAACTAGACTGGACTTGGGTCATTTAGGTTCTGATAAAATTCCAGCAGATTAGGCTCTGGGTGCATAATTTCTCTGAGGGCTGACTTTACAAACCAATTTGAGTTTTGGATTCAGCAGGCCTGGATTAAAATTTAAAATCTAGTTTTATTAATTATGTGACAGGCCAATTAATTAGCTTCTTGGATTCTCAATTTTCTTGCTGTCAAATAGAGACATATTTTACAAGATTATTTTGAATGTTAAATGAATAATGAAAGCAATATATTAATCACTGTTGTGTGCTCAAATGTGTTAATCAGTATTGCAATTTCCATTCTTGGTGACTATTAATAATAGAACTACTTATCTTTAAGGAGAAGAGTGTCACAAACCCTAACAGTTAACATTTGTTTTTGTAATACAAGTATATGAATTAAGTTCTGATGCTGAGGCATCCACACTGAAGTGGGCTAATTGAAACAAATACATTGTCAGCCATAGGATTAGATAAGAGTCAGTCACTTCTAGTCATTAAGGATCCTTTGCTTTACAGATCCTGGATAATTTAGATAACTGAGCAGTTGGTACTGAGTTATGTTCCTTTCTATGTCTTTCCTTGTTTTTCCTTTTCCCCTCCTGCCCTCATCTCTTCCTTTGCTTTAATTTTTCACTTTTATTATTTAAATTTACCTATAAACTGAAATCCTAAACCATCAAATCCTCAGCCCAAATTAAAGCAGAACCCCAGGCCCATTTTTGTGCTGTCTTCACTTACGTCATCACTGTGGCTCAGGTATGTTGTACAGTTTTCCAGATCTTATGAGTAATAAATCTCTATTTTTCAAAGTCTCCTGATGTTTATTGCAGTCATAAGAACTCAAGTGCTGATCCATACTTTGTATTGATTTAAAAGGGGAAATGTCTATGGGAAATTAATTGGAGCCCAGAGGAGTGTCCCCAAGCATTTCCAGTCAGTGAACTGAGACTGACACCCATTGAGTCATAACACTAAAAGAGAATTTATTTACTCACACCATCAGGAAGGCCAAGGTTGAAGATGTCATTTAGAGTGACTTATACTAAGTACTTCATGGCCTTATACCAGTCCACAGATTGCTGAGACTAGCTAGAAGGTCATATGAATTTTATTGAAGGTCAGGGAATCTTTATTTTTATTCTTTTTGTGTGTTTCATGGAAGCATTATAAATCAGCAGTGGAGAAACAGAACAGTTTTATTTTTTCTGATAACTGAAAGCAATTTACCCCTCTTTTTAAAGTTTGGGCCAGAAGAAAAAATATAGCAGTCCATATTTTCTTAGTTGTTGTTGTTGTTTTCCAAGAAGTACTAGTCTTGCTATTTTCTAGAGGAAAAGCACTGAGGAATGACTAGCATTGGATTCCTGGCATCCTTTCAAATGACAAACAGTAGGTTAGGGTGTCTGGTAGAGTAAGCAGCTAAGCTGCAGATATGAAACTCAGTATAGGAGCCACTGCAGTGGAGTAGAGCCAAGGGAGGATGCAAAAGTGCTAAATACCCGTTGGTATCTAATCAGAGGGTAGGTCTGGTATGGGTTTCAGAGGCTAAGCAGTACCCTCTTGTGTTTAGGGGACTACTCACATCATGGGGTTTCTCAAATTGGGGTATCAGTGTCCAGGCAGGGTGAGATGATCTTCCTTGCAGTTGACCTTGTATGGTGTGTTGGAACTTAAGTGGAGTGAGGATGAATTCCAGGTAGGGAATCAGCATCAGGAATTCAGAGTTCAGGCAGAGGTAAGGAGGACTTTCCAATGGAGGGTGGCCTGGTATAGGGTGTTAGAACTGAGCAAGTGAGATGTACATGGACCCTGTACAAGAATACTCAAGCAAGTCGAAGAAAGCTTTAACAACAATGCGGGGCTGGGCTGGGGAGGCAGAGGCCCGGCATGAAGAGAAGGGCATTTTAGGGCGGGAGTGTCAGCAAAGAAGACGATTGATTAAATCTAGGATACTGATCAATAAGTAAATAAGTTAAAAATAATGGAAGCAAGTTTTCTTACCATCACAGGAGTTGCTTAGAAGTATGGAAGGGGAGAAAACTAGAATGAACTCTTTGGTGTTGAATTAGAATTAGAATTAGAAGTATCAGTGTAACTCATGGTATAGGAGTGTGTGAGAGGGAAGGAGAAGAGAAGAGAGAATAGAGAGAGGAAGGGAGAGATATGTACGGAGAGGCAAGGTTTGCATGGAGGGAGATTAAAAAGAGGAGGATTACTTGGAGAGAGTTGATCTAGGCTGTCTGTACACTTAAGACAAAACTAGGAATATTCCACTTGAAGAATTTAATTTTGCAGTGTTTTCTTGTTGAACTTTGGAAAAAGTAATATTTGGCATTCATGTTTAAGTTTCTTTCTAAACCGTGATTTGAAATTATTCTGTTAGAAAGTCATTTATAAACCTGTCTTTAGCCTTTCGTTGTGTCATCCGGATTAAAGGAATAGAGGATGGCATAAAGGGTGATCTAGTCCACTACCATCCAACAGGGGGAGCTGCTCTCAGAGTTCTGGAGGAGACTAGCAGGGTGACTGACTGAGGATGAAGGCAGTTAGGAAAAACTGGGAAAAGCAGAGAGCACTGACTGAGCAGTTTCAGAAGACATAAGATGAAAACTTTGACTTCTCTATTATGTTAGAAAATGCTGACTATTGAAAGTAGGTAATCTTTTGTCAATGATCCTCTTAGAATATGGTTCAGACAATTTGCCTGATCAACCAGATGATGTGAATACATGAATAAGTATATGTCCACATAGCTGGGTCTGCAGATTGTTTGTGTGTAGATGCACATAAATACTTGAATTTTTTTCTTGCTTGAGAATTCGGTTAATGCTGTTTTCAGGAAAGACTTTTGTAATTGTTTAGTTACTCTTTTTATTTCCCCTAACATTTGAGGTCCTACTTTTATTACATTTGCCATATGTTTAAAGGTTGTGATTCTCACATTGCTGGTCTTGGCCTGGGATTTCCTGAGGTTTTTTTAGTTCTTATGAGATTCCTCTCAGGGCTGCTTGCCTCTCCAGGGCCCCTGATCTCATCTAGTTGTGTAAAAGGAAGTATAAGTCAAGTCCATGTTTGGGTTTCATTACAGTGTGTTTTAAGGAAGACATGAAAAGGATCCTTTGAAGAGAGCAGCAAGTCTCTTAGCCTCTTCTCAATATGACTTCAGAGATCACTTATGCTGAAGTGACGTTCAAAAATGAACCCAAGTCTTCAGGCACGAAATCAGAGGCTCCTGCAGGTAAGAAAGATTTTCTGTTGTTTAGAATTAATGAGGAGGTAAAGGAGGAAGAAATAATACTCTAAACAAAACATATGTAATCTTAGTTGCTGGTTCTCTGGCCGTGGTTGGGGAATATAAGCTTCTCAGAAGATTGAAAAATAAGTGTTAATGGGTTGTACATTTGTAACAAAAATGAGTTGTGAGAAATCCACTACAATCATGATCTAAGGAGAATGCTGTTAATGCTTAAAAGTTGTCTTCCTGTGACTCTGAGACTGAGTGAGACTGCAATGAAGGGTTTGGGTTCATGTCTTAAAATCATCAGCCTAGATGGGGAAACTATTGATGAATTAATGGGTTTTGTTTCTTGATCAGTCAGAGGGAAAGATTTCGGTGGAGAGTGTTCTGGGTGTCTTAGTTAGTACTGGACTTTCTTAGTCCTGGACTAAAAGACCTTTTAGATGAGAGTTTAGAATTGGGAGGAGATCATGTTAAGTGAAATAAGTCAGAGTGAAAAAGAGAAATATAGGGTATTTTCACTCATATGTGGAATATAATTAAATGAAACAAATGGACATACAAATCCCAAACAAAATTAATAGGACACAGTACTGTGGTTACTAAGAAGGTGGAAGGGAGGAAGGGAAAGAAAGGGGAAAGGGTGGTGGGTGGTAAAGGGCCTTAGAAATCTGGTGGGGTGTGCCCTGGTGACTTAACGGTTAAGTCTGCCACCTCCAGTCAGACGGAGTCTACTTATATTCCAAGGACCTGAGTTTGCTTCCTGGTACTGGGGGAAACAACCAAGATATACAATTAAATAAAAATAAATAAAATGCTTCTTCCTCCTTTCTCTTCTTGCCTGCCTATCTCTGCTCAACTTCATTTCTGCCTGCACCTTTCCTTTAAAAAAAATCTGGTGTGCCCTGGTGGAGTAGTGGTTAGTTCAACCACCTCCTGAATGAGCAAGCCACATACCCCTGGGTTCACGTCCCAGCCCTGAGTGGGGAAGCAACCAGTGTGAACAAGTAAATAAAAATAAAAATGCTTCTTCCTCCTCTCTCTTTCTGCCTGCCTTCCTCTGTTCACCTTCATTCTTGCCTGCACCGTTCCTTTAAAATAATAAAATTTAAAAAATCTGGTGGTGGATGTGGTGTGAAATACAGGCTGAGATACAATATCAGCATCCTAAAATGAATATAGCATTGTGAACAAAAATAATAAATATCTTTATTGTTAAAACAAGCGAAGTCTTACAAAGAAAGCCCTGTACATTCCAAGGGAAATTTCTCTGCAATCAGAGAATCCGTTTCATACTTCATTTCCAAGATGGATTCAACTAAGTTTGGGGTAGAACTGGTAATTGTGGCAGATGTAGAGCAAATGAGAGAGAGAAAATGCACACGTAGGCTATAATGAGCTGTGAAAGGAGTCATGACTACTCTTGTCTTCTGAAATACTTCTATGGAGTTAGGAGAAAGAATAGGAAAACTTTTTTCCCCTAAAAATACTTTATGTAACTTCTTTATTATTTAAAAAATATTCTTTATAGAAAAATACCTAGAGGTATACAAAACTTAAAATTGCATTATTCCTTCCATCTAGAGATAGCTATAATTTACATTTAGTGTCTATCAAAATTGCACATATATGTGCAGAAGTAATTTTCTTACAATTAGATGATACTAGGCATTGTGAAGTTTTTCTCCCCTTGGCATTTTATCATACATTGAACTTTTTTAACTTGAACTAACATTGGTTTATAACATATACTAGTTTCGGGTATGCAGCATTATGACTCAACATCTACTATGTTATCATCTCCCCCCAAAGTCTGGTTTCCTTCCTCCACCATATAATTGACCTCTTTTAATCATTTCTTCCTTCCCTTCTGGTAGCCATCATTTTGTTCTTGCAATGTAAGAGAAAATAATTCTTAACTGTGAAATGTTCACTAAAAAGGTCTGATATTATCCTAAGGATATAACAAAGGGTGATTAAAGGTTTATCTATTTTTTTTTTTTTTAAGAAAAAGTGCAGGCAGGCAGGGAGAGGAGGAAGAAGTACTTTATTTTAGGGAACTGAGATGTGTGTGGACTATGACTGGTGGTATACTAGTTTGCACAGCCACCAGGGCAGGCCATGCCATGCCATTATTATTATTTATAACAAAATAATTTTATTATTCTTTCTTTTATGTCCAAAACCATATTCATTTTAAGATATTGAACTCACTTCTCAGTGTATGGGATTACGCATCCCACCCACCTCCAGAGTTTTACTGTTCTTTACCACCTCCTGGTTTCTTCTCCCCTTCCTCCCCACTCCCCCTCAGCAGTCATCATCTTCTGCAGGTTTTTGCTGAGATTTAACTGTTTCATTTAACTATAGGTTATGACATTATTTAAAGTATAGTTAAAATTAAAAAAAAATCTAGATGATTATTTATATAATTTAATACCATACAACCACAACAAAGGTGTTAAAGAAGAAAATACGTTGATATTAAAATTGTTCATGGTAAAGCATATGTTAAAAATATTAATGGTATAGTGTATAAGAAAATAGTAGGCAAAAAATATATACTGTGTGTCAATAAAGTGGGACAATATGCATGTTTATATATGTAACTACTTCATAATTCAGGAATAATATATATTAAATTATTAACAATTTGCAATGGTAGTAGTTTGTGCTTTTGTGTGTTTTTCAAAGGTTCTACATTAACATTCTATTTGCACTTAAATTTTACATTGTTAATGATAGTGTGTCATTCATGAAAAGGCAGAAAAGGAAAGGAAGGAGGAAAAAGAAAGATCAAATAACTGATGAAACTAATATGATTTCTCCTACAGCTGCCAAAGAGAAGACCAGCAATCATAAAAGTAACTCAGGTTTTCCCAAACTACTACTTGCCTCATTGCTGATACTTCTGCTACTATTGGCAATCTCATTTTTTATTGCTTTTATAAGTAAGTATTCAATTGAATCTTTAAAGAATGTCTACCTGATATAAGGAAATCACATATATTAGATACTGACTTTAAGGAGTTTACCCAAAAAGAGGTAAAAGAAGTCTTCTCTAGGGAGACTTAATTAGTTGGACTCCACTAGAAATGTTTTCTTTAGGTATGTTTGCTCACTCTTCTATAAAATTAATGGATCCTCTTTCTTGTGGAAAATTGAAGCATGTGTGTGTGCACGTGTTTGTGTTGTAGAGTGAAATCCGTAGGACATCATTTCTACATCATGCGTTAGGTGTGTGATCATACCTGTATTTCCTTAGTAGTGTTTATAAGACCAGTCTTTTTTGAGTGCAGGGGCACATGCTTTGGGATGAGCAGGAAGGAAATGGGAAGAAATGTTCTAGGAAGAGTTTCCTACTTAATTTTGACCTTAATTAATTGGTCCTGTCTAAGACTATTTGAAATTTAAAAGCCGCTTTGGCAGGCAGATAGGTGTATTTTTGCATATGTTTAGCCTTAAAAACTTAACATCTTTTTAAAAGGTATAAAAACTAGTATGTATTTGGGTATATATTTTATTCATTCATTTAGTTATTTAATAAGCAATGATGGCCTTCTACTTTGTGTCAGGCACTGTGCCAGACAGAGTCCTAACAGAGACATATCTCTTGGTCTCAAGAGTTCAGAGAATGGTGGTAACTGGTCAGGTGAACGTGTGGTCACAGCATTGTTGGGTAAGTTTTGGATAGGTAAGAAGCACAGGAGATTGAGATAGGCTTCCTGAAGGAGGTGATATCTAAGAGCTGTGGTTATGGAGAAAGACGGAGAGATATGAGAAACATTATAAATGACAGGAACATCTGATGGTTGGTGAACTGTGAAAAATGCGCTTCTAGGTGAGAGAAACAGCAGAGCTCAGATCACAAAGAGTGTTGTGTATAATTCTCAAGACTCTGGGTATTTTTCCCTGCATATTTTTGTATTATTTTCTGTTGCTTAATAAATCAACTTAAAACTTGATTTGCTCGCTGTTTTTTGGTTTAGTGTTTGTTTTTTTAAAGGAAAGGTGCAAACTGGAATGAAGGTGAGTAGGCAGGCAGGAAGAGAGAGGTGGTAAAAGCATTTAGTTATTTCATTTAGTTGTTATTGTCAGTTGTTCCCACCGGCCCGGTGTCTTGAACTGGCTCCTTGGGGTATATATGGACTACACCTGGTGGAATTATCCTCCAGACCACCAGGGTCTGCCACCAGGATGTGCCACTTTGCTCACTATTTATATTTAGGTCATGATTCTCTGGTTTGGCAGTTTGCCTGAGACTTCGATGGGAAGCACGTTTGATCCTGACTGAAATCATTCCTGCATCTACAGTCAGGTACCAGTCACAGACAACTTGTTTCTGAGGAGGTCAGCTGAAAAGATAGCAGTTTGGTCACATTTCTTTCATAATCCATCAGACTATCCTGAGTGTGTTCAGATGGCAATTTGTAGGTTTCCAGAGTGAGAAAAACAATGAGCAAAGCCTCTTGAGGCCTTATCCTGGAACTAAAAGCAGAGTTGCTTCTGCATGTTCTATTGACCAAAGAAAATCTTAGAGCCTGCCCAAATTTAAGTAGTGGAGAAACAGATGTCTGCTGTTGAAAAGCTGAGAAGTCATATTGCATAGAGGTGTGGATACAAGAAGGATGGAAAATTGTGTCCATTATGGAATGTGCCATTGTTATGGAGAGCCATTGTAGCATTTTAAATAGGGATCCTTCTACCCAAGTAATTGGGCATTTGTAGATTTTGTGTCTATTACAGATCAAGAGAGCATATTCATATAGTACTAAGGAAATAAATGGTGTTTTTATTCTTTTTCAGTTTTTTTTCAAAAATCTTCTGTGCTTCTTAAAGAAAAAAGATTTATGAAAGAACTAACTCATACTGTGTTGGAATGTATGAAAGAAAAATCTACCATGGAAGGTAAAAATTAATGTGCCCATACTTGTTAGCTATACTGTATAAGGATCCCAAACCAATATTTCCAATGAGTCCTGGGTAGATTATACTAAAAAGTTGAGTCTTATGTTCATTTTGATATTTTAGTGTATATATATATATGTGTGTATATATATATATATGTGTATATATATATATATATGTAAAGGACTGAAAAAATTTATTCATGTCTTTAATTTATCTTGCAAGAAGTAGTCTTAATTACAAACAATGTTACATTGCTTTTAGATTCTCAACCTTCACTTCTTTCTGTGCACACTTGCTGATAAAATCCTCTTTTGATTCCTGACTTCAGCTGAGATGGCCGATTAAATCCATGATTAATTTTCCATCCATACCTTCATGTACTCTCTCCAGAACACAATTTCTCATTTTTCACATTATGAATAGACTGAGTCTTTTGTAGATATTAAAGTTTTGATTTCTTTTTGCTTAATGTTTCCTTCAATTTATCTCTTTCCTCTTGAATTTTGCTATAAGCACTATAGAAAAATCATGCTGCAGTTTAATACTTTGTTTAGTAAACTCTGCCAAATAGCCAAGTTTGTCACTCACAACTTCTTCCTTTTACAAAGCATTAGAATACAATTCGTTAAATTGGTTATAATTTTCTAACAAAAATCACCTTTGTTCCAGTTTCCAATAACATGTTCTTCATTTCCATCTGAGACCCATCAGAAGCATCTTTTACGTTGCTAGTTCTACCATTTGGTTCATTATAACACATGTATTCTCAAAATAACAGCATCTTTCTCTACAGCTCTCTTTTCTTTCTTAGTTCAAAACAAAATCACCTCTATCATCCGCATTTCTACCAATAGTCCTTTTAAGGTAATCTAGGCTTTTTCTAGCATGCACCTCAAAACTTTCCTAGCCACTACACATCACCCAGTTCCAAAGCTACTTGTATATTTTTGGGTATTTCATTACCATAGCACCCTACTTTGATACCAAAATCTGCATTATTCTACTTGGATTTGCATAAAATATCACCAACTGAGTGCCCTAAACAACAGAAATAAATTTTCTCAGATTTATGAAGTTTAGAAGTCCAAGGTGCTGTAAGAATTGACTTCTGGTGAGCCTTCTTTTCCTGCCTTGTTGATAGACAACTTCTTCCTATATCCTCACATACACACTTCTCTGTGTGCATGGGAAGAGACAATGAAGGATTTCTGGTATTTCTTCCTGTTCTTATAAAGATACATGTTCTAATGGATTAAGACCCTACCCTTATGACTTCATTAACCTTAATTGCCTTTTTAAAGGCTCACCTCCAAATGTTGTCACACTGAGGGTTATGTCTTTAATTTATGAATTTTTACGAAAGAGTTCAGATACATAGCAAGTAGCTATATAATTTAATTGAAATTATTATACATTGAGATTTGTCCCTTCAACCATATTTATTAATTTGTCTAATCATTTATTTATATATGTATATACTCAGGATATTTATTTCATTCTTTAGATGATAATTCAATACTATATTTTGTTGTTCAAGTTATTCTGTGTGCACCACTGGAAACTCTTTCAGCTGGTTCCTATGCCCGTTTGACATACCTCCATTAATGTACTGTTTTGTTATTGATGCTTCTTACTTTCTGGGACTACTTTATATTCTAGGCTCATATTATATTTTTCCTGTCCAGCCTTAGACTTAGCTATTTCTCTGAAGTGCTCTGACTCCTGTTATTAAAAGTATGGAAAAAAGTGAATGTAGACTCAGACCATATATCTTTCACAAAAAAGAATTCTAAGTGGAACATAGACCTAAATCTAAATATAAAACTAACCAACTTCTGGAAGAAACAAAGGAGAAATATAGGTACTCTGGGGTTTGTCACTGTGCTTTTATTTTACATTTTAAATTTTTTATTGCAGTAACTTTGATTTTACACATTAAAATTTACTCATATGGATTAGGTTCCCCATATGTGCAGTTTCCCCATTCCTCAGATATATGTCAGCACCCGCTTCCCTCCACCAAATCACCAAGCGTTCTTCACCATTGTCCAGTGGGCTCCGCCACCACTTGCCCCCAACACCCCTATCCCATTTCCTGTTGTTAACCTCAGTTCTAATACAAGTGTCCAAGGGTTGGTTTTGTTTAATCTGTCCCTTTGTTTTGTCTTCACATTCTGCCTGTGAGTTCATCATCATCATACATCTCTCTGCTATTAACTTATTTCACTTAGCATAATTCCATTTAGATCCATCCATGTTGATTAAAAAGTCAGGAATGTATATTGCATATATACACCATATCGTCTTAACCCATTCCTCTGATGTTGGGTACTTAGGTAGTTACCAGTTCTTAGCTGTTATGAATAGGGCTGCAATAAACATGGAGGTGAATAAATCTCTATGAATTAATGTTTTTGTATCTTTTGGATGAATACCCAAAAGTGGAATGGCAGGAGCACATGTTATTTCCATAGTCTACTTTTTGAGGAATTGTCATAATATTTTTCACTGGAGTTTTGCCAATTACCATTCTTACCAACAAGGTAAATGTGTTCCCTTTTATCCACATCTTGGCCAACATTTGTTGTTTCCAGACTTTTGGACAATAGCTAGTCTTTCAGGTTTAAGGTGATATCTCGTTATTGCTTTGATTTGCATTTCCCTATAGCCAGTGAATAGGAATATCTTTTCATATGCCTGCTATCTGTGTATCCTAATTGAAAAAATATTTTTCCAATTCATCTTCCCATTTTTTGATTAGATTGCCTGTTTTATTGAGTCCTTGTCAGAAATATGAGATACAAACATCTCTCAATTAGTAGGGTGTATTTTTCTTTTGGTGATGTTTTCTTTGCTGTGAAGAAGCTTTTTAGTTTGATGCAGTTGTTTATTTTTGTTTCCCTTGAAGCTGGAGTTGAGTCCCCAAGGACCTCTCTAAGGCTGATATAATGAATTGTCTTTCCTATGTTTTCTTCCAAGAATTTTATTGTCTCTGGTCTTATGTCCAAGTCTCTGGCCCATTTTGAGTTAATTTTTTTGAATGGAATTAGAGAGTGATCTAGCTTCATTCTTTTGCATGTGACTGTCCAATTATCTAAACACCAGTTATTGGAGAGACTTTGCTTTCACCATTGTATGCTTTTGGCTCCTTCGTTGTAGATTGACTGTATATGAGTGGATCAGTTTCTGGTGATTCAGTTCTATTTCACTCATGTGAGCCTCTGTTATTATTCCAGTACCATATAGTTTTGATCACTATTGCTTTGTAGTATAGCTCATTGTCTGGAAGTTTAATCCCTCCAGATTCATTCTTTCTTCTTGTAATTGTTTTGGCTATTTGGGATCTTTTGTTGTTCAAATATTAAGATTTTTTTGTTCTAATTCCTGAAAATAAGCCTGTGGAATTTTAAAGGGGACTGTAATAAAGCTCTATATTGCTTTAGGTAATATACCATTTTAATGATGTTGATTCTTCCAAACCATGAGCAGGGAATATCTTTCCATCTCTTTGTATCCTCTATTTCTTTTAAGAAGGACTTAACAGTTTTCATTATACAGGCCTTTCACTTCATTTATTAAGTATATTTAATTCATTTATTTCTATTTTAAATGGTGGGGTTTTCATGATTTCATTTTATTTTAGCATGTCTTTTACATATAAGTGTGCAACAGATTTTTGTGCCTTGATTTTGTATCCTTCTACTTTACTGCATTCGTTGATTAGTTCTAGTAGTTTGTTGGCAGAGATTTTAAGATTTTTAGTATATTATCATGTCATGTGCAAATAATAGTTTTGCATCCTCCTTTCCAATTTGGATTTCTTTTTTTTCTTTCTTGCCTATTTACTCTGACTAAGATGCCCGGTACAATATTAAATGGCAATTCCGAGAGTGTACCACCTTGCCTTGTCCTGACTTTAGAGGAAATGCTTTCAATTTTTTAGTTTGATCATAATGTTGGCTGTGGGCTTGTCATATATTGCCTTTATTGTGCTGAAGTATATGCAGGTTTCCTCATAAATGGGTTCTGGATCTTGTCAAAAGTTTTCTCTACCTCTCATGTGGTTTTTCTCCTTGCTCTTCTTGATATGGTATATTACATTAATAGATTTACATAGAGGAACCAGCATTTTATCCTTGGGATAAATCCCACTTGGTTGTGATGCATCCATCTTTTAGATGCATTGTTGGATTCAGTTTGCTAATATTTTGTTGAGAATTTTTTCTTCTATGTTTATTAGAGATATAGTTCTGTAATTTTCTTTCTTGGTGACATCTATCAGCTTTTGGTATGAGTGTGATGTTAGCCGTATAGAAAGTATTTGGGATTTTTCCCTGTTCTTTAATATTTTGGAAGTGTTTGAGAAGAATAGGTATTAATTCTTTGAAGGTTTGGTAAAACTCAGACAGATATCTGGTCTTAGGCCTTTATTTGTAGGGATTATTTTGACTACCTCCTCAATTTTCTTGCTTGAGATTGTTGTGTTCAGGTTTTCCAGTTCTTCTAGGTTCAGTCTTGATAGACTATATTTTTCTAGAAATCTGTTCATGTTCTCAATGCTGTCTACTTTGTTGGCATACAGCTGTTCATAGCAGTCTCTTAAGATATCTGATATTTCTCTGGTATCTGTTATAAAATCTTCCCTTTCATTTCTGATTGCAGTTGTGAGAGATTTCTCTCTTTTATACTTTGTGATTCTAGCCATTGGTTTGTCAATTTTGCTTATTTATTCAAAGAGCCAATTTTTGATATTGATCTTTTGGATTGGCTTTTTTTCCTATTTCATTTATTTGTTCTCAAGTGTCATTACCTTTCTTATGCTGATTTTTAGCTTTAATTGTTCTTTTAACTAGTTGTTTTGAAAGTAGGGTTAGATTGTTTATTTGCTTTTTTTTTTCTTTTTTTTAAGGTAAGCCTGGATTGCAATGAACTTCCCTTTTAGTACTGCTTTTGCATCCCATAGATTCTGGTAGCTCATATCTTCATTCTCATTTGTCTCTACATATTTTATGTTTCTTTTTGATTTCTTATTTTGCCTGAGTCATTTGAAGTGTATTGTTTTGTCTTCAATTAACTCGGGGCCTTCCGGCTTTCTTTTTGTGCTTGACTTCTAGTTTTAAGCCATTGTGGTCAGAGAAGATGCTTGGTGTACAGTTTCAATCTGTAAATTAATGAGACACGTTTCGTGTCCCAGCATATGATCTATCCTTGGGAATGTTCCATGCGTACTTGAGAAAAATGTGAACTCTATAGTCGTTGGATGAAGTGTTCAGTATATGTCTATTAGACTTAGCTGCTATTTCCCTGTTAATTTTCTGTCTGGTTGATCTGTTCATTGTTGTAAGTGGGGGTGTTGCAGTCTCTCCCTATTATTGTGTTGCTGTCAATGTCATTCAATCTAAGTTTTAATAATACTTTATTGATATATTTTGATGCTCCATCATTTGGTACATATATGTTAATAAGCATTATGGCTTCTTGCTGTATTGACTCCTTAATCATTATACAATGATCATCTCTTTCCTTTGTTATACTTTTTAATAGGGAAAGCTAGTTTATCTCTTATAAATGTAGCTGTTTCTGCTTTTATTTTTGTTTCCCATTTAGCTGTAGGGTTGTCTTTCAACCATTGACTTTGAGCCTATATTTTATCTTTTGAAAGAAGGTGAGTTTCCTGGATGCAGCAGAAAGTTGGGTTATGCTTTTTAATCCATTCCACTTCTCTGCATTGTTTGATTGGTGCTTTTAATCCATTAATGCTTATGTTGAGTGTTGACATGTAATTGTTTATTGCCTTTTTGTAATTTGTCTTCTGGTTGTTGTTCTAGATATTGCATTTGTTCTTCTCTTTTTCTTCCTAGGAGGCTTGGGTGTAGTTGCTTCATTTCTCAGTTTAGGGAAATTCACAGCTATTATTTCTTCAAGTACTGTTTTGTCCCCTTTTCTCTATCCTCTCCTGAGATCCCTATGAATCAAATGTTTCCTTTTAATGTTATTCCATATGTTTTGAATGCTCTCTTCATTTCATTTCATTCTTTTTTTTCTTTGCAGATTTGCTTGAATGCATTCCTCTGCCCTATATTTTAGTTCACTGATTCTACTGGAGGGTTCATCATTCCTATTCTTGATTCTCTCTATAGAGTCTTGAGTTCCACTATCTTGTTCTTCATTTGTTTGATGTCTTGCTTCATTTCTTCCCACTTTTTTTGTTGTTCTCTTTCTCTTACTCTATTGTTTGCTTGATTTCCATGAGCATTTTTTTTTTTTTAATCACTCTTGCCCTAAATTCATCCTCAGGTAGTTTTTACATCTTTGTTGCATTTAGATTTTCCCTTGGGGTTTTAATTGGATCCATCATTTCATGTATATGTCTGTGTCTTTGTTCTGTTTGGCATTCTATTTATGTTTGTACATTAGGTTTCCCTTCAGTGATGGCATTGTGTAGGGTTTTGACTTGCACCAGCAAAGTGTCCATCTTTGTTTGAATACTGGGAATTCTTGCATTTTGTGGCATAACCATTGGCTGGATTTATTGATGTTCTTATGTGGAACTTCTGTTGAGATTCAAGCATTGAGTCTCTGGGGTTGGAGTTTGTGTGTGGGATGTGGAATCTTTCCCCACTGCCCCAGCTCTGAATGATAATGACCATTTTGTCGCTGGCCCACAATCAGCAATTGGGCTGCAGTTCTGCCTCCATCCATAGGGTGTCGCTGTGGGTAGTAATACAGGTTCCTTCTTTCTGGGACTCTGTTCTTCCTTTAATCCTGGGGGCAGGTTTTCAGGTGGGTGGGTCCTGTGGCTCCAGAGTAATATGGTTGAGGGGCTTTGGGTGGGGGATTCCCCTTGTACCTTCTATTTATGGTGACACCCTGTGTGATTTTCCTTTGGGGCCACTTACTCAGACCCCCAGAGCACTGATCCTTCTTCCACATTGTACAAAAACCCTCTCCCGTTTCCACTGGGCAGGCCCTCTGCTGACCTCAGATCGACTCTTGGAAGACTTGTTTCTTCCCACAGTTCCAACCCTTCTGCCACTTTTCCCCACAGAGGCTGTGAGTCTTGAATTTGCTGTGCAGCTCTGAACTCTGAGACCTTTGCCTACCCTTGTTGTGGTGATCACTACCACTGTGTCTGCAGCCCCTGGGCCAGCCCTTCCACGCTATGTGTTTTTGAAGAATAAGTGGTTTCTAGATGTTTTGTAGAGAGGAGATCCAATATGTCATGCTAGGTTACCATCTTGACTGCCTTTCTATCATTGTGTTTTTAGATAGGAACCTAAGTACAATCTGTGAACAAAAATTAGGAAAATTATAAAATCTATGAATGTGTGGAAATGACACATTATTCTCTTTTTTGCTTTTTTGTCATTTTAATTGAGGATTTATATTCCATTTTTGTTCAGATCTTAGCAGGTTGATCTCACTTCTTTTTTCACATGGGTTGCCCTGAAATTTGCAATATACATTTACAACTAACACAAATTTACTATCAGATAACTTTACAGCTTAAAGTATAGTGAGAGTATCTTAAATTTACAAAATCATCCTAATTTCTTCCTCTTGTCTCTTGTATCATTGCTATCACTTTTCCTCACTCATACATTTGCATATATTATCAAATACATAATTACTATTATTATTTTGAACAAATTGTCTTCTTTGAGTCAATTAAGAAAACAAATAATAAATATTTTTATTTCACCTATAGTATTCTTTTAGCATACTTTATTTATATATGTGAATGTATCAATATATATTATTTGCCTTCTTTTGAAAGAACTTCTTTTTACAGTTCTTGCAAGGTAGGTCTACTGGAAACATGGTTTCTTAATTTTTATTTGCCTGAAAAGGTCTAATTTCTTCTTGATTTTTAAGGTCAATTATACAGGGTACTGAATTAGGGGTGGTGGTTTTTTCTCTTAATACTTTTATTTCCCCTACTTTCTTCTTCCACAGTTTCTGAGAAGTCTAATGTATTTTTATCTTTAATCTTAATAGAAAATGTTTTATCTTTTTGGTTTCTTTAAGGGTGTTTATCACTGATGGTCTGTAGTTTGAAAGTGATATATCTAGATATAGAGTTCCTTGTTATTTGTCCTAGTAGGTGTTTCTTGAGCTTCTAGTATCTATAATTTGGTGTATGTCATTAATTTCAGAAACTGCCAAACATTAATTTTTCCATATATCTTTTGTTCTTTTCTCCCTTTCTTTTCCTTCTGACATTTTTCAAACACGTTTCACTTTTTGTAACTGATTTATATTTCTTGGATATTATGTTCTAATTTTCATTCGTTTTTTCCTCTTTACCTTTTCTTTTTAAAGGCTTTTGTTGATATGTCCTCATGCTCAAGGCATTTTTTCCTCAACTGTTTTCAGTCTACTAATCACTCATAAAGCATTCTTCATTTATGTTACAGTATTTTTGATCTCTAGAATTTCCTTTTGGTTCTTGGAAATTCTTTCTCTGTAACTACAAGCCAATCTGATCCTGCATGCCGTTTTCTTTATTCATTTGAGTCCTTAGCATATTAACTATAGTATTATAAGTTCTTGGTCTGATAATTCCAGTAACCCTGCCATGTATGAATTTGGTTCTGATGCTTGCAATGGCTCTTTGCACTGTTTTTTGTTTTATTATTGCCTTTTAGTATGCACTGTAATTTTGTGTCAATACATCATGAGAGATGTATAAATAGGTCTTTGGTAATACGGTGGTGATATTTGAAGAGAGGTGTAAGCATTCTATAGTCCTATGATTTGGTCTCTTTCTTTTAGTGAGTCTTTGCCTCTGGATTTTGAATGCACAAATGCTTCTCAACTGAGTTTATTACCCCTCTTTAAGTAAACAGGATAACTAGAATGGACTGAAATTGGATCTTTTTTTTTTCCTAATCGCTTAGGCTGTAATACAAACAAGCAGGTTAGGCTCTTATTAGATAATTTCTCCTGAGGGCAGACCTTGTGAAAAAGAACAGGATATTCTGATGTATTGAAAAATGGTATCTTTTTAACCTCCTTACTGGAAGCACAAGGGCATTTTAAAAAAATATTCACTGTGAGAAACTGGTAGAACTCCAGGGCTAAAACTCACAAAGTGTTGGTGGCTCCCTCTGCCTCCCACCCCATTTAATGGGATCACCCTGGAGTTTTTCTCTCTGATGTAGGTCCACACAGAGCTTCCAGAAACCTGACAAAGTTCTGATTTCATGACCCTGGGACTGGCTCCCACAGAGGCTTCTGCTGCAGTAAGTTTTGATCCTCTGTATTTGATTGTCTGTCTCCTTTGTGGGGACAGCAGTTTGCTTTTTGAAGAGTTGTTTATGTTCAGCTTTTTTCAACTATTTATTTATTGTTTCCAAGCTTCTTATAGGCCACACTGGAAATGGGAAGTCTATGTTTTTAAATCTTTGTATCTATTGCTCAGTGAATAATTTCTATTATTATTTCAATTTATTGATTTCCCTATTTTCTCCATTCTGCTGTTGAGACCAGACACTGAAATTTTTATTTTGGTTATTATTTCAATGATAAATTAGACTAAATTCTCCTTTATATCTTTCATTTGTTTGCTGAGATTTTCTATTTCTTTGTCGAAGCTTTCTACTTTTTTTTCATTTGATGAAAACATTTTTATACTTTCTTGTTAAAGCATCCTTTCATGGCTTCTTTAAAATATTTGTCATTTATTTAAAATATTTCCTTTATGTTCGTATTGGTACTGGTATATATATATGTGTGTATATATATGTGTATATATATTATTGAGTTAGCAATGCTTTATAACTATGTAAATTTTGGATGTACAGTTTTAATCTACATTAAATGTGTCTTAATAGGCTCACTCTTTACATTTTTTAAAATCAACTTTGGAGAATTTTGTGCTTCTTGGTAAGATGAGTTATTTTCCATGAAGCTGTCATTCTTGTATTATGTTCTGAGAGTCTGGATCTTAATATCTTCTGTTTTTGCTGACTTTTTCTGATATGAGTATGGCACAAGAACAGCAGTCCTGCCTTGTTATTGCTGACACAGATAAACTTGACCTGATGGGTAGGTCTCCTTGTTACCTCTGGGTGAAGAGGGAGTTCTAGTTTCTATATGGCCTCTGTTGGTACTTATTTTAATAATACACACATTTTAAAAATTGCTCTTCTTACATTGACCTCTCAAAACAGATAAGGGCTGGAGCTGCTGCCCAAAGAATTGGAAGCCATCTAGTTCCCACTGCTACTTTATTTCTGCTGAAGACAAAACTTGGGCTGAGAGTGAGAAGAACTGCTCAGGAATGGAGGCTCACCTGCTGGTGGTCAACACCAAAGAAGAACAGGTACTTTCTAATAGATACTGATGTCAGGAATCGGCCTGGTGTTTGTACCCCTCTCGTAGCTCAGGAGGGTGATATTATTTGGGATATAGATGCTGTAACAGAAATTTTAAGTAAAATTTATAGGAAGAACTACCTGTGTGTTTATATTCCATACATTCTTCCTGCTTCCAGAAAGCTAAACTCCCCCCAAATAAAAGGGGCATTTAAAATGTAAAATGTGGGGGTTTTGTGGATAGATCATAATATTTTAGCATGAAATATCAGTTTATTATTTCAAAATATGAGTTTTATTTTTTTAACAATTTAACACAGCAGACATATTAACTCAAATAGGGAAATAATGTCCAATCATCAAGAGTCACAATCAACAATCAACAATGAAGTTAAAGAATCACTCCAGGTACGAAAGGAAAATACTTTAATCTGCAAGTTTTATCATATACTGTTTTGAAGAATACCATCTTTTAGTGAAGAAATGATTAGAAAGTAGTGTGAGATGAGAATTCATTATGGTCTATTAGAAATTGCTTCCTTATATGTGGAATATTGCTATGTTCTGAAAATCAACTGAGTCTTCATAAATTTTATGTGGATCCTAATCTCAAAGGTATTCATATAAGGAAGTAAATACTTTGGGAGATGCTTAGGTCATGAGGGTAAAGCTCTCATGATTGGGATTAATGTTCTTTTAATGGGACCCCACATCAATACCTCACCTATTCCACCAAGACATAGTAGAAAGTGCCAAATATGAACCAGAAAAAGGGAGTGCATGCTGGCAAATCAGTATCCTAATCTGCTCTAGAACCATGAGAAATAAATTTCTATTGTTTATAGCTACCTGTTTATTGTGTTTTTGTTATAGCAGCCCAAACAGTGGAAGACAAACATTCTCACAAATGATGTGTTTGATCTTTTCTGCTCAGCCAAAGACAGCAGGCTCCTGGGAAGTCCCCCTGGTGGCTCTTCTGAAATGGTTTTCTTTTTTTCACCCGAAGGCCATCCCATCAGGAATCAATTGCACCTGAATACTGTGAGGGCTATAGCTTTTCTCTTTTATTCCTTCAGGATTTCATTGTCCAGCACCTGGATCCAAGTTCTGCTTACTATCTGGGGCTATCGTACCTAAAGGGGAAAAGTCATTGGCAATGGGTTGATCAGACACCATACAATGAAAGTGCCACGTAAGTACAGAATTAGATAAAAGAACCCTGAGCCCTGGATCATGCAGGGATTTTGAGGTGTCCCATCAGCTACTAAAATAAAATAGTTCACTCCTCTTTGAACTTGAACACTAGGTTAAATTGTTTATTATTATCCATTTAATAGTCACAAGATTCTATTAGGTACACATTTTTTTTTTTTTTTTTTTTTGCCCACTGAGGGATGAGGAAACTAAATTTAGGGACTTTAGTTAAATAGTAAAATTTTTCCAACAATGAGAGCATTATTCTCAACCCCAAGTAATAGACACCAAAGTGTGCTTAAGTACCACCATATATCTTTCCATATTATAACAATTCATATCAGTTACTATCATAGCCAATTAAGATAACAGCAAGTAGTTTTAATATCTGTCATAAAAGAAATTACACATTGTACTTCTAATACTGTTATTTTTTAGGTCTTTAAAAAATTCAAGTGCTTAAGTACCTGTAATAAATTGCCACCCTTGATTGAAATATTTAGCAATATTATTGTAGTCTCAATATTTTGTCTATTAAAATTAAGGATATTAAAGTACTTTTCTAATACAACAGGCATCAGAACAGATTCAGAGACTTGAGCTACTTCAGATTCTAAAAGCAGTAAAAACAAACAAGCAACCTCCCCCCTCAACAAAAAATACTGGATAGAAAAAAAACTTCATAATTGGTACTAGGGTAAAATCTTTTCATCATTTAAGAGTAAATATTGACTACAGTCCCAGGTTTAAGGAAATAGGGATGGACAAATAGAAGGGATCTGATGGAATATGTGCAAAGACAATTATTAATACTGGAGGATGTAAGCACATTTTTCAAGTGAAGTTCTAGAGGCAGTTGGTGGGAAAACTGCATGAGAAGTGATGATGGAATGATTTGTGTGATCTCTAACTTTGACTTCCACATAATTTAACCACAGTTGATCCCTCATTGTCTCTAACCTTTTTAATAGCACTGTTTGAAGAAACATCATCATCCTATTTTTTCTTTTCAGATTCTGGAACAAAAATGAACCCAGTAATCCCCCTCAGCCTTGTGTTATACTACACTTTTTAAAAAAATGGGGCTGGAATGATATACCTTGTGAGCAATCTCATAAGTCAGTTTGCAAGATGATGAAGATATATTTATGAATTGAACACTTTCCATGGACCTGTGATTAAATTTGTGTATACCATTATAGAAATAGCTAATTTGCTCTTTTTACTAATGTGTAAACCTTGTGTAAGAATTTCCATAGAATTTTTTCAGTAGGTTTTCTCCTGTTCTTCTTATGATAGGATCAATATACATAATCATTTGTTTATTTTTTTATGAAATTAGCATTGAGTATTTTCATGGACAGACTATACTGGAGAGCTCTGCTATGGACAGAGAAAGCTGAAGCTTCCTCTCCCAGTTTGTGTCTGATTGCTGCAGGGTTAGATACTGATATAACTATATGAGGTACCTTCGTATATCTGAACTTTTCTCTTTTTGAACTTGTCAGTAGCAAAATAATCCCAACCTTTACTCTCCATTTCTCTGAGACACTTTCATTGCTTTTAATTGGAAGCATATTGTGTAACAGTTGGAATATATTATACACCGATGGAAGGAAAGTTCCAAGTTTGGCCTAGTAATCTCATTATGCTTTTTACCATTCTCTACTCAGTCTTGCATCATCATTTAGTATCAGGGTACATGCAAATGTAGCGATGGAGTACTAGAGATCTAGTATTATGAATTAGAATAAGAAGGCATTACGAAATGTTGACATAGATTTATATTTATTCAGTATTCTGGTAATAATTTTTCTTTGGTTATATTTTCCCATTTTACTAAAGTTCTTGGAGATTACTTTCTTTCTGTTATAATATAAATGATTTCATATTTTCAAGCTACTGTATCATGATAAGCTGGTTCTATCCTTGGGTATCCCAGTGTGACCTTCTGAGATTATGTCTTGTCACAACTGATTAGCTTGCAGGACCTGACTCAATTCCTGACTATATCTAAAGATGAGTTATATTTTTGGAGGCCTGATCTTGTCTGTTATATGCAGAATTTGTCAGTTTGCTTCCCAGAGAGCAATTTATGTAACAGTTCTGGGTGAATTCTGAGGGAATTATATTTACAATGAGACTTTCCTACTATTATTTCAATAACTTGGGGATGAATTAAAGGAAGAGCAAAAAGAATAAATTTTACTAAATGCCTGTGTTATTGTATAGGGTGTGCTTGAACATGTATCAAATGGAGAAATGATGCATTAGTACTAGAACTTTCTCTTCACTCTACCTTGCTTTTTCTGAATGTGTTGTAGTCTATTTTCTAACATTTTCCCTAGAGTAGCAATAAATCAAGTTTGTGTATAACATGTTTTAGTATAATTTGTATTAAAAAGTGATATTAAGATCATTCAACTCTTTCCAATCAATAAGCAGAATTGTGAAAATAATAAATAATAAAATATTTGTTTTAAATTTAAGGGTTGACAATATCCAACAATATAACTGAAACACTTGATATTACAGTTTTAAATCAGTATTCTCAAAATGATGAAATATAGTCAATGACACTGTTGTCTCAAATGACTAGGAACAATTAAGATAGGAGAATAGATTAAATTTATTGTTAGTGAGTAAAAATCAAAATTAAAGTTCTCAGCATGCCCTGGTGGAGCAGTGATTAAGACAATTGCCTCTAAAAAGAGCAAACTACAAATCCCCTGGGTTCAAGTCCTGGGCCCAGGGGGGAAGCAACCAGTGTGAACAACTAAATTAAAAAAACAAAAACAAAACAAAACATAAAATGGAAATGCTTCTCAGCCTCTCTCTTCCTGCCTACTTGCCTTGATTACTGCTTGTTTCTTTCCTTTAAAATAAAAATAATGTGTCTTTCCTTAAAAAAATGACTCCACTATGGCGCGCCCTTGTGGCCTAGCAGTTTAGTACACCAGGGCATAGTCCACATACATCTCAGGGTCCCTGGTTCGAGACTCCGGGCAGAAGGGAACAACCAAGATGAACTAAAGACAAATAAATAAAGTGCTTGTTTCTCTTCTGTCTTCCTGCTTGTCTGCCTCTGCTTGCCTTCATTCCTGCCTGCAACTTTCCTTTTTTTAAAAAAGAGACCAATAAAACTAGCTAAAAAAATTAAAGTTCTCATTTAATATATAATTTTTTTCTTTATACAATAAATATAGCAAATTATATGTTAGATATGTGGCATCAAATAAATACTCAACATTTAGATGTTCATAGTAACTTTTTATATTCTTAAGGATGTGAAATCAAAATGGTTTTGAAATGACTAATCTTGGAGTCAGATACTAAAATGCTTGGTTAAAGTTTAAGTAAATGTTCTCTGAGGGAAATGAAAAATAAATGATACATAAAAGCTATTTGGAAAAGTATGTTATCTGTTGTTTTGGGGCAGGTATATTTAAATCTATGTTTAACATCTTAGAATTCTTATTTCTGTATTCATCTTTATAGTTTTGATTAAAACAAATAAGCAAATCTACCAACACTTCACATTCTTTTGGTCACTCCTCCTCTTAGTAAATGGAAGAAGAGGCAGAAAGCATGGAGTGTCCAGGATTGGGGAAAATACTTTTGCCTGTTGGAATTAAAATGATCAACCTGAAAGTTTTCTCTGAAGGTGGGAGTCTGCTGACCCTTGACAACTCTTTAGGACTTTTTGGTGTTCATTTTGTTCAGATGATCTTAATGTTGAAACAAGGAGTAATAATCCTGTCTTTGCCCTCATGAAATGATCAAATATTCACACTTTGTTGAAGATAAATTCAATCCTTTTAGAAAAAATACTATGCTAATTCAACTGTATTAATCCAAATGTTCAGTATAAGGGTTTGATTAAATTAGGTCCACACAATGAAATACTCTGCCCTCATTAAAATGCTCGCATTTGGGTTTATAGAAAACAGAACTTGTTTTTAGAGCTGTAGTGCATATTTTTGGTATGCTTATACCTTCTTGCTTGCAGAAAAGTTTAAAGTTCCTTAGAGATTGTATCTTCCTTCCTTCAGTTCAAATGCCTTGTGATGCTGACTGACCATGTTCAGCTGTGTGTGGATAATGAGTGGTCCAAGGTAATTGAAACAGTTCCTGTAGTGGTTGCTTTGGAGATAAAATGAAATGCAAGACATCCCAAGGAATTTCCTCTTCTACTTCTCTGAGGAATTAGAGAGCTAAACTACCCTTTCAATGAACATGAAGATAAGTCTTTAGTCCTGCTATGACTCTGAGTGAATCTGCCTTTGGATGACAAGTACGCTGTGGAGAGCAAAGGAGAGCAATGACAGAAGCTGGTTTCTTAGGGGTGTTGTTGAGCCATTGACTCAAGTACTGCTGGAGAACATTATACTCTGAACTTTTAATAATGAAATTTAATAAAGTTTCTAATGCTTTAAGACTGGATCCTGACTGATAGAAGAAAGTGTATTATCCTGTGACCCAACTTTGTGAGGTTTAATTTACAGACAGTAAAATATAATATTTCCAGACCACAGTTGATTTCAACAAATATGTGCTAACCTGTAATTACCATGCCAATCACTACAAAGAATATTTATATCCCTGTAGAATGTTCTTTTGGGTTCCTACCCTCAAAAAGCTGTTATCTGATTTCTGTCTCCATGTATTTGCTTTGTAAGATTTACATTTTCATATAAGGAACTATTAAAGTATGCTCTATTAAAGTATTCTAACTTATTTTGCTTGATATTTTCTGATATTCATCCAAGTTCTTGTATTTTTTCTGCAATACATCAACATTATTTTGAACTGTATTTCATTGTGTAAATGTTACATAGTTTGTTACTTACTTTGGTGACCTTTGAGTTATTTTTAGGTTTAGATTATTTTTTTTCCTTAGAAAGTTGTAGGAAGGTATGAAGATGAGCATACAGGCAGGCAGGAAGAGAGAGAAGGAAGACGCTTTCCATTTACTTTATTTAGTTGTTCATTTTGGTGTCCCTCCCCACACCACCCCAGGGCAGGATTGGTTCCTTGGACTATATGTGAATTGCACTCTGTTTTAGGCAGCAGATATAGCCGCTACTCCACTAGGACACGCCTAGGTTAGTATTAATAAAACTGCCATCAGTATTTTTTAATTTATGTTGGCATAGAATCTTTGTGTTTGAATTGAATGTGTATCATAATTATAATACTATATAATATTTTATATATAAAATGCTTTCAATTTTTTTTCCCCTACTCCACTTATTTGTCTCTTTCCCACTCTTCCATGACTGCTGGCAACACTGATATTTTTGTAGTTTCTATAGTGATTTTCTTTTTTGTCACACAACTAGAATTATACAGTCCTGTAACCTTTCAGACTGGTTCATTTCAGTTCACAGAATGCATTTAAATATCCTCCATGCCTTTTTTGTCTTGATAGCTAATTTATTTTTATTTAAGAAAAAATTCTGTCATATGGATTTTCCATAGTTTATACTTGAAGGACATTTTGTCTACATCCAGTTTTGGACAATTGTAAATTAAACTGTTATACTCATTCATGTGGACATCTTTTTAGCTATCTGGGTAAATATTTAGGATGTCTTATGGATTTTGTCTTTATGTTTCATTTGGGTTAATTTTGGTGAATATATAAGGTCTGTGTCTAGATTACTTTTCTTTATCATGTGACTATCTGTTCTAGCACCATTTGTTGAAAAGTTTGTCTTTTATTGGTTTGCCTTTGCTCCTTTGTCAAAGATCAGTCTCTTGTATTTTTGTGTATCTGGAGTCATTCCTGTTTCCTTGATTTATTTTACTTTCTTTTGCTAAAACTAGAATTCCTTAATTACTAAGTTATAGTAGGCTTAAGATTGAGTAATAACAGTCCTCTGATTTGTACTACTTCAGTATTATGTTAGCTATTCTGAGTCTTTTGTTTTTCCATATAAACTTTAGAATTACATGTCATTTTATGCAAAGGAGCTTCTAGGGTATTGTTCAAGATTATGTGGAACTATAGATCAAGATAAGAAGAATTAACATAAAAATTTAGTCATACTCTCAATGAACATAGAATCTAACTTTTATTAGATTTTTGATTTATCATATTTTTGGAGTCTGCCTTACATAGATCTTTTACACATTTTGCTAGGTTTATACTTAAGTATTTCATTATTTTTCATGTTAATTTAAGTGGCTTTGTTTTAAGTTTTAAGTAACAATTGTTTGATAGAAATGTATAGAACTCTTCAAAACAGAATTCACATTCTTTGCAAGTACTCATGGAACATCCTCAAGGACAGATCATATATTGGGGAACAAAACACGTCAAATTTATAAAAAATAGAATCATATTAAGTATCCTCTCATTATAATGGTATAAAACTTGAAATCAACAAAAAGTCTAGAAAATTCCCAAATATGGGAAACTAAGCAGTATGCTTCTGAATGGTAAATGCAGAAATCAAAGGAAGGAAATAATAAAACCTAGAGACAAAATAAGGAAAATAGAAATCTCAAAAACAATACAGAAGAGCTATGAAAACAAGAACTGGCTCTTTGATAAGGTAAATAATATTTAATAAATATTGTATAATTTTTATTTTTGTTAAATTCTTATCAGGCTTTGGAATTACAATAATGTTGGTTTCATTTAAGTGCTTGGAAAATTGCCTTTTTCAAACCAGGAAAAGTTTGAAAGGATTGTTATAAGTTTCTTGAATTTTTGATAGCATTCACTAGTTAAACGATCAAGTCTGGGCCTTTTATTTTTAGGGGGAGATTTTTGATTACTGTTTTAATTTCCTTATTCATAGTTTATTCAGATTTTCTATTGATTGCTGATTTAATCTTAATATGTTGGTATGTTTCTAAAAATTTTGTTGCTGTATCAGTGTTTATAATACTTTCACAGGATCATTCATTTTTCTGTAGGATTTGCTCTAACTTCTTTATTTCTGATTTTATTTATTTGTATTTTCTTTCCTTTTGACTGGCTAAAGGTCTCTATTTTGTTTATGTTGTCAAAGAATATATTCCTGAAATTGTTGATTTTTGAATGGTTTTTAAACTTCTATTTCATTGATTTCTCCTCTAATTTTTATTTTCTTCATTTGTCTTACTTTTAATTTTTCTCTTTCTAGATCAAAAATCCTCAACAAGATAATTGCAAACCAAATTGAACAACTCAATAAAAGAATCATAATGCATGACT
>RJWH01001898.1:0-296440 GCA_004363575.1 Solenodon paradoxus | reverse complement strand
GAAGGGCGCACAGAACTCAGGAAACCCGTTGGCTCGCTAGGTCATGGACTTAGTACAAAGGGTAGCAACGGATGCGAACCCACAGCCAGGTGAAGAGGGACAGGGTGGGGTCCTGAAAAACGTTGCTTCTGTCCTCGAGCTTGGGGTCCGGCCAGGTGGCAGGTGGAAGTGCTCTGGTTCCCCAACCTGGAAGCTCTCTGAAGCCTGGATTTGGGCTTTCACGGAGGCGTCTTTACATAGAATGATGGATTAAACCCCTTGACCTCAGCCCCTCCTGCTCCTTTCCCCTCCTCCCTTTTTTCCCCCCACTCCTCCCCATCTTGTTGGTTTCCCTGGTAACCACACCCCTTCCTGGGGGTTTTCCAAAAGTTACCCTCATTAACATACACCCACCAGAATAGCAGGACATTATGGCTCTGAAGCTTTCTCAAGAACTGATGACAAAAGACCAAATATTAAGACGAGATGTTCCCTTCACTGTAAAGCCTCAGGCAATCCCATGGGTTTGGAGCGCTGTGTTTGAAGACTTTATATCACACACACACACACACACACACACACACACACACACACACACACACACGAGAAATATACTCGGGTTTTTGGAAGACCAAGTACATAATTTCTCTGTGAATCCTAATGTCACTCTAACCAAAAATCAATGCAGCTTGATTGATAAGCCCAAGTGCCACTTAATTAATTCTCGTGTTGGGGGACACCACTCCCAGGACAGGAATACTGTCTCTGCTTGTCAGCACATTCCTTCCGCGGCAGGGAGCCTTGCCTCTGGGAAGCAGATGACAGATGCCCTGTGTGTGGGGGCTTGTGCCTGTGTTCACACCAGGAGTTGGGCGAGTGGCAAAGATCACGTGCCAGTGACCTTGGGAGCCTGGGGCCCCCTTCTCCACTGCAGACACGGAATGCTTCCACCTGAGGACCAAAGGAGTCCCTCTTTCTGGACTGTTCTTACCACACAAGTCCCTGATAGTACGTGGAAAAGCCACAGTGCTTTAGCATAGAAGAGGATGTTCAATCTGTCTGCATATCTCAAAATTGTCAAGCAGCTAATACAGATTGCTGCTGGACCACACTCATTCTTACTGATTTCAGATTCCCAGGGGACAATTATGAAGTCTGTTTATTGAAGCACATTCCCCGACGTCTCTCCTCTGAGCAGGAGGCCTTGCCTAGGAGACAAGCGCCCACCAGCCACAGCCTCCAGTCTGTGGGTTGCACCAGTGATCTGACTGTACACAGTCATCAGGTCTGCTGGCCTTAGGACAGGTGGCCTCGGACGGTGAGATCTTGGTTTTTAGGTTTCCAGGTGACCCCAGGCATCACTGGTCGATTTACAGTTTGGGATTGAGGAACCGAAGGGAGATGAGACTGAACGGGAGCAGGATGGCGCCACTCTTGTCCCCAGGGCTTATCTCAGGCACTGCCCACTGCCGTGAGGGCTGCCAGGTGACTGGTGAGACACAGCAGCACACACTTGGTGAGCACCTGCTGTATGCTGACCACCGTTAGATGCTGAGGAAAATGATTTGCTCTCGTGGAACTTCCATTCTAAGAGAGGAGCCTGCTGGTAAACTAAAAAGAAAATGGAACATATCGGGAAGTAAGTACTTTGATGAAAACAAAACAGTGATGTCTTAGAACAGGGCTTGGCCCACTGACCATATAGCCCAGGAGCTAAGAATGGTTTTTCAGTAGTTGAAAAGGAAATCAAATGGAGAGTAACGTGTGACTGAAAATGATGTGCAAGTCAAGCTCTGGTGTCCATGATGGAGTTTCACTGGAACAAGCCACAGTCTTTACATACGTCGTCACGGCTGCTGTCATGTGGCCACGCAGAGCTGAGTGGTGGAGAAGACTGGGGCAGCTCACCAGGCGCAGAGCACTTACTGTCTGACCCTTCACAGGGATGTGCGTGGCTCCAGCTCTGGCTGGGCGTGCTGGGTGTGCTGGGCGTGGCTCTTTAGGCCACTCTGAGGGGACCTTAGAGCTAGCTGTAGGAAGGTCTAGGTGGGGGAACCCTCTTTTGAAGGTGCTGGGGTGGGAAGAACTTGGAGTGTACAAGGGGCAGGAAGGACAGAGTGCAGTTGGGGTGGTATCCTGTCCTTATTTCATGGAGGCCGTGTCTCCATGGATTTACCTCAGGATCACCATGCTTCAGGGATGTGCGTCCCCCCAACCCCTTCAGTTTCCTCTCAGGTCCTTTTCTCCTGGCTTGTCTGCTGCACTTAAAAGGGGCTCTGAGCACTCATGGGCAGCACTGACCACATGGGCAGGAATTGGAGGCTGCTCTCTGCCGCCGTCCCACAGTGCTTTTATTTTAGGAAGTAGACTTTTTTAGGTATTCCTTTCTGACCTGGTCGGATCCGAGGAAGGGGTTCCTCCAATTTCTTGCTAGAAACTGGAACCAAGTGGGAACAGGGTGCCAGGGACATCCCCACATTTGTTCCAGATGCTTTGACAGCCCCATGGTACCCTTTGCCAGGGAAAGAACTCTTGGAGCTGAGAGGATTTGGAGAGCTTGAACTGATTTGGGCAATCTTCTTGTGTTAGCCCCATCTTTACCCCATTTCCAGACTGTCATCAATTATTTTTTTTAAGGAAAGTTGCGGGCAGGAATCAAGTTGAATAGAGGCAGGCAGGCAGGCAGGAAGAGAGAGGCGGAAGAAACAGTCATTTATTGAGTTGTTCATCTTGGTTGTTCTGCCAGCCCCAGGATGCCCCTGCCCCACCAGGTGTACTGCATCATCAGTTCTGATCGTTGGTGCCTTTAGTGAGATAAACCACGTTCCTCTTGGTTATCTCTGGGTTAGGATTCCGCTTTCTTGGGTCTACTACATCAGTTGGCTCATCCTTCTATTTTCCAGCTTCTGAAGCTCCGTGATCTCCTTTAGAGACACCTTTAAAAACATCCCTTTATTGTCATCTTAGAAGGGTTTTAGGAGGGAGCAAAATAGATGTCTGTGCTGAATCCATCACCGTTGCCTGCTTTATTTATTAAAAAGATCACTCTGGGTGTTGTGTGAAGATGGGTAACAGGGCAGGAGTGGAGGCAGGAAGACCTTGTCAGCGGTTACTGCAGAGGTCTAGGTGAGATGTGATGATGAGAGATAGTAGTGAAGATAAAAGGAAGTAGGTGACTTTTAGATACTTATTTAAGATAGTTTTTTAGGATGACTTTGTGATGGCTTGAGTACACAAGAAATGGGAAATTATGGGATTAAGATTAATGTCAAAGTTCCTGGTGCCATTTGTTGTGTAGGAAAGGACCTTGAGTAGCAAGTTTATGGATCAAGATTGAGTTAAGATTGGTGCGCCCTGGTACAATAGTGGTTTGGTCCACCGCCTCCACCCAAGCACAGTCCACACACATCCCCAGGATCTGTTTTTATCCTGTGTCCTAGGGAAACAGCCAAGATGAACAATTAAATATAAAATTTTGAAAATGCTTTCCTCTCTGTCTTTCTGCCTGCCTGATTGCCTTCATTCCTGCCTGTACTTTCATTAAAAAAAATTTTTTTAAGTGAGGTTTGAGGTACCTGTTAGGCATCCAAATGGCACGGTCAAAGAGCAGCTGCATATATGATTCTGGAGTTAAGAGGAGAGGTCAGGGCTGGATTTAGGATTCCTTGGCACTAGATTGGCATTTAAATTCTTGGGACTAGATGAGATTACTTAGGAGGAGAGTATGGGTGGAGAAGAAAGATGGTATCCCTGGGATAGCCCTGAGTCCTTCCAACATTTGAGGGTGGAAGAGAGGAGAGGAAAACTGGGACACTGTGGTTTTCTTCTTGGTAGTTTAAGAGATGAAAGTGTTTTTAGATGCCACAGGGAGGTAAATTAAGATGAGGATGAAGAAATGACCATTTGTGGTAGCAATGCCCTGCTTTCTTTTCTTTCTGGATAACACATTGCCATTTTCGGCTGGGCACATAGTCACTCAGAATACAAACTATATTTCCTAGTGTCTCTTACAGATAGATGAGGTTATGTGACTACATATGGCCATTGAAGATAAGTGAAAATGCAATTTGTAGATGTGCCCCAAAGGAGAGGACATGTTCTTTATTCTTTTTCAGTTTATTAGAGTTTGATGTAATGGCTGGATTTCCTGTAGCCATTTTGGACCATGAGATGTCCTTAGGAATGTAAGTTAGTTACCCTTGGTAAAGCAATAAATAAAAGGATATAGGGTATTTTGTTTTTGTTTTTGTTTTGTTGTGAAGTGAGGAGGGAAAGGAGAAAGGAAGAAGCCTTTAAAGAAGGAAGAAAGTGAGGGAGGGAAGGGAGGATGAAACATCTTTATTTAGTTGTTCATTTTTGGTTTTTCACCCCAATCCTAGGTCTCAGGAGCGGGTCCTTGGGCTGTATGTGGTTCACACATCAGCGTCTCAACCATCTGAGCCACAGGAGTGTGCCACTAGTGGATCTTTGACACCACAAAATACCATAACAACTCTGGGGAGATTTTATGTGAGAGAGAAATAAGCTCTCTTTTTTAAAGTCACTTATTGTATGTGTGTGTGTGTGTATGTGTATATGTATGTGTGTATTCTGCAATTAGCAACCAAGCTTTATTCTAACTGATCTATCAGTGGATCAGGTGACAAACATAGAGACATAGTGGTTGACACATGAAGAGGTGTACCAGCAACAGTAGCTGTGGTGGTAATAATAATATAATAATAATAATACTCCTAATTCTTAATAACACATTTCTATTAGCAAAGCACTTCCAAATACCCTGTCTTATTTAATGTCTATAGCTACACCGTGATGCTGTAGCTATTCTCTTTACAAATGAAGGAACTGAAGCTCAGAGATATCACTAACTCATGTCACCTAGTGACAGTCACAGACCTTATATTTCAGCCTGGCTCCTCTCGCTCCACCCAGTGCTCCTGAGCATGGGGACGAGTGGGTTACAAATGTGCAGGAGACTCTGCCTGCCAGTGCTGGGTAGGAGTTGGAGGCTGGCCCTGGCATCCCCAGAGCATACTGGCATAAGGAGAAAGCAAGTTTTGGTGCAGCAGTAGAAACGTTCTCACCATTTTGGGAAAATGCTTTTGTTTGTAGAGGGGAGATGTGGAGTGTAGGGGACTGTGGAAAATAAAGGGAAGCAAAAATTCAACAACCGCCAAACTTGGAGGGAAAATGTTTGCCAGCCGGCATGCCAGCAACCACATTTTGGAAATGATGGAAGTAGTGTTCAGATGTCCAGCCCGCGTCTGCTGGCACCCTGTGAACTCTCTCACGCCAAGACCAAGCCCAGAACTTTGGATGACTCTCTCTTTCTGCTGTTTCTCTCCAGTAACTACTTTGCTGACTTCTTTCCAGTTTCTTTCTCGGAATCCCCACCCACCCTGCTGCAGGCACTCTGTGGCCTGTGGATGCCAAATAGCATTCTGAGGTGGTTGGGAATATACAGACTCTCTGCTGAGTAAGGGTTTGTATTGTCCTAACAGCAGTGAAGGTGAGATGACTTTTGAGCCCTTACTCAGGTCAGCAGTCAGGAAGCTGGGATTCAAAGTTGGGCCTTGTACCTTTTAAGAACTCAGCCTCCCCAGTTTCAGTTCTAGAACTAAGAGCCCCAGGAAATACCATTCTGTCCATCCCACCCAGGGCCCCCTTTAATCTTGACTGACCTACCATAGCAGGGCTCCTGGAGGCACTTTAAAGCAAGCCTCACATGCCTGCTGCAGGGAAAGGCCCCTCCTCAGTTCCCAGCGGCCCACTTGCTCTTTCTCTTCATCTCACTGGATCTTGGATTCCTGGCTGTAGTCCCTGGCTTTGATATTTGCTTCTGTTCCCTCTCATTTGGCAACTCCTCACATTCCCCCAGTAGCTTTTTGGGCCTCAGTTGTTTGTTGTTGGGTGTTATTCTTTTTTTTTTTTTTTTCCTTTAGCTCTCTGTCCTGTTCTGCCTCTGACTTGTTCCTCCCATGGCCGTGGGCAGGAAGCATTCTCCTCCTGACCAGACTCTGCAGAAGAGAGGCCAGTGGCCTTGAGGTAGCATTATGGTAAGGGGCTTACGAAGACCTATGTCCTACCTGTAGTCAGTTATCCCTCCCTTTGGAGTGACAGATGCAGAGAAAAGGCTAAGCAAGTCACTTTACACTGTTCCTATAAGTTAGTACTTGGACCCCAACATTGACTTGAGTTCCTAGATCCCAAACAGGTCTTCTTTCATCCCCTAAGTACTCACTGAGCCCCTGCGATGTGACTGGCAGTATACATTTATTTAGCTCTGCTAAAATTCAAAATCAAAGTCCAGGTTTTGAAGAGCATACATGCTAGTGAGTGAATTACACAAAACATAAATTTATGTCAGGACTTCTATTCTGTTTACCCCCACACCACCCCGCATGACTTCATTACCCACATAGTTTCGGCTCTGATCTCTGATGGAGGGCAAGGCCACAGAGACTGCGGAGATCAGCAGAGGGAGGGTAAGACTCAACAGCAAGGAGGGCAGCTGTCTCAATGCCTCCTTAAAGGAGGACAGTCTCCTAGCCCCCAAAGGCCCTGCTGTTTTATGAGAACAAGACAGTTTGTTCCATCCAGAGAGAAAACAAGAGACAGAGGGAGACTCGACTGATGAGGCTGAGGAAGCAACTCCAGTCCTTGGTAGCTGCATCCTTGAAAAGAGCCCCATGCACGCGAGCTCCCATTGCAGAGCCTGCACTTTGAGGGCTTCTGAGTGTCAGTGGTGCATCACCAGGAGCTCCGTGGAAATGCATGCTCCTGCCCCCAGTCCTGTGGCATCAAAATTCCTGCGATTCCCATGCGTATTGCCCTTTGAGAAGCAATGGGCTAGACTCTTAGACCAGGTGAAAGCAAAACTCGGCCTGTACACTGTGTCCAATCCATCATAATTCCTCCTTGGAGATGGAGGAGTGGGATATGGAGCGAGGGCTCCCTTCTACTGAAGTCACACGTCAGGGTTCATTTAAATTCATTGCTAGAAATAAAGCGAAATAATGCTAGTAAAAAGTAGAATAAAAGGAAATTAAAATTTTAAAAAGCTGCTTTTAATTTTACTTGTAGTAGTTTCAACTGTCAAAAGTTCAAGAAATTAACATCATTCTATACTTCTGAATTAGTTTAAAACTAGTAAGTCACTTTGAATTGAGTTTTTATGTCTGAAGGGGAACTTTAGGCCTGGAAAGGAATGCTTAAAGTTATTTGTGTGTTTTCATTATTTTGTTCAATTGATTAAAGTTGTAAATATTAAAGCCTAATTTTATTCAGTTCAACTTCCAATTTGAATTGTCATAATCTCGCTATTCTGTTTATAAATGTAGTGTTTTATATTAAATCTCTTTTATTTGTTTTTGTTCTTTGATTAAAGCTCAATTAGCTTATAAATTCTCTAAATATTTAATATTACTTACAAAGACGATTCATCAAATTACCTTAGACTGTTTAAATTATAAGTATCTAACAAGCCAGACTTATAAATCTAACAAAATCTAATACTAAGTATTTAAGCACTAAAGAACTTAAACACTATAAGGCAACCTTGTAAGTCTTAAAGATCTACTCAGATTTATTTAAGCATTTAACTATTAAACTTAATCCATCTAAGTATTAAATTAGCATCATAAGTCTAACATGCCAAATGCTTTGAATAGATTTCCAACACCTTTAAAGGCAGATTAAAAAGTGTACATTTTAAAATTGTTGTTGGTTCACTTTATTCTATGTAACTTTTTAATAGCAATTCAAATTTTTTAATTAAAATTTAAGTTACCCAAAACAGATAAAGCTCAAATTATACCAACAAATGTTGATTGCAGTTACTACCATATACACCCTTAAACCCATTGCAAAATTATGAATATATGTTTGTCATTAGTCACCTTTATATTTGTTTTCAAATCTTTATCCAAACAAAGTGGAATCAGCCTCCCAGGCAGGTCCAGACGACTGTGAAGATTTAGGGTGTAGAGAAAAATTTAGAGATTAGGGTTGTGAGCTCCATGTTTGAAACTGCCATGCTGTTACAGATTTGGAGAGTCACCCCAAGACAGGGCGAGTGAGGGGATGGGGTCTGGATGTGCGTCTAAGATGAAGTCACCAGCTTGTGGGCGTGGCTTCCTGTGGTCAAATAACAAAATTCATAAAGCCCTCACTTGTTTTTATTAATAAAACCCAGTGGGTCTGTCATCCCTGGTGCCCCTTCAGTCACTCTGCCTGATCAAAGTACAAGAAATTCTCAGTTTAATTATTAACTAAAACTTAGCTATGGTATGCACACTGTGAATATTTGACATTTTAGAGAATTCAGTTACCTTTTTTTTTTTTTTTTTTTAAGGGCAAGGTATAGGCAGAAATGAAGATGAGCAGAGGCAGGCAGGCAGGAAAAGAGAAGTGGAAGAAGCACTTTATTTAGTTGTTCATCTTAGTTGTTCTTTCCAGTCCCAGCACATGAACCCATGACCTTGGGATGTATGTGGACTACACCCAACTGCTACTCCACCAGGGCACGCCTGTCTGATATCATCTTGCAGGTTTAGTCTGCTTTCATTTTTCTTGCACTGAGGTATGGAGTCAGCTTCTCTCTAAGGATTCCTGCTTTCTTTAAGTGAAGAATGTTATTAAGGACCAATATCTGGGCACTCCTGGTGCAAATCATATCATCCACATGACTGCCGAAGGCCAGGAGAAGTCTCTACTTCTCTTCCACTCCAGTGAGACCAGAAAATGAGTTCACATTGATGGGTCCAATTTAACTCCAAACCTCGGTCCTTCCAAAATATATTCTACAGCAAAAGCTTTTCTTTTTATTCCCTTTGTAACTGCCAGTTTTTAACTATCCACTGCTTCCTCTTTTTAAAAAACAACTTTAATATGCCATGTTGTATAAATTTTATTTACAATATTAAGTGAACCTTCCTATGTCATAAATGAATGTATTTCAACTGAGATCCCAGATGCCTTAGCCAGGGCTGCAAATATGCCCTCATCAATTTTATGATTCTTGGGTGTCTTGTCAACCATCATCCCCTGGTCATTTTATCGATAGCTGCACAATTTCATTTTCTCCAACTCTATTGAATTCACCAGCCTGTTTCCATTTCAGAGCATCAGCTCAGCTCTCTCCTTTCTCCTGGAACAATCTTGCCTCCTGGGTCTCTGCCTTTATCTTCAAGACCCCTCTCAGGCTGTCTCATGTATGTACTTCACCCACCTGTTCTTTACAGAGGCCAGGCTCTGGGGGGAAGTAGAATCAATATATTTAGCAAGGTTAACCTATTGAACACTACTTATTTTTCTAAGTAAGCAGATTTCTTTTTTTAGTACTATGATGAAGAAAGACAGAGATCCCAACTTCCATCAGTTGGGCCCCCAAAATGTAAGCCCCTCTCCTTGTCAACCCATCCATCCTCTGCCAAACCTTTACCCTCAAGAGCTCAACATTTCCCTACTCTGATCCAGGTCCCCCTCCTCAGCTCCCACCCCCATCCACCATGCTGCTTCAGAGTGACATACGTGCCTCTCTGTCCCTTCCGTTCTGTGAAGGAGACACACTAAGGTGTTCCCAGAGGCTGATGTCCACACTTGTGTGATGCCCATCCCTTGAGTGCATGTGCACCTGTGACTGCTTCTAACGATTAGAAGTATGGCAAAGGTGATGGAATGTCACACTGCAGTTACGTTATCAGTTTAAGACTCCTTCTTGCTAACAGGCTTGTTCTAGAGACTTGATGAACCAGAGTTGGCCATGGTGGGAAAGCCCATATGGCTAAGAACTGAGAGCAGCTTCTCAGATTTGAGGACAGCCTCCAGCAGACAGACAGCTAGAAGGCAGGCCCTAAGCCATATCGCCACAGGGAAATGAAATCCAGCAGCCACCTGAGTAAACATGGCCAGGGATTCTTCCACCATTGAGCCTCCAGGTAACAATGTGACCAAACCCTGATTGCAGCTTTGTGAGAACCTGAGCTGCGGACCCAGAAAACTCACATGGGGACCTACTCATTAGAGAATGAATGCATATTGTTTTAATCTACTAAATCTGTAGTGATTGGTTGAGCAGCAATGATTAAATAATAAGTCCACAGTGACAGACTACACGCTGCTTCTTCTGCAGCTCCCCCATAGGACCATATGATGGCTGGCTGTGTTCTTTCATGTCACAACTTAAAAGCAAGGAGGCAGAGTTACTCTGTTCTTTACTTTTCATGTTTCTGAGACCAGTTTTCTGAGACACGGTCAACCAGTTATACCATTTTCTCCCCGCATCCCTGCCAAGAGCCTCTACCAGGTACTGACCTCTCAGCACCTACCTCAAGTCCTGCTGTCATCCTACATAAAGGCAGTGTTGGTTTGGGTGAAATGTTCCACAGTTCAGCCAGACTCTTGGCTTCTTGACTTCCTTCCCTCGGAAGGTCATCTCTATTCCTCAGAAATCCATCTCTATTCCCTTGAAAGGCCATCTCTAGTCTACAGCTGCAATGAGGGCCTTGGAATCAGTGGAAACTGTTCTAGTCCAAAGTCATCGAGTTGCTATCCCCACCTGACTTCTACCACCCCTCCTTCCAGCTGACGTGTTCAACCACTCCTGCTGCAGCCATCAACACCTCTGCCCTCCTGGTTACGCTATCTCCACACCATCAGCCCCCTCACTTCTTTTCTTAGAAAGCTGAGCATTCATGTCTAAGGAGGTCTTGGCAGCACCCAGCCTTGATCCTTTGTCATTTCATCTTGCCCATCTGGCAAAAGCCCGACTGTGGATAGACCCAACTACTCAAAACCGTAGTGCTTGTATTCAAGCAACCTCTGGGAAGGTCACACCACAGGCCACATTGGTTCTACATAAGTTCATATTCACTCTGTTTAAATGGGGCCTCAACATACCTGGGGGGTCCTAGGTAACTATGGTGAGTTCACCTCCCACAGTGATTACTTCAAACTTCCCGAGCTGTCCTTAGACCTTCACTGCAGGTGACCTCTCTTTCTGTGTCTCCGTTTTGTGTCTCTTGTCTGTCTGTCTCTCTCAGGAGGAAATACAGATGCCATCAGGTGACAACCCCCACGTAGGACACAACTTCACCTTATTTGCTCCCATTCTGTTCTCTGGCCCCTTCTGTTCAATACGAGTCCAGCCAGCTTTTCTGCCTTCATGACATCTCTGCACTTGTACATTGTGATTCTACCTCTTCAATAAAAACTATTTGTGATCCCTTGTTTTTCCCATACATTCAACCCCTTCCTCTCATTGGAGCCTCCCCATAAACATTTAAACATATACTTTTTCTTCCCATTTCCTCTTTCTTTTTTCGGGACGTGAATGACCTCTACACAAGACACATTGTGGTTGATCCACAGGTCCCTTTGGTTCCGTTATCTGTTTATTTCCAATATTTCTCTTTCCCTCTCAGTTTAGTTCTTTTTTATTGACCTATCTTTAAGCTCATTATACTTTAAGTTCATATTTTTGAGATTTTCACTTGACCAGTAAACCCATCTACTGATTTAAAAAAATTGCCAACTATTTCATACTAACAGTTAATGTGGGTTCTTTTAAACATATTTTCCATTTTTCTCTTGTGATTACCTATCTGTTGATTTAATAGAAGCATATTTTTCTTTATATCCTTGAGCAGAGTTATAATAACTGCTTGAATCTTCCTCTATAACTCCAGCATCTGAGTTATCTTGGGATTGGAGTCTGTTTGTTTCTCCCTCGAGAATGGGTCACGTTTTTTTCTGGTTCTATGTGTGCTGAGTAATTTGGATCATATTGCAAATATTTTGAAGATTAACTTGACAATCATTTCAGACTGGCCTTGGTGGCTCAGGTGTTAATCCTGTGTCAGTCCCCATACAAGGGCACAGGTTCACTGGGAGCAACTAAAAATGAACAACAAACTGAAAAAACAAATACTTCTTCCTCCTCTCTGTTTCTTCCTGCTACCTACCTGCCTTCATTCCTGCCTACTTCCTTTCTCTTAAAAATTAAAGTGAAAAAACAAACAAACAAACAAACCCATCCCAGCACTGTAAACATAACAAAAAATGAAAGAATGTTGTAAATTGTGTTCAGCACAGAAGGTTCTTAGGCTTTTACCGATCTGTGGCTCTTTGTTTTGCTGACAATGGAGAGTGCCTAAAGGGGGCTGCTTGTTTAAAAACAAGCCATTTAAAACTACTGCCCTTAACTCAAAAAATCCAAAAAAAAAAAAAAATCCATGCCAGTTGAGCTTCCTTTCACACAGCTAAGAATGATGGCAGAATGCTACTTCACGATGCACAAAAACAAGACCCCTGCAGCTCTGTGGATGCCCACTGCAGTGACCACAGATCCAGTCTCATGGTGCACACTCTGACCTAGGTCCCTCCAAAAGGCGTCTCCCACAGCTTCAAAGCCAAGCAAGGAGGGTCAATGGTTCCTCTCAGCTGCTTGGTTCAATTTATAAACTACGGAGATGGACAGTGTGTAACTCATGATTTCTAGCCAACAACTGCCTGGTTAACGTCACCTCGCAAATTAAAAAGAGAAAATGCCAGAAAACATCTTCAAATGCCTCATCACACCGATAACAACCTGCATGGATGGAGAGCCTTCTCATTTAAAAAGTGTTTGGAAATTACACAGCTTGATACAGTGTCAGTGTCTGGACACTGAAGGCCATTTTATGTAAACCACTGACAGCTCCTAGAGCACTTTGAGAGACTATAATATAATCATGATCCAATTGTGTGACTAAGGGTAACAGACAGTTGTCAAGTACGAGATATGTCCTCCACTCAAAGCTATTCACAAGGGTACAGATAAACGGTTCTATTGTTTTTGTTTTTTTTGAGGAAGGAAGGCAGGCAGGTGGGAAGAGAGAGGAGGAAAAAGCATTTTATTTATGTAGTTCTCCATTTCAGTTGTTCCCCCTGGTCCCGGGGCTGTGACCCTGTGTCCTTGAGCTGTATGTGAACTGCTCCATAGGCATGGCTTAACACCTGAGCCACCAGGGCATTTTGCTCCCAATTTTATTAAATTCCTCTTCATCATCTTCATCTTCCTCTCCCACGTTTTTCCAGGCACCTTTAGGGCTTTGCACCATCAAACTTTTCTTTAGAGTTAGAGTTAGTGACATTCATCTCATACTTCTTCAGCTTTGCTGTCCTAATGTTATAAAGTTGCTTTTCACTGTCGCTTAAGTTATTCCACATTTCATCCGATTTCTTTGTCTCATCCCAATAGAGATGTCAGGGTTCGTGGGGAGGGGGACTGGGCACAACAGGAAGAATCCAGACGTAATCATTTTCCTTTCCTCCCCTTAGCTGGTCCACAATCTGCTTCCTGATCATCGAGCGCTTTCTCTACCTTTGCCATTGCATCAAATTTAGGTTTCTCTTTCCCAGATGCTGTCTTCCACCTCTCAGAGCACTGCTTGGAAAATTCTGTAAAACTGACAGGGACCTCTGGGTTTTTCCTCTTATGTTCATCTCTGCATGTCCACAGGAAGAAGGCAGAAGCAGACATGTTGCAGTTTGGTTTCTTGGGGTCATCCTGACTGTGCCGTCTGTCTGGGCATCGCGGGCACCAAGCTTGGCTCAGTGCTCCACAGCCTCACATTAACTGCCCTCCTGAGCACCCCCCTCAGTTCCCCTCTTTCCTTGAGCTGGGGTGCCTGTGCGTCACATGTGGTTCAGCCATGAGTCAGACACATGGGTAGAGCTGAGGCAGACTTTTGGGTTCCATTTCTCTGTCTCTCTCCAGAATTCCCTCCTCACTCGTCAGCAGCCTTGATTGCTTTGGGCTCCATCCTTGAGTTCACCTGCCAGGAAGACAGTGAGCTTGCTGTTAGAATTTGGGCCATCTAATGCTGACTTCTGCTTGGAGCCCAGCATGGAAAATCTACAAAAAATGGCAACTGGTCTCATGTCCATGGCTTCTTCCACATGTTTAACCCCTTCCCAAATCTACCTGCTTGAGTTCATTCTCTAGAGCCTGTGGGTAGTTGAGTTTTTGTTTTGCTCATTTCTTGTTTTTTTTCTTTTTATATTTTGTCCAGAATGGATTTTTTTTCAGGGAGAAGATGAAGGAAGGAAAGAGGGAGAGGTGGAAGGGGCATTTTTATTTATCTAGTTGTTTGTTTTGGTTGTTCCAACCCCCCCACCCCCCACTTTCTCCTGCCCCAGGTCTCAAACCTGGGTCCTTATGCCTTTCACAATCCACACCCCAGTCATCTCAGCTGCCTGAGCCACAAGGGTGCTCTCCCAGAATATATAGATTTTTCCTGTGGAAGGATTAGTCCTTTATGAGCTGATTCCTCCCTGCCAGAAGTAGGATTCTTTCCACAAGGTTTTAAATAGGTACAATTTTCCTTTTAAATCCCCAAACCCTACCTGAGCCACAGTCTCCAACTATCTGCCCTCTGTAACTTCCCATTTTCTGCATATTTTCCTTTTATTCTTTCTTTCTTTCTTTTTTTTTTTTTTTTAAAGAAAGGTATAGGCAGGAATGAAGGCGAACAGAGACAGAAGTAGAGAGGAGGAAAAAACATTTAAAAAATTTTATTTAGTAGTTCATCTTGGTTGTTTTCCCACATCCCTCCTCCCCATTCCTGCTACCAACCCGGATCCTTGGGATGTATGTACATTGTGTCTGGCGGACTTCACCATTAAGCCACCAGGGCACATCCCAACCCATTTTCTTGAAGAAATTGTCCTACTATTTCCAGTCTCAGCTCCTGTGTTCTTCTCATCTCTCTGTAACACAGCGTCTGCTTCATATTGCAAAGAAATGCCTCTTGCCAAGATCTCCAGGGACTTTCAACTCACGAAATCTGATGGATATTTATTAGTATCCATCATAATCTTTCTCTTAAATCTCGTTCTCTTTCCGTATCTTATCTGAGTGGATGGATGACTCCACTAGCCATCCTCTTAGGCTGACCTGAAACCTTATAAGTCATGATTGATGCCCTTCTCCCTCCCTCATATCCATTGCCAATAAGCATCTTTCACCTTCTAAATCTAAGTCTATCCATATCCCTCCATTATTACCACCAACTTAGATTATGCCAACATCATCTTGTGCCTAGACCCCTGCTAAAAACTGCTGTGTCTATTTGAGCCCTGCCCCTCTCCGATCTGTTCTCTATACTGCAGTCAGAGTGATAGTCTCCAAATTCAAATTGGATCCGGTCACTCTCTTATTTAGACCACTTCAGGGCTAACTTACTTATCTTAGGACATTCGTACATGTCAAAATCCTTAACATGGCCCGGCACAGTCTGCTCCTATGCGAGTCTTTGCACTTATCATGCATGGTGCCCCCCCTGCCCCACCCCCAGCTGCCTTGCTTCAGACACATTGCGATTTCCTGTGCTGGAAAAATATCTTCACACCTGTGTTCATCGCGGTACAATTCACAACAGCCAAGACATGGAAACAACTTAATGCCTGTCAGCAGATGACTGGAAAAAGAAGCTGTAGTATATATACTCAACGGAATTCTATGAAAAAGAAAAAGAAAAAAAAAAAAAAGGATGAAATCATCCCCTTTTGCAACAACCTGGATGGAACTGGAGAGGATCAGGTTAAGCGAAAGAAGCCAGAAAAAAGAAGAGAAATACAGGATTCTTTCCTCAGTTGTGGCATATAAAGAAACAAAACAAAGAAACAGACAAATTCCAACAAAATTCACAGGACAATAGACTGTGGTTACTGGATTTGTGGGTGGGGGACGACAGGGAGAAAGGCAGGGACAAAGTGGTGGTAAAGGCACTAGAACTCTGGTGGTGGGTGTGCTGTGGAATACACACAGACTGAGGTGCTACTTCAATATACTCAAATGTGTATAGCAATGCAGACAAAAGAAATAATGAAATTATTACGTTTGTAAAAATGTTCTGTGTTTTGGTAAATTCATGTTTGGGATTGATGCTTTTAATTGGTCAGTTCTTTTACACATGATTTTGTCTGCAGGGCAGAATTTAAAGTGTGATTTTAAATCATGGAATTGCCCTTGGTAAGCATATAGGAATATACTAATAACATTAAGAAATGCGGCACACACACACACACACACACACACACACACACACACAGACCAGGTGTTTTTGAGTACTGTAAATCAAGTGGACATATGCCAATGGCTTCGGTTTCACCTGAAAGCCTTCTGTGGGGTTGTTCTGTGTTTCTTGGTCTCTGTACTTATGATTTACAGCATTGCCTGTGCATTTCTCTCTTTAAAGAGTACATGTTGACATGCCCTGGTGGCTCAGGTGTTAAGCCCGTGCCTGGGGCACAATCCACACATAGCCCAAAGACTTGCGTTCATGGCCTTGAACAGGGAGGAACAACTAAAATGAACAACTAACTAAATAAAAATGCTTCTTCCTCCTATTTCTTTCTGCCTGCCTTCCACCCTCTAAAAAAGAAAGAAAGAAAGAAAGAAAAGAGTATATACTGATCTCCAGGAATACCAGACACAACCTGCACTTCTCCAGGCAGGCTCTGACTCAAACTCTGTAAAACACAGGCAGTTCCAACCAGCCCCACTCTAGAAGCATTTGTTTTCTGCTGCAGGCACTGCCCTACCTTGCGTCACACACGTGCACACTTGTGTGTACTACTCAGAGTTACATTATGCTCAATGGTTCTGATCAGTTGCTCTGTCTTTGCTGCTTGAGAATTCAGCCCTGGTCCACTATCTCCCCAACAATGCATCTGATGATGGCCAGGAGTCCGAAAGTCACCAGTTTGGTGACAAACTATTTTTCATGCCTGTGTTTTGTAAATAAAGTTTTATAGAAACACAGACGTGTTCATTTATTTATGTGTTATTTTTGGCCACTTTCATTCTACTGTGGCAGAGGTGACTAGTGACAGAGACTGTATAGTCTGACCCTTTTCAGAAAAAGTTTCTAGACCTCTGATTTAGTCCATGTTTTCCAAGTGTGTTAACAAAAAGTCAATAGAATTGTCAGATTTAGCAATTAAAAATACAGGACATTCAGATAAACAACAAATCCTTAATTTTTTAAAGAGTAAGTATGTCCCAAATATCCAAGGGCAACCTTATGACAAAGATTGTATACGATCTCAATTGTTCTCTTAACCCTACTATGCTACCTCACTTGGTGCTTTGGAAAGAAATTACAGGAAGGAGGGGACTGGGAATGATTTGTATTCTTTATCAGGGAAAGCTGAAAAGAAAACAGAAGTTTGCCTCATCATGAGAATGTTAGGAGGTCTGGATTTGGGGTTCCTCTTTGTGTACCTTTAGGCTTCAGTGGCTGGTAACCACTCATCAAATTGCCCAAGTAAATGTGTGAAGGGTGTGATAGAGAAGGAACTGTCTCATTCTTCACTCTGGAAAGTGTTGCTTTAAACTAGTGGTTCTAGTGTGCATTTGACTGATGGTTTACAAATCTTCCAGTTGTGTGGTTTTAATGCTTTGATTTGAACCCCTGGTAGATGTAGACATGAGCATTCTATTTGGTAGCTGTGGAAATAGACCTCCTATGACACCCTGCTTTTCATTGTCCCTTCCTGTCGTCTCCATGTCAAGAGAGTTGGGAGGTGCAACTTTAGACAGAAGACACCCTGGAATTGCAAGCATACAACTGACAAGACAGGTAGAGTAAGCGCTCAGGCAGGCCCTGCAGCCAGACCAGCTGGGTTATATCCTGGCTCAGTCAATTACTGGCTACATGACCTGGGGGAAATTCCCTCACCCTCAGTTTCTTCATCTGTAAAATGGAGGAATAGTGATAGCTCCTACCTCATGGAGTTGATGCGAGGATCAAATGAATGGAAACATATCAAGTACTTAGAACAGTGCCTGGTACATAAGCACTGGGAAATTGCTAGCTGTTGTCCTGGGCTCTACAAGCAGACTGAGGACAGCTGAGGGAGTGTCCCTGAAACTCAGCCTCCAGCAGTGTGAATTCTCCCCACTAGGTGTCACAATTCAGCAATACTGTCCCCAAGCTTGACCTGGGGTGGTTGGCTGGAAACTTAATTTTTGCTTATTATCATTTTTGATTTGACTTGGTGATTTCAAGGGGATAAACGGACATACTATCTTTGAAGTCTCTGGGGATCCAATAATTCTGGCAGCATTGCTGACAACAGGGCTGGAAGGAGCTGTTTGGAGTACTGCCTGTGTTCACAATTAAAGTGACATAATTCATTGTTAAACCACGATATTTTGAGAATAAAAAGGGGACTATTAATAACTATGCCAGGACAAGTGGAATAAATGAAATGAGCTTCTTCTTTGGAAGCTGGAGATAGTCACTCATCTGATAGGGTGGTTTTCCTCAGCATTTTCAGAACCCCCTGGACAGAAGCCTGGTAGCTTGTGCATATCTTGTCAAGTCATTTATTGGAGTTTTGTCCTCAGTGGGTAAGTCCCCCACACCTCCTTTATGTCAAATAACTCCCTTTAGAGTTTCTTATTTATTTTTTTTAAAGGTGGAAGGAAACAGGCAGCAGTGAAGGCAGGAAGGCAGCAGGCAGAAAGGAAGAGAGAAGGAAGAAGCATTTATTTGTTGAGTTCATTGTAGTTGTTTCCCCCGCCCCTGGTTTTGAACCCAGGTTCTTGGGTTGTATTGTGGACTGTGTCCTAGGTGCAGGTTTCACACCTGAACCACTAGGGTGTGCCTGCTTTAGCTTCTTCTCTACAGGATTTCCCTCTGGCTGTAAACTTTGTTGGTGCTGGGGCTTCCATCTCTGGTCCTGTTGAAGGAGAGTGAGCAATGTGGTCACATGTGGGTTATTGCTGAGGGGATTCTTCTAAGGTTTCCTCTATCCCTAAGGCACCATAATTATTTATTTTGGATTTGCTTATCTTCCTTTAAAGGCAGAGGAGTGTTAATGCTGTTGAATACCCAACATGTATCAAAAGTTGTGTTTCTGCCTCCACCACACCATCTTGGTCATCCATCAGTCCTGTGAGGCTGGTATTCAATCCCATTTCACAGGAGTGGAAACAGGCTTCAGAGGCAGCCCAAGAGTAGAAGAGTCAGGATTCAATCTCAGGTCTGTCTGTTGGCACCAAAGCCTATGGTTGCCATCGCACCAGGCTGCTTCCCACTGTTTCCACAGTAAGATCCCTCACCCCGCAGGCCTCCCTTAGAAGGTGCTCTCTCTGAGTCTCAGTTTCCCTCTGGAAGCTGGGCAGAATGAGCAACATGTGCCAAAGGCCCGCCACAGACAGATTGCTGCTGGTCTCGGCTAATCTGGAAAGACTTTAGTGGGGGTGGGAAGGCACTGAACAATTTTTTTCAAAGTTAAGTCTCATAGACAAAAACAAGATTTGTGCCTATGAGGGGAGGAGGACCAGGAGATGAGCTGAAAGTGCCATTCTAATTCAGAGCAGCTGAGGGATCTCTGTGAGTGTAGCCAAGTTTAACCAATTTGTCTAAGGCATGGTTAGCACCGCATTGTGCAGGTGGAAGCACAGACTACATTTGGATGACAATAATGAGAAGAGATGGCTGTTTAGGCTTCATTTTGGAAGAGTCTGGACTCTGGCTTTAAGAATCCAGGCCTGGCAAGGCCTAGAGGAAGCACTAGGTCGAAGTGGTCTAACTTGAGTTTCTCCAGCTTCAACTGAGTTCCTTATGGCACAGTGCCCTTTAGCAACCCTTGGAGGATTTTGGCTCCTGGGGAGACAGACAGGCTCCTCCAACTGAGTCTCTCTGGCCAGTATCTAATACACACTCGCGTCAACATCTCAAATAGTCTGCCCGAAATACCAGGGAAGGATTTCTTAGGTGTGGGGGTGGAGGTGGTGAGGCCAGACAGCCTGGCACGGGCGGGAGGGCAAGCTGAGACCCTGGCCAGGGCGGCCCTTGGGTGCTGTGTGGGCACAGGACCCAAGAGCACGAATTCCTAGGCCCTCACCTTCTTCTCCCCAATCTGGGAAAAGTGGCACCACAGGCCCGGGCACGGGGAGGGGGTTTAGGGATAGGGGAAGGCGGCCCGGGTGAGTCGCCTGGCAGTGAATCCCCGCGCAGGGAGGGGAGGAAGGCTTCCGGAACCCCAAGGGCTGTCAGGCCTGGCCCGGGGTGCTGACCTGGCCTCTCTCTTTGGGATCCCTCCGGCTCTGACGCTGGGGATGTAGCCAGCGGGTGCTGGGGTCCCCCAAACCCCGGTTCCCGCGCTCTGCTCTGCACACACCTTCCCCACCTTCTACTCGATCCCCAGGGCTCGCAGCAGTTCCCTCCTGGAGCCCTGCAATCCTCCCAGAGCGCGACGCCCGGGCCCCCTGGGCCTAGCCCCGCCCCCACTTCGGCCCCGCCCCGCGGCCCCGCCATTCCCGGCCCGGCCCCGCCCCCCGCCGCGAGCCCCCCCCCCGGCCCCGCCCCCCGTTTCCGCTGGTGGCGGCCGAGGCGGCGGCGGTGCGGGAGTCGGAGCGAGTCGGCACCCCACATTCCTGGGAGCGCGCGGTGAGTGCGGCGCGCGGGCTGCGGAGCGTGCAAGGTTAGGGGCTCGGGCCGGCGGTCGACAAACCCCCACCCTGTGCCTGTCCCGGCAAGCGGCTCTGGGGCACCCGGCGGAGGGGGCGTCGGGAGGGCGGCGGTGCGGCGGGCTCAGGGAGGTACCGGGTGGGCGCGGTGTAAGGGGCGGGAAGCGGACCGTGGGTGCCGGGCCCAGCCGCGGAGCGCGGAGGGGTCTGCTAGGGGAGGGGCCTGGAGGAAGACCTTTTGGGATTTAGGTTGCGGGAGAGTGGACATAGGAACCCAGTGAAGGATTGGAAGGTCAGTAGGATGCCTCAGAAAGGGAGAGGCCCTGGCTGTCAAGGGTTTCTGACTGTGTGACCCTGTGGATCCGCTTGGAGCAGTCCATACAGTACCCCGACGGAGGGTCAGGGGCCTTGGACTGGGCTGGGCTATTGCCTGCAACCCGGGGCACTCTTGACCACTCCTTGGGCCATCGCTGGCAAATCGGCTCTCAGAGTGACAGGCCTTTGGCAAACTCCGAGCTCTGAGATGTAGTCCATCTGTGCATCCAAGTTTGGGACTGTAAAAAACTTTCTTGTGGTTAAAAAAAAAAAAAGTCCAAACAAGACACTGACCTGTTAAGGGAGCAATATTCATACTTGTGTATCTGGTAACTGGAGTCTTGGATTCTCTCTTTTTAAAAAAGACATTGGTGTCTTCTCTCCCTCTCACCCCAGTACCATAGTATCTGGGGAAATCTGAGGCTTTAGAGTAGTATGGGGTGGGTCTTCTGCACCGTGCCAGCCTTTCCTCCCCATTGGCTAAACAAGGATAAGAAGGCAGCAGCCACTCACTTTGGTTCAAAGAACCAAACTCATTATGGGAAGAGTGCCCTTCTGACCTGCTTTTGTCCCTTTCTCTAGGGCTGGCTCAGGTAGTTCCTCCTTCAGGAAGCTTTCCTGGAGTAGTGGAGAAAAGTGAGGACTCGGGGTCTGATTCATGTATACCAGACAGTTTCCGCTTTCTGCTAAAAATATCCTTAGAGAATGTTTTGTGTGTATATTCTGCCATAAAGATGTGCAGTTAGCTTGTCATTTTAAGTAGCGGGGAGGGGAGGAGAGTTATTATGGATAATTTCAAACAATGGACTGGACAAATCATTTATATTTAGCTAAGGAATGCGGCCAGGGAGGCAGACATTCACACCGGCTTCCTATCCTCTGCCTGGTCCTGGGAAGGCTGATGCAGCTGGGCTGTGGGATGGGGGTGAGGGAGGGAAGAAGGATTGGGATGGACAACCTTAGAAGGGTAATTCAGTCCTCCACTCACCCATTGAAGACCTGCTGTGTGCAAGGTCCTGAACAGCTGGGAGTGGACCAGAATGGAGTGGGATTGTGTGTGTGTGTGTGTCTGACTTAATCAGATTTTAATCTGTAGATCTCTATACAGATGCTTAATATTAATAACAATATCTCATATTTATAAAGTAATTTGTAGTTGACCAAGTGCTTTCTCTGCATCTAAGCTGTATACTTTTGAGTCACACATAATCTGGTAAAGTGTGTTATTTTTAATTGGCTTCTTATAGGTTAGGGAAATGAGGCTCAGAGAATAAATAACTAATGAGGACACAGAATTTATTAATTGGAAGAGGCGGAACTTGAACTAGTGACTTCTGACCCCTCATGTGCGGTCCTTTCTAATAACATCATCTTGTCTTTGAACCTGAGGGATGTAGCCCTAACACCCACCTACTTGTGAAATTCTGGGCAACTTTCCTCCCCTTTTCAACTATTTTAGAGGATCATTGGATCAAAAAGCTTCTAGAGCCTCTTCTAGAATCACTTAACAATTTAAGATGATATTGTCAGCCAATCTGTTGTTGAATAAGTGTGCTTTCTTTGTAATTGTAGTAACAACCACAAAACACAATTTACCATCCTATTTTTAAATGTACAGTTCAGTTGCATTAAGTATATTCTCATTGCTGTGCCCTAGATCTCCAGGACTTTTCCATCTTGCAGAGCTGAAACTATATCCATTAAACAGCAGCTTCCATTTCTCCCTCCCCAGAACCCCTGGCAACTTCCATTCTTAGTGTGCTTTATTCAGTTCCTAGTACGTGCTTAATAAATGTTGTTCCGGAGAAGTTAATAACCAGGGTTATGCAAACATCAGTGAGCCCTTGGGCCTGGGGTAACTGGCTGGAGGGCCAGTCCTCATGTCTGAGTCCTTAACTCCAGGTGGCTGTATCAGGCTGCTGTTGTTGAGTGAGTGAGTGGGCGAGGTATCTTGGGCAAGTACCTTCACCTCTTTTTAGCTTTAGCTTAATACTTGCAAAACCCGGATAACACACTGAGCTCTCAGGCTGTTGGAAGGAGCCGTGAGATAATGTATGTGAAGCACATCGCTTAGGGCCTCATACACAGCAGGTGTGCAGTCAGTGGTGGCTGTTATTTATAACCTAGCTGAGGAGACCAGACTAATAGGCTCAGAACAAGAGAGGACAAGACTTCTTTTCTTTTACCACTTAGGCCTAGGCCTGCTGTATTTGTCATACCCGCTGACTAACAGGGAATGATTCTACTCCAGGTGCCTTTACCTGGCACTTGGCATCCTTCCTATCCATTCCTAGCCTGTCTGTTAAGCCTCAACTCATACTCCCCTAACCCCACCCCCCAAACCTTGGGTTCTAGATAGACTGACCTCTCAAGCATGCTTTGTCCCTTAGTTAATACTTTTTCACCTTCTTGGAATGTTCTTCCCATTCTTTCAAGACCCTGCTCATGTCTGAACTCCTTCATGGAGCCTTTTTAGCCATCCATCCCCCAAAGAGCCTCCTTGGAACTGCTGTGACCTTTTTGACTTCATTTCTCCTGACTTTTGTATACTGCCTTGGGTGATTCTTCAGTGAGTTTCATGATCACTTAGTGTGTGTGTCATGGCACAAGAATCTGCTAAATTCTGATGGTGCAAAAGTGAAAATGGTAAAGACCTTTCTCTTCGTGGGGCATTAATGCAGTCATGGGTGAAGAACAGGGTTCTAAAAGAGATAATTCGAGATAAAAGGTGACTGGCCTATGAGAGAAGAATGTCATGTGGGTTCTCATGGGGATAAATGACCCTGATTTTTGAGGAACACTTCATGTAGCAGGTGGTGTTTGATGTGAACTTCGGAAAGTGACTTGAATTTCAACAGGAGGGAGGAAGGTCCACCTGAGGAAAGACATTAAGAAAGTATTGGGATATATGAATAGCTCACTTGGGCCATTGTATGGGTTGTGTGAAGGGAGCCAGAGAGAGAAGAGACCAGATAGTTGACAGTGGTCAAATTGTGGGTGGCTTCAAATGGCCCACTATCCATTCATTCTAGAGAGTCGAGTGTTCTCCATGTGTGGACCCCAGGCTGGTGTGGGGAGATACAGGCAACCTGGGAAGGACCCGGGAACTTGGTAGCTTTTGAGTTGGGGTTGCAGAAGCAGGGCTAGGCCTCAGAGGGCTCTCTGTGGAGGGGAATTCATGGTGGGGAGAGTGGCTGGGCAGCTGTGAGGAATAAGGAGGGACTGAACCTGAGACATTTTGTAAGTAGGATCTTCACCATTTGTGAATTGGTTTGATGTGAGCTATCAGGAAGGCATGAAAGGAGGCAAAGCTGATTCTGAGCTGGGATATTGTGAAGAGGCAGTACGATTTTCTATTCCCAGTGGACTTCATTTACAAAACCAATCCAACTAGGTTGTAAGTCCCTTCAGGGATTCCTGTGGCCTCTTTGTTCTCCTTAGTCTAGTGCTCACTGCTGAGAGGCTCAGCGTAGGCATAATGTCTGACTCCTGACATTCTTAAGATTAAGCCTTGCACCTTTGCAAATCCCAAATTTTCATCCCCAGCGATATTTGTACAAGGGCCTGGCTTTCTCTGGAGTCATGTTTCCGCAGGGAGCCAAATGTTTCCTGTATTTATCTTCATACCCCAAGTTAACTACCCTTTCAACTCCTGTTATAATTTTATCTCTCACTTGATGGCCATTTTCCACCAAGTTTTTATTGTTCCACAAGAGGAATTTTGGATGTGGCATGATGAAAACAACAGAGTGGCCTCTTCTTGACCTCAGCCTCATAGGGAATGTGAACCAAACCGTTGTTTCCTATCTTGAAACTCTGGGTCACTTTTGAGTGGCTAAAATGACAAATGCTAAGTCCTTAGATTCTAAAGGTCTGTCCCCAGGATGACAAATATGTGGGGTAGGTACCTTTACTTTTATACCTTCCCAGAGCAGACATCACTAATCGAATGCTGCTGGCTCTCTTCCCAAGCCAGGGCTTGGATTCTGCTCATCAGGCTTTAGGCTCCTACCACCAGCTGAGTAGAATTGGTACAGCATCTGGAATAATTTTGCCACTTCTGGCCTTCTCCATCTATTGAATGAAGGGATTCTTGATGGGAGACTGCTGTCTCAAAGAGTGGTCATTGCTGAACAGAATTCATCCTAAAGTAGCCTCAGAGCCATGTGATGATCTAATTTTTATTTTCCTGCAGGAACATCCTAGGACCTTCTCTTATCTGTCAGCAGCCCAGGTGTTTGCAGGATATTCCAAGAAAACAGGTCAGTGCCAGCCTGGGTTCATTGTGTAGTGGGCCTCTAGAAGTCTGAAGTCTGTGATAAACTGTCTAAAGTCAGAGTCGCCCTTGCCCTTTGACTGTGGGTTGGGGAGGGAGGATAGAATGATGTGCTGATATTTTCCTAGATGTCCCTCAGGTCTAGCTCCTTAAATTGGGCTTTGCGGGCCAGGAAAGAATGCCTTCCTTTCACCCTGTTCTGATTGGTGACTGGCAAAATTCTTAATTTCCTTTTTGGTCACCCCAATTGTAGGTGGGAGCCCTAGGAAAGTAGGAGAGGCCCGTTACCTCCTGCTTCCTGCTCCTCCCAGCCAGCTAGGGAGCCAGGGTGGGGGCCCTCCCACCCACAGGCCAGAAAAAAATCCTTGGGAACCCTGGCCAACCCCATGTGTCTCCATTTCTCTATACCTACTGTAGCTGGAATGCTCCTTGGTCCCCTGGATGGGCACCCTCACCAGGACCCTTCTGGTCCTCATCTCTGCTTCCAGAGGCTCCTGAGGTCTTGCTGATAGTGTCTCTTTATTCTGGGCACTTATACATCAAGGCCTTTGTGGATCTAGAGCTAAGCAGGAGCTAGGAGGCAGCTGGTGCGGTTGGTGCTGATTCAGGTTCCCTGGGGGTGCTGCTTACAGACCTGGGCTTTTTAAGAGTTTGATTTATGTACCTTTTACCTCATGGCTTCACCCTGCTGGCAGTTTGTAAATCTTTTACCTTCCAAGAAGTCGACTGTTAGGTGGTGGCGGGGAGGGCTTGGGAGGGATGTGCTGGCTGGTAGCTCATCTTGCTGAAAGATCCCTGCTCTGTGAGTTCCAGCAGAGATTATTTGGTGTCCCGGGAGTGACCGCGGACCTCTCTTTGGCTTGCCATACTTTGCATGTTATACTTAGGTTGCTTATTTGTCATCACCATCATCAGTCAGAGTTTTACAGTGTATTACGTATGTCCACAAGCAATTCGGTTTAAATTATATTCCATCCTGATGGAAATCCATTTAATTTTCACAAGACTGGTAGCTGTCATTTCCCCTGTTTCACAGTGGCAGCAGCTTAAGGTGGAGAGCAGGTCAGTGACTTGTCTCAGATCACATCTTGGTGCTAGCTGGATAGGGATTCCAGTCCCAGCAGCACCTGCCCTCCTGCTCCAGAGCTGGTGGTTACTCTGGGTTCTGGCACCTTCTCCAGGTTCCTTCTTGATCATGGTTGCAGGAATGTGGGAGCTCCTGTTTTCAGTCTCCTGCCTCCTCCCCGAGGCCTGGTGTCTGCTTTCATCTCCCTGCTCTGGGTTTGGGGCACCACTTAATGGTAGGAGTGTCTGGGCCAGCTGGGCACATGGCTGGGCTGAGGGAAGACAGTGGTGAAAATCGGGAGTGAAGAGGGAGGGACCTGAGTATGTGTGGGTGGTAGTCTTTATGGTGCAATACATCCTGTCACTGAGATTCTGTGGGGCCCCCTCTGATGGGCCATGAGGGGCAGGATTTGGAGGGCAGCTTCCCAGGAGGCTGCAGGGCCTTGGGCAGGCAGACAGTCCCTGAAACCACTACCATTTCTAACCATATTACTGCCCTCCTTCTGTGCATCTGGGTTGAGGCCAAAATGAGGGAGACTTGTGTGAAGAACTTTCCAGGCAGGAAAGTTGATTGTCTCCTAGGTTTTGGCCTCTGAGGGCTTTGGTTCTGCCATTTCTTGTCATGCTGTTGAGCGTCTGGAATGATGACCAGCTACTGGTGGGAGGTTCTCTTCTTTGCCCCTGCCTCTGCCTCTAACTGGCTCTGTGACCTTTGGCTAACAAATCTTGCTTTCTACAGGCTGGTCCTCTCCTGTGGGATGGGAGGCCTAGTGACCAGCTACCACCGGTCCTTCTAGATCTGATAAAAGTGCTTGCTGGGGTGCGGGGTGGGAGGAATGATTGAGTTTGGGCTCTAATCCTGGAACTTCCCAGATATGTCTTCCTCTTCTAAGTGCTTTCTCTGCCTGTGGCCTAGTGGTGGTGAGGGAAGAGGGAAGAATGAAGTTAATGAATAAACTGGAGACCTTGATTTCTGATGGAAGCCCGATGGGGTCGGTGGTGTGGAGGGCAGAGGTTGTTTACAGAGATTGTCATCTGTCTGGTTAATGGCAGGGTCCTGGCTGACATCTGTGCTGTGTTGATAGCTCTTCTGCTTTTATTTTAACTGCCCCTGTCTGATGCATTGAGGAGTTTGAAGGCTGCATTGCTGGACTCCAGCCCATAAGTTAATAATTTCAACTTCTGTTATAACCACAGCATAATGAACTGAGAATATCTACAGTGGTGAGGTGCAGCTTTCAAGCCCTTCCCCTCCTCTCCAACCAGAAACAGCCCGAACTGGAGCTCCAGACAACAGGGAGGGGCCAGAGGGACACCTTGGCTGGCGTGAGTGTCACAGTGTGTGTGTTTCAGTCTACACGGAGCCAAATACAAAGAGCATTTTGATCATTCATTGTCTAATATTATCTTCGCCTTTGAGTTTACCACACCCCTTCCGCCCTCTGTCTTCCTGCCCACTCCTCCTAGTACAACTGGAAATTAATTGTATTTGGAATTTTGCTTTCTCAGAGTCTCGTGACTGTTTCTGCCATCAGCTGTCAGCATTTGTTAAAGTATCTGATCTTGTGATGGGAACTGGAAAGGCAGGGGATGAGGCAGCTCGGTAGGCTCCTCCACCTAGTGAGGAAGTTTGATTGTCTCTAGGAAAGCTGAGGGTCCCACACTCCCTGGTGCAGGATCCTGGTGATTTCTTGGCTTTAGCCTTTAGCATCTTGGGCTCCTGCTAACCTTTACAGCAGCTTTGTGCAAATTTGAAAAATTGCTCTCCCTTTGTTTGAAAAGAAAAATTATGGTGAATGTATTACTGCAAAATCTGCACAATATCCATTTCTGCCTGGGACAGCCTTTTCATAATCTAGTGTCCTGGTGGGCAGTGGCTCTGGCTGTGTTTCCACCTACACCCCTTACCCCCTCATCTTGGACTGCACATGTTGCTGGCAGCACACACGTGTTGTGCTCTACTGCTCCCATTGAGGGAAGCATGTCAGGGTAAGAGTGGGGAGAGGGCCAGTGGGTGGGAAAGGGTCTCAGGGAACACTGGACAGGGGAGGAATATGATCTCAGGGATGCTCAGCTCAGGGTTGGACCGGGATGTGGCCACACACGTGCATCTATGTGTCAGTGAGTATGTGTGTGCTGGTCCAGCATGTGTGGCCGAGTGTGCCCATGTGGGTTCGTGTGGGAGGGAGTTCTGCATTGTTCTGGGACTCTGCTGAGAGGCTGAGTGTCCTCTCCTTCAAGGGCAGGGTAAAACTGGAACATGGTACCCAGCGGTTTTACTACACCCTGTCACCGGATTATCAGCCACGATGTGGAAACTGAGGCTTCGGGGCCCGATGCTCTCCAATGGGCCCTGGAGTGATGGTGCCTGGGACCCTGGGAGCAGATCTTGTCTCAGCAGGTCCTCAGCCCCCACCACTTGGACCTGCCCTCTAGAAGGACTCATAGGGGCAGGATGACTGGCTGGGTTTGAATGGGAGTGTGTGTTTTGGGGTTCGTGAGCATTCTACCTTGAGTGACATGTTTTGTTGTAGAGAAAGTGAGGTAGAGGTCTGGGCTTGCAATTTTCCACTTGTCTTAATCCTGGGAGATTCTAAACAGTTTTGTTTAAAAACTGGATATGCAGATTGCAGAGACATGAGTAAGGATGAGCTGTTGGGTCCCCCAGGAAGGCAATTAGGTCTGAAGCCAGAGTCTGGATCTGTATGCAGCACACGGGACCTGGAGGGTGTGTGTGGGGGGGCGCTAGTGCATCCTTGAGGTCTGAGTCACTCAAATCAGCAGCCCGTGCAAACTAACTCCCACTTGCTTGCTCTAGAAGATGAGGGGGGTACTGGGTGGAACGCCAGTCCCGGTTATCACCCCCATTTAGGCTGTGGCAGCGGAGAAGGAAGCCTCTTCTTCTCCCACTGTTAGAGAAGCAGAGGTGGTGGGGGTCAGTTGACCTGTGTCTGTGAAAGTCTCCTTTGAGGGGCGGTCAGTACCTGCAGTGCAGGATAATAATACAGTAAGTCTTCATTTAAGGTCCTGTTCAGTAGGTTCTAGAAACTGGGACATTAGGTGAAACAATGTATAACAAAAGCAGGGCCTTGAATAAGGAGTTGTTTTTGTTTTTCCAGGACCTAGTGTCCTGGACATCATCCAGTCAAGGACAGGGTGGGTGGAACTTTCTCTGAGGACTGGAGTTACCAAGGGCAGTCAGCAGGCCCTGGAGGGACAAGTGGGATTCTGAGGACAAGGGAGGGCTCTTTGAGAGGTTGCAGTGGTTGGGAAGCCTGGAGGTGGGCCTGCGGCGCTGGTCTGCAGGCCCGTGGCTGCAAGGAGGGAGTGTTGCTGGCAGGAGAGGGTGGGCTCTTCACTGGGGGCACCTCGAATACCCCAGAGGAGACCAGATTTGAAGAGATGAGCAGTGAGGAACCAGTGTTGGTCCCAGAACAAGGGAATGATGGGGTGAAAGTAATCTTTTAGGAAAAACTGGCTTATAGCAGACTTCAAGGTGCTTTTATTTTTTTGTAGGCAGGCAGGGAGAGAGAGGAGGAAAAAGCATTTCATTTTATTTTGTTGTTCACATTGGTTGTTTCCCACTGGACCCTGGGACCAGAACCTGGATCTCTGGGTTATACGTGGACTGTACTAGGCCGGAGGTGGCAGACCACAGTGCTACTCCACCAGGGGACCCCAAGGTGAATATTTTTTAAAGTACCTTTTTTTGTTGCAAAAATAATATAAACTTATAATATTCAAACTTACATAAATTATAGAAAAGAAAAAAAATCTCTAATCTCGGCCTTTAGAGACAATCATAATGAATACTTTGCTTTGTATTCTTTCCAGGTATTTTTAGGATAGACTAACAACATTCAGCTGTCTACCTTTATCAAGTTCCATAAATAAAATTGTATGATGCCCACAGTTTGGCAACTTCTTGAGCTGCCTTCCCACATCATTGCATCTAGAATGACCTAATTCTTTTGAATAGCTACATAGATTTGCTACATGAGTTTTTGTGTCAGTTTTCTATTGCTGCATGAGATACTGTCAGCAGATTTATGCAGATGAATGCAACAACTGTTTTGTTTTCTCCCAATTCTGTGGCTTAGCCCTTTGGACTGGGTTCCACTGGTTTTGCTACCTGAGCTGTGGCTGCAGAGCTTAGCTAGCTGCTCTGCAGGGCCTGGATGGTTCCAGGTGCCTCTCTCATGTCTGGTGATAGTTGCTGGCTCTCCGCTGGACTCTTCCCCCACAGGCTTGCACATTGTCAAGGAAACGAACCTGGGAGGTGAAGACAGCATCTCTGACACCTTGTGCCACCTGGTCTCTGCCATCTCACAATGTCACATCCTTCTGTGCCTGGTCAGGGCAAATCAGAGCCCCTGCAGGAGCTCTAGGGTTGGAGAAAAGGCTCCTTGTGGGCAGACTGGCAAAGCCACATCAGAGGCACAGTGGGAGGGCATGGGTGTGCCACCCTTTCATGGACACCAACAGAGAAAATTCAGATTTGTGCGATTAGACCCAGGGATCTTTGCAAGACAGCACAGCCCTCTTGCCTTCTCAACTCCTCTTCTCCAAGAGGGCTCAATGGAGGAGACTGGCGGAGCAGAGCACTTAATCTTCTTGTTAGGTTAGAGGTGTTTGACGTGGATTCTATATATTTTTTAAAAATAGTAGTATTTATTATTTCTTTTGTTTGCAATGCTATATTCATTTTAGGATATTGAAATTGCATCGGAGTCTATATTTTACACCACACCCACCACCAGAGTTCAGTGTCCTTTACCAGTATCTTTTCCCCTCTCTGTTTCCCTCTTCTCCCAACCCAGATCTGTAGATTTGTAGGGGAAGGGGGAGGGGAGGCTGCCAGCCTTATGCTGGCAGGGCCTTGTGGGTAATCTCCAGTTTGGTCTTTGTCACTGGAGCTATAGAGCTGACATCTGGAAATTGCCAAGAGCTTGAGTGCTCAGTACCCCCTGCTGGTTTTTATGGCATCTTTGAGTCAGTGAGTAAAAAAAAGTCTTTAAGAAAGCCAGCTGGTCACTGGAGGGCCAGGCCTTTGCTGGTGATCATGCATTCACTCATTCATGCAGCAAATAAATGTTGCACCTCCTGTGGACCCGACTGCCTCCCCACCCTTCAAGTGTAACTTCAGGTGTAACTTCAGGTGTGAAATCACACCAGGCCTGGATGATTCACAGTCGCTCTTCCTTCTCAAGCAACTCACGGTGAACTTAACATTGTGATTTCCCATCCCATCATATTAGTTTTTATAGTTATCGCTCCTCACTACTTCCTGGGTATCTCTTCTGTCCTGTGAAGAGTCACAGATGGCAGGGAGGCTGAAGGAAACAAGGAAGGGGCAGCTCTGGGTTGTTATTACACACACACACCCACATACCCATGCACACACACACACGCACACACACATACACACTTTTTAAAGGAAAGGTGCAGGCAGGAATGAAGGTGAGCAGAGGCAGGTAGGCAGGCAGGCAGGAAGAGACAGGAGGAAGAAGCACTTTGTTTTATTTAGTGGTTCATCTTGGTTGTTGCCCCCCACCCCCGGCCCCAGGATCCAAACCCAGGTCTTAGGATGTATGTGAGCTGCGTGCAACCACTACTCCACTGGGGCGCACAGGGCTGTTAGAGTATTACAGGATGGACCCCAATTCCCAGGTTAGAGGTGCTGCAGGGAGCTGCAGGAGAAATGCCCCTCCCCCCTCCCCCCCAGCTGGTGATGCTACTCACTCCACTCACTGTCAGACTTTCCCTCCCTGGAGATCTCAGGCTGCCTTGATGAGAGGTACTTCCCTAGCAGTGAGGCTCTTTGCATATCTTCTGCCTGGTGGTTTGTGCATTCATCAAGTGAGAACAAAGGCTGAGTTAGCTTTCGCATTGAAAACCCCTTGGTGTTTTATTTTTTCCCTCTTCCCTCTCCCTCTTGGAAAAACATTGTTTTGTGGTTGACAGGTTCACTGTTTGCAGAAGAGTGCTGCCCACACTCCAGGGTGCCCCTCCTTCTCTTAACTCTGACAGCACTACCCTGGCCCTGGCTCCCCGAGAGGACTTGGCAGGGACACAGGGTGGTGGGGGCTCAGGGGCCGCTGCCTCCTCGGAAGCTACCCTGATGCACTTGGTGACTTGGGGTGGGGCTTGCACCTGCCCAGCTGATGGCTCCATGGGCACCAGTGCTTCGTATCGGCGATAACGTGCAGTGCCGACTCTGCAGACCCTGGAGAAATCTGGCTTCACAAGCTAGGCAAGAAGTCTCAGCTACTCCTTTGGACAAAGAACTGGAAAAACTGGGTGGAAGTCCTTCTGCTACTCCAGCCAAGAGTATGCTGGTTTGAGGGAAATTCGCCATCAGCAGAGACCAGGAGGCCCCTGTCTGACTCCTCACTTCTGCCATGCCTCCACCCATTACTGGTTCTCCTTGCTGTGAGGATGGGCTCACCTCTGCCAGCTCAGGTCACAGTAGCAGTTCATCGACTAATAGTGAGCGCTTGGATTCTGCAGCGGCCCAAGGCTGGGTGCTCTGTAGGATCACAGCCTTCAGTAGAAGCAGGGTTAGGTGGGTCCCCACTCTCCCTGTTCCTGTCTCCCAACCTTCTGCTCTGCTTTATCTATTTTCCCCTTCCCTAGGGTTCAGTCCCATAGCACCCAGCTGCCTGGGGTGGGCTCTGTTGGCCCCAGCAGGGAGGGATGAGGTTGCATGTAGATGCAGCCTGAGCCCTCCACGTCGGACTCAGAGGACATGTGCACTGTGACCCAGTGACTTATCCAGTGACTTGGTTGTTTCATGAGTTCAGGTGACTCCGTAAGGATAAGGGTGGCCCCCCACTGGGACGCTCAGTGCACTCTGCCCTGGGCTCTGAAGACTGGCTTTGAGAGAACATGCGTGTGGTCTCCACAGGGAGACCGTACTCTGCTGGCTAGAGGGAAGGTAGAAATGGCTGGTCATGCCTCACTGCCACTGTGCCCAGGGTGGGGGGATCTGGATCATGCTTAGAACCTGGACATGGCAGACTGCAGATCAGGGCAGGGGGCCTCTCCGTCCACCGAGCTCATAGTCTGATGTTTGGGTTGAGCCTGATGCACGTGAGAAAATAGCATCCTGGGGTTGCAGAACCTGAATCAGACATTTTCTCTTTTCTGGGAATCCTTTGGGCTGCTGGCCGTTGGGATGGTAACGCTGATTGCGAGACCCACTTCTCAAGCCAAGCTGCAGAGAATTGTCCTCAGTCCCTGCGATTGGCTGGTGGCCAGGTCTCCTGGGTCCTCACTGCTGTTGGCTCTGGTGGACTTTGTGTCCCCTGATCTGAGATAGAGGGACTTGACTATCTTCGTGGGCCTGGCTGAGGGGGTGGTGAGTAGTCTCTGAGGGTGAGTCCCACTCTGAGCGGGGCAGAGAGGAGGGTAGAAAAATGTGATTCTTCAGGCTGGGGGACCTTCCTCCTCTGGGGAGTAGATGTATTCCCTGAGCCCGATAAGCTGGAGTTTGTGTGCTGAGATTTCTGGCTAAATGCTGGGAGGAAGGAAGACAGTTGGAAGGGCAGGCCTCTGATCTCCATCTCACTCATAAAGCCATTTCTGTGCACCTTCGGGGTGCTAGGGAGCAGGTCTGTGGCTGATTCTGCTACAGAGGATGAACAGGCTGCGGGACACCCTGTCCCATTGGGAGATTGGAGTGGGACAGGAGCTCCTGTGCTGAGGAGAGTGACTGGAACACAGCAGGCCTCCATACATGTCTGCTGGGAGGGAATATTGAGTTACAAGTGTGGAAAAAAACTCTGAACTGGGCCCAGTGTGATTTGAGGGACTGGAGGGAAGACCCAGGCTCCGTAGCCTGATCAGCTACCTGACATGCTGCCATTAGGTACTAGTTCTTTTGAATGTTGACCCTCTTTGTTCCTCAGGAGTCATCTCTTAAAATGCCACCGCTTCGTAGAGAGACGAGCTGCTTGCAGCTGTGCATTTGGGGGTTGAGGTCTAGAGCTGGGTTAGCCAACCACAGACTCCAGCTCCTTTTTCCACCTCGCTCAGTGCTACCTTTAGAGAAGTTGGTCCAGCTGTGCCCTGGTGGCCTAGCGGTCTAGTACACCCTGGTAACAGTTCCACATACATCCCAAGGTCCCAGGTTCAAGCCCCAGGGCTGGGGGTGGGGGTGGGGTTGCAACCAATGAGAATAGTTAAATAAAAATAAAGTGCCTCTTCCTCCTCTCTCTTCCTGCCTGCCTAGTCATCTTCATTCCTGCCTGTACCTTTCCTTAAAAAAAAGGACAAAGGAGTTGGTCCCAAGCCTCCTCCTACAAGCTGTTTCAGCAAAGCAGAGGACTCCGAACTCCCACTCCCACTCCCTTAGCCCTGACTAGTTATTTCCAGAAAGTTCTTATAGGAATTCATAGGAAGGTGGTGTGGTTTAAAGAGACACCCAAAAAGGCAGTAGTGGTGGCTGTTTTCAGTCACCTGTCTTTAACACATTCTTGACGCATGTCAGGAAATGAGTCATCTGTTGCCACATCCTACATCCAGTTGTTAGGGGCTGTGGACCTGGTGTTTTGGAGCCCCTGCAGCCACCCTCTGCCAGGACTCCAGGAAGCATTTTTCCTTGTCTCAGGAGAACTGATGGGGACTTCTGCAGCCTCTGGTAGGCATGCTCTGAGAGGCAGGGATACGTCTTTTTAAAGGGAGGAAGAAACATTTTTTTTTTTTTTTAAAGGAAAGATGTGGGTAGGAATGAAGGCGAGTGCACAGGCAGGACCAGAGAGGAGGAAGAAGCATTTTTCATTTATTTTATTTAGTTGTTCATCTTGGTTGTTCCCCTAGCCTAGGGACATGAACCCCGGTCCTTGGGATGTACGTGGACTGCGCTTAGCCAGAGGCAATGGACCTAACTGCTACTCTACCAGGGTGTGCCGGAAGAAGTGTTTTGAAGGAGGGAAGGGAGAGGAGAAGGAGGCACTTTCATTTATTTGCTTTCTTTTTGCCATTTCCCCAGCCCTGGGTTTGAACCTGGGTTCTTGGGCTTTCTGTGGTCTACGTCCCAGTCACAGGCTTAGCGCCTGAGCCACCATGTTGCACTGGCAGGGACGTTTCTAAGGGCCCACCTTCATCTCTGTCTCTCTATTTCTTCTGAAGAGCAGAGGCCTTGATTTTCCCCTCCACTGATGCTTTGTCTGTTTTCTCATTGCTTAGCACCTGATGGGCATGCGAATGCTTTCTGAATGAATGAGTATGGCATTTGTGATATAAAAAGAAATGTGTTCCTAGTCCAGCCATTTCCCTGGGATGCTTAGAGCATTTGCTTGATTTAAACCCATCCATTTTCATAATCAGGGCTTTGAAATGCCTCTGGGGGAAGGAGGCAGGCCTCTCTCATGAGTCGTGAGTTGGGAGCTCCTTATTGAAGGGCCCATGGCTCTGGGAAGGAGACTTAGGCTGCCTTCTCTAAAGAAGATGGAGAGGGAATTGTCTAGAATAGGAGGCCGCTGCTGGGAAGTTTCATCCTGAGGAAACTGAGGATGGTTTTCCTGGGATCTCCAGACAGTTGAGCAGAGGAGCCAGACTTTGTAAATCCCGACCCCACGTTCTGTCTCTCCTAGCCCCGATACCCACCCTGTGCCTGCCTTCCTCAGCTCACCCAGGGGCATCTAGTTCTAGTGCCTTGTGTGTGGGGTGACCTTACGGGTCCCGAGGGCCACTTTGTGGAAAAACATGCACCCCAAATGGCCAAATCCGTGAGGGCTTGAGAGAGGCACGTGTAGGGTTATTTTGGGTTTGGTGGGCTGGGCTCAGATCTCTCTGGCATTCCCGGCCGCTGGCCTCTCAGAATTGACAAGAATGGAAGGATGATAAAAATCGAGGCTCCAGGAATAGCTCAAGAATTTGCTCATTCTTAACCCCTGTGAAGAGGTGCTGCCTAACCAAGGCCTGCAATGCAGGCAGGGCTGAGTGAGGATGTGACGGTGGGGAAGGGATGAGAAGGAACCTTTAAGACTTCCCTCTACCTCCCCTGAAACTTCACAGGGACCAGGGAGCTGCCTGCATAACTGTGTGACTCAGGGCCCATTAGATATGGAGACCAGATGAATATCTTTCTCCCTGGGAGCCCTTCCTGTTTCTTGGGGGCTGCCTTATAACTCCCCCCTGGCCGGGTTGATGGGTCATTCTCTGTATCTCTCTGTCTTTTCCTGCTTCTCTCTCTGTCTTAGACTGAGGCAAGCTCAGGATAGCTATGACCTCTGATCCTCAGGGAGCCCTTATCTCCTCTTCTCCGTTGCCCAGAATCACTCTGCTCAGTGCCCGTGAAGGAGATGGGTGCTGGGCACCAAACCTAGCAAGTTCAGGAGCTCACTGACACCGGGCATCTTTGCTGTAAGGACCTCGAGTGGACATGTAGCGTGTGAAGACTTTCGCAGACTCACACTTCGCAGAGCAGTTCACACTTCACAGTGCTGCGCGAGGGGCAGAGGGGGCCGTGACAGGCTGGTGGAAAGAGCAGTCCCTGGGAGTCAGGATGCCTAACCAGTCCTGGACCAGTCACATCGCTTCTCCGGGACTTAGTTTTCTTTATCTGTAAAGTGAGGTGCTGTGATCCCCGAGGTCCTTTGTGGTTTCAGGGGTCTCTGGCTCCACAAGTTGGAGGGAAGAAGAAGCTGCCCAGATGCCTAGTGTTTTTGTTGCCTCCGCTCTCTGTTCCCAATGGTCCAGGTTAGGCATCTCAGCTGGGTCCACCCCGTGGGGGCAGACTGAGGGCCCAGGTATCATAGCTTGGCTTTAGCCTCTCTTCTGTTCTCTGGACCTTCCTGCTAAGAAAACTGCTAAGTCTGACTTCAGGTTCAAAAAATCAGTTGCCTTTGTCTAGGAACAGGTGGTTCACCCTGGCTTCCAAGTTGAGGTTCAAGCAACTGTGTGAGGCCTGCGGTGCCAGCTGTGCCACCTGCCTCTCCAGCCTCAGGGCTCCACTTGTAGAATCAGCTTGTCCCTTTTGGCTCTGATGCCAAGTTACCTGCAGCTCCTCCTCCCTCTGCCTACCATGCAGGTTCTCTATTCTCCTTGTCCTTGCTATGGTCTCCCTAGCTTGGAATGTCCCTCCCACACTATATTGCTTTACCTCATACCTGCATTGTTATAGCAAATTAAAAATATGTGTTCAACTGTCATTTCTTCAAGTATCTTTCTTTTTCCCCTTTTCTCCTTTCTTTCTAGAATTCCTGTTAGATCTATATCAGATGGTTTGATATTGTCCTATAGTTGGTTGATGCGTTGGTAACTTTTTTCTTTATGTCCTTTGTTTTGGATTGTTTCTACTATTATGGCTACAAGTTCAATGGTCTTTTCTTCTGTAGCATCTAATCTGATGTTAATTAATCCCACCGGTCTATTTTTCAAGGTATTATCCTTTTTCATCTTTAGAAGTTCCATTTCAGTTTTCTAAACATTTTTCATTTCTCATCATGAGGTTTTCCTCAACACTTTCAAACATACAAAACATACTTACATATTTTTTTTTTTCATCCTTTTCTGAGTTTTGTCATCTTTGTCATTTGGGGGGTCTGTTCTTTTGACTGGTTTTTCTCCTGGTTATGGGTCGTACATTTCTGCTTCTTTGAATGTCTGCTAATTTTTTTTTTTTTTTTTTTTTTTAAGGAAAGGTGCAGGCAGGAGTGAAGGTGAGCAGAGACAGGCAGGAAGAGAGAGGAGGAAGCACTTTTAAAATTTTACTTAGTTGTTCATTTGGTTGTTTCCCCTAGCCTGATGCCCTTGGTGTGTATATGGACTGTTTCTGGAAGACTTAGCATTAAGCCACCAGGCGTACCAGATGTCTGCTAATTTTTGAATGGATGCCAGATATTGTGAATTTCATGTTGCTGGATTTTGTTATGTTTCTGTAAATAGCATTGGACTTTATTCTGGCATGCATTTAACTTGCTTGGGATCAGTTTAATACATCTGAGGCTTGCTTTAAGCTTTGTTGGGTGGGTCCAGAGCAGCCCTGAGTCTAGGGCTAAGTTAGCCTCGTTACCAGGGTACCACCCTGCCTAGGGCTCTATCCAGTGCCCTGAGATTTGTGAGGGCTCTCCACTCTACTCTCATTGATGGGAATGTGACGTCTTTCAGCCCTGGTTGTGCCCTGTAAATCGCTTGGCCTGTTGCCGTCCATGGGTCTACCTCCCACACTTGGATCAGTGGAGGAGATTCCAGCGGACTCTTCTGAGCGCTTCTCAGCTCCAGAGCGCTGAGCTGTTCCCTCCTCCCTACGAGTCTGCCCTAAAAATTCTAGCTCCATGAACTTGAATTTCTGTCTCCCCAACTTGGAGCGGTCCCAGAATCCATCTGTCCCCTCCTCCCGGCTGCTGTGCGGCAGGCCTCTCTTCTGTGCTCACTCGCAGGAGTGCAGTGCCTGCTGCCTGTGTTCACACCTGCGGGGCTACGCTTCCTTGGTCCTTCCTTGGTCCTCCCCAGGACAGCCAATGGAGTCCTGCATCACTGGAAGACTCACCCCAGGCTTCATCCTGCCCCTCTGGGGGAGGTGCCTCTAGTCAGCATTCCTACAAGCCCCTCTAAGCAGTGTGTGGTTTTCCCCACTGTTTTCTCTGACTTTATTTTTCTCTCTCCCAGGAGGCTGTCTCCCTGAGTACAAAGATGATAGGGCCTTTTTCTTAGTGTGCTGCTGTGTAGCCCGGTGCTAGCATATAGTAGGCCACTGATGCTTGCTGACTGAATGCACGAGGAAGACCGTATGAATGGACTGTGCCATGCGGTTGCTGGAAGAGCAGTATCCTTCTGGGACGGAGTTCAGACTCTTCTGTGTGGCTCATATCACAGCTTCAGCATTGAGTTTTGTTCATTCTGGTTAGTACACTGGCAAATCTGAGTTCATCCAGAGGAGACTGACCAATTTGGAAACTACACCATATGAATTGGATGAAGGCTCTGGAAATAATCACTGAGTCTGGAAATTAGTTTTTTGGAGTGTTTTGAGGAGGCAGGCATGATAATGGTGTCCAGCCTGTGCAGGATTGATGTGGAAGAGGAGGGCTTAAACGTCTCCTGTGGTTTCAGAGGGTCAAACTCCGAACCCAAGTGCAGGAGGCTTCCAGGAGATCAGATTTGGGCCCAGGTCCAGGGAGAACGTCCTCATAGCTAGAAGCATCCCTGGAGGAATGGGCTATCTGGAACCGATATTTATTGATCAGGGATTTTGTGTTTGGGATTGTAAGATTATCTGATGTAGCCTGAGATAATCCTGATACCTTTCTGCTCAATGATTCTAAATCTCATTTCATCCATGAGCCTGGGATTCTACCCCCTTGTAACTCCTTGGCTCATATTTTATTTATTTATGCACACACACATATTCAGAAAGCACGTCTGGAATGGACTGCTTGCTACAGTTTTGTAAAAGTATTCGCTCTCATTCTTCTGGTCTAAATTGGACTTCTCAGGGCCTTGCAGACCAGCTGCCCTGTGTCTGTGCTTGTCTCTCTCATTTTGTCTTCAGCCTGACTGGCACCCCATTGATCTGGGCTGGCCCCTTATGTCCGTGCCTTGTCCCATTATCTCCTGCGTGGCATACACAGTGCCTTCGGGACGTGGATGACCCTGGCTGGCCTATTGTCCTCCCGCCTCCTGCCCGCCCACCCGGCCAGCCGAGTCTGGCAGGAAGCTGCAGACATTCTCACGCGCATCCCTCTGGCTCTGCTGCTCTTGACCTGTTCATTGATTGGCCTGTCCCCTGGCACACAGTCTTCCTCTGTGGGGCCTCTCTCCCTTCTGAACTGGAAGCTTCCAGGGAGCTGTCAGCCCGCCGGGTGTAGGGAGCACGTTACACACTGTGGAGGCCACTTCGGAGCGATCCTGGTAGATCCTGAGAGCGTCACCAATCCCGCCTTTCCCAGTTTCCAGCGGCTTCCAGAAAGCTCCAAATGCGTTTCTGCCCCAGGAAGGACGAGTGGAGGAGAATGGAAGGGACTAACTGCGAAGGGGTTGGATGAATACATGAGGATACATGGAGGCCAATGTAAAGCTGCTTCTCTGAAGCTTTTGCCCACCTCCCTGTGGAAGGAGACTTTGACAGGTAACTTATAAATCTTGGTTGTCTGCCAGGGCTGTCTGCCTCCGTGGCCCCTTGTTGCCTCTGCAGCAGTCTGCTGGGCCCACAGGGTTCATAAAAATAATTTCCAGACAAAGTGAGCATTTCCAAAGTCTTCGCACACACCTGGGTGGGCTGTGGGGCAAGGGCTTTGCAGAAAGCTGGCCTGAGATGAGACAGGGGCCTGGAGCTCCTGAGAGCCTCTCTCCTGGTAGCTGCTCCTCCTTCTTTCTTCTCACTGAGCCAGGCATGGCCATGAGTGTGAGGAGGCCTCTTGGGGACTCGGGATTCTCAGGTCCTCTTAGCCTTGGCTACCAGACATGGGGGATACCTGGTTTCTTCTGCAAGATGGGAAGAATGTGACTCCATAGAAGTTGGAGGAAGGGCTCGTTTGCAGGACTTCTGTAGTGTTTGAGGCTGCGGACTTCCTAGGGCCTCTTCCACTGTCCCACACAGCGTGCATTTAGCCTCTCCCTCAGCAAAAGCTCAGAACTCTTCACAAACAAGAGTCCTTTCTCCTGTAGAAGGTAAGGGGGTGTTATTTGGAGATTAATGTGCCTACAGGGCCAGAGTATGACTGCGCTTGGGTTCACAAAGTCAGTGCTTCCACTGGAATGGGAGCTCCAGGAGACAGGGGTCCCACTCTGAATCCAGTCTGTACCGCCAGTGTCCAGTATTGAGAATGGCACCTGTCTCAGAGGCGGTTTTCAGTCTGTATTTGGTGGCTGAATGATGGTGTCCTAGAGAAGGGAGTCCTAGCAGGCACATGGCCAGGTACACGGCTCAAGCTGTCTCCTGCCATTTCACAGATGACAGGAGTTTAAGTGGGGAGCAGAGGGACCAGGTCACTTTCTATTAGATGAGAGACCTAAGTGGTTTTTCTCCCAGTTTCCTGTGTGTTCCACTGGAGGGGTGCCAAGACCATATTACAAACAATAATATAATTACAGCTCATATCAGTGGAGTGCCTTTTGTCATCATCTGCAGTATTTTGACCTCATTCTTGAAATGCGCTCACGGAGGAGAGTTCTTGAACTTGCTTTCCATTCCCCTTGGCTTTCTTCACCAATTCATTAGTGTTTAGAATGCACTGACCCTTGGTGTGAAGATAATGAAACTATATCTACTGTTCTTGTCAGTCTTAGAACCAGGGAAGCTTTTATCTACATGTTGTTTTAGGCCCAAACTCCCATTTTGGTGAGTGTTTTGCTATTGGTGAGCCTTCGGTTCTCTGCATGCTTGTTTGTGTGGCATTTGCTTAAGTTTTCGTCAGACATATATTGAACAGCTGCTGTGTGCAGGCAGGTCGTAGGCACCTGTGCCCATGGGGAATAGAATGGCCTGCCCCTCCAGGGATCCCCAGCCTGCCTTAGCTGGCTCAGAGGCAGGAACGTCAGAGTAAACCCCTCTGTGGTATTCTCTGGGCGCTCAGGGCCCTCACCCTGGGCCTGAATTTGGCTTGGAGCATGCTGCTGGAGAAATAATTTTGGGGTCTTCCCTTTTGTAGGGCTCCCCATTAGGAAAGCACCAAAGTGTATTCCTGGACTTACCCTGACTGTCGTTCCCTCCTCATGATGATCTTGAGAAGTGGCTGCAGTGTGGATTTTTTTTTTCTCTGAGAAGTCCGCTGAGCCTCAAAGGACTGAAACTTGTGAGTGGGCTGAGGACTCCAGTTTGACTTGTTTTCCCCTATGTCCTGTGACTCACTCAGTCCACAGATGTTTGACAGACCCCTTTAGGCCAGGTACTCTTCAGGTTCTGTGGATGCAGGAGTGAAGAAGACTCTCTAAGAGCTTGTTTTTTGGTGGGAGACACAGATAATAAAGTTAAAATTTGTAATATTTGGGGTGGTGACAAATGTTGTGGAGAAAAGTCAAACAAGGTAGGGCGGTAAGAGGAAGGGTCAGGGATGATGGTTTAAACAGGGTGCTTAAGGGAGGTGACATTTCAGTAGAGACGGAAGAAGGTGACAGAGTGAGCCTTAGAGGTATCTGGGGGAATGAGATGGTGTGATTTATAAAATATGTATCTTTGCTTAAGTTGACCAAAATATATTTCTTATATCCACAATTCCTCACTCAGAGCTCTCCAAAGCCTTGGGATTCCCTAAGTGTTGAGGGTGATAAAAGTGTCATTTATGATGTGAGTGAGTTGATTTTTGGGGAGGTACCTGAAGATGGAAACCGGTTGCTCAGGGAATCAGCTATGGGATGGATGAGAGGAACCTCCAGGGAGGGGAGAGGGGCTGGAGGTTGAGTTCAGTTGCCAGTGGCTAGTGATTTAATCAGTCATATGTATGTAATGAAGCCTCCATTAAAAACCCAAGAGGAAGGGCTTTGGCGAGCATCCTGGTTGGTGACCACATGAGATTTGGGTGAATAGTGTGCCTGGAGAGGGCAGGGAAGGTCCTCACCTTTCCCTACACCTCGCCCCATGGCTCTTTTAACTTGCTGTTCCTGAGTTGTGTCCTTTGTATTAAAGTGGTGGTCCAGTGAGAAAATGGACTCGAGTTCTCTGAGTGACTTTAGCAAATTAATACAACTGAAGAAGGAGAGGATTCTGGGAACCTCTGACTTAGCCATTTGGTTAGAAGCACAGGTACCAACCTTGGTTTGCAACTGGCACCTAAAATAGAAGGTCGTCTTGGGCGCCTTTTATCTGGGGAATCTGATGGTATCTGTGGGTGGGTAGTATTAGAACTGAGTTGAATTCCCAGACACCTTCCTGGTGTCTGAGAAGTACTTATTGGTGGGGGAAGCCTTCACATGTGCGCGTGTTGCAATTTGTTCCAGGAACCCTGTGAAGGGAGGTTCCTCCCGGGGCAGAGGGATCAAGATGTGCAAAGGCCCCGACAGGGACGCATGAGACTTGTTCAAGTCTATCCAGCTGGAGTGGAGTGAGCGAGGGGAGGGTCATGGGGCTCAGCTCACACTGGGCCCTGAAAGCCTTTTTGAGGAGTTCAGCAGTTATGGAGGGAGCCCTGGGAAGAATGTGATTATAGGAGACAGATCTGCCTGACATTTCGAAGGGCTCACTCTGGCCGTCATGTAGAGAATGGACGGAGCATGTGCAGCTGCAGCCACCAGAATAATCCTTGTCATCTGTCACGTGGGTATTGTGTGCCGGGCATGGGGCGGACACCTCGTGTGCAGCTCCCCTTTAATGCTCCTAACATCTTTATCTCTATCTTAGGAGGAGAGGAGATGGATCTGGGAAAGCCGCTGTCAGCTTAGGTCAGTCTGATTCCAAAGTGTGTGCACTTACTCCTCTTGTCCAAACCATTGTCCATGCTTTCAGGATAGTAAAGGACAGATTGTTCAGGATGAAGTAACAAGTGTCTGGATATGACTGCCAGGCTGATGTGGGCTCATTCTTTGGCTACTCTCAGGTGCTCAGCTGGCCACCTAGAAGAATGGGGAAAGGCAGGCTGTCTCCTTCAGTGCCCGCATTTAGCGGAGGGCGGGGCAAATTGCTTCCAGATGAGGGAAGGCTGCTTGTGAGTGGAGCTGGTGCCCGTCTGCAGACAGCAGCCTCTCGGGACCCATGAGGATCCCGTGTCTTTGTGTTCAGTGTTTAAGACAAGCCCTGTTACTTAGAGATCTGGACTTTCTGCTACTGTGGGTGGAGGTGGGGCTCACGCCCCCAGGCAGCAGTCCAGGCTACTGCAGATGGTCTTCCCCTCCCTGGAGACAGAACCTCCTTCTCTTTTGGAGTGAAGTCTGAGCCAAAATGCCCTGTATTTTATCTACTTTTTTTCTTCCAAGTAGCTCAGCTCACTTTCAGAACGTCACTTCCATAATCCTCATATTTATTACTCCCTAAGGAAGTAAGGAGGATTTTTTCTTGTCTTAAAAAAAAAAAAAAGGGTCCCGTACTATCATGGTGGGAAATTGGGGTCAGAGAGTGAGGCTGGGGTTGAGTGAGGCCGGAATGCTGGAGCCCAGGCTGGGCGCAGCTTGCCTTGAGTGGAGTGGGCTGGGAGAGGAGTGCTGAGGGGGTATACAGTGGCTTCTGGATTTGGGGGTGTTCCTTTTGGGTTAGCCACGTGCTTTGATGTCTGTAGCTTTCTTAAGTAGCTAACGTGGCCCTGCTGGCCCAGGCCTGCTCTGGGTCCACTTCCTCACAGACAGTGCGCATGCATGCACATCACGTTCATGTGCACTCTTGTGACCTCATACTGCATCCACACACCCTCCCCTGCACACTCACACAGCTTGCGCGCTCACTCTTGCACATGGGCCTACTCACATTTCCTCACACACGCCTGCATGTTTGCGCATGTGCTTGCTCAGTTCACCCATACACACATCTCCTACACCCAGAGCGTGGGGTGCTCATGTCAGAGACAGACACTACCAGCCGGCAGTTCACTTGGCGTGAGCATTTGTGACAGCAGTAAGTCCCTAGAGCACCAGCCTTTAGCCTACCCCATCCCTTGCCTCAGTTTACCTCTCATGTAAGAAAAGCGAGAACTTGGAGACTGAGGCCACAAGAGACACAGGTGGTTTGAGTTCTGAGCGCCTTGGGTGGGGAGGTGTTGCTTCTGTGAAATGTGGAATGCACCATGAAATGAGCAAAGGGAACTGGGGGTGGCAAGTGGGGAGATTCTTGGGCAGAGAGGGCTCCCTGACTCCTGGAACTGGTGCTAAGGGCACCAACCTTGAATGTGTACCGTCAGCAGAGGTGAGACCTTGGCGGGTCCCTGGGAGGGTTCTGTGTTGTTCAGCAGGGCGGAAAAGGACTGTTTGGGGAAGGCAAAGCTCCTCGGATGCTCAGATCCCAGCGGTTACCAGCCACACTGCGAAGCAAACAGGCCCAGACATGGTTTCTCTTTCAGAAACCTCACTGGCTGCCACCAGTGCCCAGCACAGGATCTTCCCCGGGCTGTGGAAACCCAATTAGACTTTAGCTGCCAGCACCGACTTCTGTGGGGTGGGTGGACGCCGGGAGGGGAGGCTCTCTCTAGAAAGCTGCCTCCATAAATTCGAGTTAGAGTGGCAGAGGGCCTGTTATTTATCCATGGCTGTTTCTTCTGGCCTCCAAATCCAGCAAGTGAAAATCTGCAGGAGACTGAGGTCGGCCAGGGTGGGAGGTGGTCTGGAGGTGGAGATTGTATATTCCTAGCCCATCTGACTCATGGAGCCTTCCTCTCCGTCTCTGGGCCTCTGATCTGAACCTAAAGTGTTGACTTTCACAGGTGGGGTGAGAAGACCAGGCCCAACCACAGGGGCCCTCCCTGCCAGTCCAGTTTCCAGATCCCAGGAGCCCTTTACTGGGCACCCCTGGGTTCTTGTTAGATCTGCTTTCTATTCTGTTTAGGGCACTGGCTTCATGGTGACCTGTGCCCTATGGGCCTGCCAGACTGTTTAGGGAGACTTAAGGTCACACTCAGAGCCAGCTTTCTGCCTCAGTGTCCCCATTCTTTAGGCTCAGGTTGGTTGTGTTTGACTTAATTTGTATTGCACCTTTTTCTGAAAAAGATGATTAAAGGAAGTCCAAATAAATACCTGGTACTATTGCTAGTGTTGCTTGGGCAGGGATTTGTCTCTTCCTGGCTTGAGTTTTACCTGATGGCTAGGACTCTGTGGCTAGTGCACCTGGAGATTGAGATGGGTCCCCAGCCTTTGCAGGTATTCTTGCTGCTGGAACAACTCTGCCACCACTGCCCGCAGCTGTGTGTTCCCTGTCGCACCTTGTGCTGTGGCTGTGGAGAGGAAGACACAATGTCCACCCTAGAGCGATGTGCACGCGCTGAGCGCTGGCGCTTACAGCACTGCTCTCAGTGCTGCCGTGGCAGGGGCTCGCGAGGGGCTCGCGGATGTTGGTGGTAAAGGACACGGGAGCTCTGTGGAGTGTGGTGTGAAATATAGATTGAGATGCAGTGCCAGTGTTCAAAAATGAGTGTAGCGTTGTGAACAAAAGATTTCGTAAATATCAATAATTAAAAAGTACTGGTCAGCCTTGAAAACTTGTAAACCATATTCACACTTTTTTTTTTTTTTTTTTTTAAGGAAAAGTGCAGGCAGGACTGAAGGTTAGTAGGAAGGCAGGCAGGAAGAGAGAGGAGGAAGCAGCTTTTGTTTACTTGTTCGCCCTGATTGTTCCCCCGCACCGGGACTGGAATCCAGGGATATGTGACTTGCTCCTGTGGAGGTGACTGACCCAACTGCTGCCCCACCAGGGCACATGCCACTCTTCTACCTTTTTTCCCCCCATTTTTTTTAATCTCAGTAAATTTGTTTTGTGTATTAAAATAAACTGATATGTGTAGGTTCCCCATATGTGCAGTTTCCCCATTCCTTAGATATATATCAACACACCCTGCCCTCCACCACATCACCAAGTGTTCTTCACCACTGTCCAGTGGGCTCCGCCACCATTTGCCTTCCTCCCCGCGCCCCTCCCGTTCCCTACTGAAAGCCTCAGTTCTATTGCAAGTGTCCAAGAGTTGGTTTTGTTTTGTCTGTTCCTTTGTTTTGTCCATTCACAATCCACCTAAGAGTGAGGTCATCTGGTGTCTATCTTTCTTCTTTTAACTTATTTCACTTAGCATAATCCCCTCTAGATCCGTCTATATTGATTCAAATGACAAGATTTCATCTCTTCTAAAGGCCGTGTACTATTTAATTGTGTGTATATACATACATACATACACACATATACACACACACCCCACATCTTCTTTATCCAGTCATCTGATGTTGGGTACTTAGGTAGTTTCCAGCTCTTAGTTATTACACTCACAGTTTTTTGATAGCTTACTTTGGCGTAGGATTCTAGGCTAGAGTCTTTTTATGTCTGTGCAAAGCATTGCTTAACTTTCTTTTAAGTTCCAGGGAGATTGTCAAGAAGTCTAATGCCATTTGGGATTTCATCCTTTGCAGGTAATAACGTTTTTCTCTCTGGAGTCTCATGAAAGTCTTCTAGCCTAGTGTTCTGAAATTTCACAAATGACATGCTTTAGTGTGGATATACTTTCAGTCGTGCACTCTAGATCCTTTCCATCTTGAGACACATTATTTATTCCTGGGAAATTTTCTTGAGTTACTTTATTGATGATATGCTCCCACTGTTTTCTCCCTCCTTTCCTCTGCAACTCCTAGGATTTGGATATTGAATCTCCTAGTTTGGTCCTACAGTTTTCTTCTCTCTCCCCTTCCCTCTTTGTCTCTGTTCTCTTTTCTGAAAGCTTTCTTCAACTTTCTTTTCTACCTCCTATCCAAGTTTTCATGTTACCCTATTTCTAAGAGTTCTTATGTTTACTAAGTGGACTTAAAAAATCACTAGTGTTGCTTTGGTTTCATGGTTGCAATATCACCTCTTATTTCTCTGAGTCTGTTAATGATAGTTTTGTTTTTGGGTGAAGGGTTCTTTCTCGTCACTCCCTGTGAAGAACACACCATACCATATGTACGTATGTATTCTCCTGTCTTCAGGGGACAGGCTTTCTTCAGAGTCTTTGACCCTTGCCTGTACACTTAGGTTGGCCTGACGCCTTAGCTCAGTGTGTGTGTGAGGCAAGGGACTCCTTGTGACTCTGAGCCTCAATTAGAATAGCCTGGTTGGCCTGTTTTATTTAGGTACCTAATATGTTCATGTCTTAAATATTTTATCTTGAGCTGTTAAGATTCCCTGGAGAAGAATCTTCTACTCTACCTGGAAGGTCTAAGGAGTCTGATGGGGAAAGGGGGCAGGATCTCAACCTCTGTACTTAAACTTAACCCCCTGTTTTCCATATGGGGCCTTGCATTTTCCAGTGCTCAGACCCCTCAGTTCACAGACCTCCTGCTTTACCCTCCAAAAAATAACCCCCTGGGGTGTAGGATGGACAGTCACCTGCTGAGCGATGTGGGGGAGGAAATGGGCTGTGGGACTCTTTCTAAAGGAGACTTTTCAGCCAGGCCTCAGGATAGCTCCTTGGTGCTGCTGACCAGAGGCTTCTGGGGTTCTGGGGTCTGGATGCTTTTGGATTCTGTTGTCTTTGCTTTCTTAACACTTGTCCTACCCTCTTGTCTTTAAAATTGTGGTATTACTTCCCCTCAACTCTCTTTGAAGCTCTCTTTGCCCTCCTTTGTTGATCTTTAGACCTAGTGGGTGTGTTTCTTAGCCCTTATGGGAAAAGAATGAGAAATTATTTTATTATGCGTGTTGCTTGCTGAATCCCGGTAACTGGAACAGTGCCAGTTACATGCCAGCATCACAGAAACTGCCGGCAGAATGAATGAATGAATAAATGAATGAATTGCAAGCAGATTGGAAACAAACACAAAACAGAAGCACAGTCCAGCCAGGCTCAGACTCAGCTCTGCTGTGCAAGCCACTTCATGTCACCGAACACTGCTTCACGTTTTTTCTAGCTGGAGAGGGAACTCCGTTAACTTTGTCCTCATTTCAGCTTATTTTCTCCAGCTATAGAGAGTGTGTGTTACTTCTTTGATTTCTGAAGAGAACAAAGTGAATAAAAATGCGTCTAGTGTAGAAAGGAAGTGTTGCCCGAGGCATGACCTGCGGCCTCAGCCACCTTTCACCTTGCGCTGTAGACCTGTTTCTCCGTGAAACCTGGCACTTCTAAGGTTTCATCTGGGTGCCTTCCCCGCGGCCCCATGCTCCTTGTTCCCATGCGTTTGTGCTGCTTTACTGTTAGACTTGCTAGGAAAGAACCGCCCCTGCCCCACCTCCTTTTTCTTTTTTTTTTTTCCTGGTTTGTCCTAGAATGACTTTTGTTTCTCATCTGCTTGCCTGAATCGTCTAGTCCTCAGAATACAATCTGCAGCCATTTCCTTCATGAGCACGCCTGACTGCTCCGGCCAGGCTGCATTTATTTCTCCAGCCTCCTCTGGACTTTTGGTTTGTGCTGGGCAGGAGGAAAACACACAGAGCTCAGTTCCCATGCTCACTCACTGTGTGACCTTGGACGGCTGTCCAAAGGGAATTTGGAATTAAAGTTATTGAGCAGTTTTATATGAGAATTAAGATAAGTATTTAGCATTCCTCTGTAATGAGCAACACAAACAGACCCTTAGTATAAGAGGATGATGGTAATAATCCTAAACATTTATGTGCTTTATCTTATCTACCCACTAAATAGATAGCTTTTATTTTGCAGATGAGGAGACTGAGCCATAAAGAAATAACTTGTCCAAGATCACAAATCAAGTGCATTTACTTATCCCTGAAATTTCTGTTGCATTGCTTCTAAATATTTAGTTTTCAAGATTTATACAAATAATTGATAGGCATCACTGTTTAAATTTAAGGCATGCACATGACTACTCGATTTGCGTATGTTATAAAGTGATTACCACAGTAGGTTCTGCTAAGATCCTTTTTGTCATATTGATATAATGAAAAGAAAAGAAAGAAGAAAACAGAAACAAATTCTCCTTGTGATGAGGAGTCTTAGGATGTACTTCTCAACAGCTTCCTTTTGCACCATCCAGCAGTTACCTGTGGCCGTCATGTTGTCCTTTGCATCCCTAGTGTATATTTATCTTATACCCACAAATATTCGTTGAGAGCTGACCCCTTTCAGCTGGGAATAGAGCGGCGATCAAGCCAAGCTCCTGCTCTCCTAGGCTTATGTTCTGATGTTAGAGCTGGCAGTGGACAAGCTGCTGCATGTGTATCAGGCCGAGTTAGGTGCCTTGGAGACATCTCAACAAGGTTAGGGTGCAGCGAATACCTGCCGCCCAGCAGAGAGGGAGGGACTGCTGGGGAGAGGGGAAAGTTCTGTAGGGCTGGGTGGGGCAGGTTTATCTGAAAAATGGCATCTGGTAAGACCTAAGGAAGGGAGGGAGCTGTCCTGTCATACCTGGATGGCACTTCCAGACACTGGACACAGGGAGTGCAGTTACATGGCGGCACAGAGCTGAGGACTTGCGCTGCATTCCTCAACTTCCTGTCTCCTCTCTGCAGCCACAGTTTGTATCTTTTTTTTGAACTCTGTGTCCTGTTTGATCTAAAGAAAGTGATGGACTGGGCATGCTTTAAGGTGATCAAGAAGTATTTTTAGGTTCATTAGCTCCCCCACCTCTGTGTTCTTAGAAGGTCTGGCAGAGGTTGGACGCAGTGACCCCTCAGGTGGCCGAGGCCTCCGCACAACCTCCAATGATGAGACTTGGGGCTCTGAGGCCTGGACATGCCCTCCCTTCCACTCTGCACTGTGACCTTTGTCTGGTCCTTCATGGCCACATGCCCATGTGCCTGCCTCCTGCTCCTTAGAGCTCCTCAAGCCCTTCTGCAAGAAAACTGTCCCAGAGCCCTGGCCCGCTGTCCCTCGTTCTTCTCTCGGAGCTGGGACTGCTTTCCCTCAGCATTTCTCTCCATTTATGATTGTATCCACCTGTGGAGTCCTAAGACACCCATTGCTTTCCTCACTCAGCTGTAAGCCCCACAGGGGCAGAACAGAGGTGACTGCTACTGTCCATCACGTGCCTCCTTTTTTTTAGAGAGGAAGGAAGGGAGAGGAGGAAAGAGGAAGAGGAGGAAAGAGGAAGAGGAGGAAAGCAGGCAGGTTTCTGGTCTTATGTCCAAATTGCTAGTCCATTTTAAGTTAATTTTTCTGAATGGTATTAGAGAGTGGTCTAGCTTCATGCTTTTGCATGCAGCTGTCATGTTTTCCCAACACCATTTATTGAAGAGTCTTTCCTTTCTTTGTCATATGCTCTTGGCTTCTTTGTCTCAGATTAATTGACTATATGTGAGTGGGTCGGTTTCTGGTGATTCGGTTCTATTCCACTGATCTGTGCCTCTGTTATTATTCCAGTACCATACCGTTTTGACCACTATCACTTTGTAGTATGGTTCAATAGAGTATAATCCCTTTGATTTGCTATTTTTTTCTCATAATTGCTTTGTCTATTTGGGGTCGTTTGCTTTTCCATACAAATTTTAATATTTTTTGCTTTATTTCCTGAAAATAAGCCCATGGGATGTTAATGGGGATTACATTAAATCTGTATATTGCTTTAGGTAAGATGGCTAATTTACTTTTAGTCTATACTTTGCTATTCTGGCTATTTCATATAAGTGGAGTCATACAAAATATGGTCTTTTGTAACTGCCTTCATTTACTTAGCATAATGTTTTCAAGGTTCATTCATACTTTGGCAGGTGTCAGAATTTCATTCTTCTTTATGGCTGAAGAGTTTTACATTGAACATACCACATTTGTTATGTTCTGTTATCATTTGGTAGGTATTTGGGTAATTTCCACCTTTTGATTGTTATGAATAATGTGACTGTGAGCATTTATGCATGACTTTTGTTGAACATGGGCTTTCCTTTCTCCGGCACATACTTACAAGTGGAATTGCTGGTGCTGGCTCATATGGAACTCGATGTTGAGTCTTTTAAGGAGCTGCCAGACTGCTTCCAAAAGCTACTATGCCATTTTACATTCCCTATTTATTTACATTCCCTTACATTCCCAACTATTGTGAGGGTTCCAGTTTCTTCACATCTTTGCAGACAACATCTTAGCTTTTGAACAGTTCTTTCACAGCCTTTTGTTTGGTTGACAACTAAATGGACACCACTGTTGTAAGATGGTGGGTTGAACTGATCATTTAGAGAAGCTTTATTTTACTCTGTAAGAGCAGTGCCCCCTGCTTAGAGCACACAGGCATATCCCCTTTTATTGGGCTTTACTTTATTGTGCTTTGCAGGTATTGCATTTTTACTGATTGAAGGTTTGTGGCAACCTTGTGTTAAACAAGTCTGTTGATGCCATTTTCCCAACAGTATGTGCTCAGTTCACGTCTCTGTGTCACATTTAGATAATTCTCACAGTGTTTACCTCCCATCCCCAACCCTAGGTCATGAACCCTGGTCTTTACATGGCCTGTCCCTTAGCTGCTTTAGCTGCCTGAGACACAAGGGTGCACCCTCGCAGCGTTTCAAACTTTCCTCACCATTAGGTCTGTTGTGGTGAGCATGGTTAGTCATCTTTGACGTCACTGTTGTAATTGTTTTGGGACACCATGAAGTGCACCCATATCAGACAACGTAATTGATAAATACTTCGTGTGTTCTGACTGCTCCACTGACCACCCGTTCCCTATCTTTTTCCCTCTTCTCGGTCCTCCCTGTTCCTTGAGAAACAATATTGAAAACAGATCAGTTAATGACCCTACTCTAGCCTGTAAGCATTTGAGTGAAAGGAAGGGTTGCACATCTTCTTGTTTTTTAAATGAAAAGCTAGAAATGATTAAGCTTAAGGAGGAAGGCGTGTGGAAAACTCAGACAGGCCAAAAGCTAGGCCCCTTGTACCCAACAGCCAAGTTGCTAGTGCACAGGGAAAATTCTTGAAGGAAATGAAAAGTGCTTCTCCACGATGATGAAGAACACTTGGTGATTTGGTGGAGGGCAGGGTGTGTTGACAATTATCTGAGGATTGGGGAAACTGCATGTATGGAGAACCTATACATATGAGTATATTTTAATGTGTAAAATCAAAGTTACTGTACTGCAGTAAAAAAATTAAAATTGCTGCTCCGGTTCACATGAATGATAAGAAAGTGAAACAGCCTGATTGCTGATGTGGGGAAAGTTTGAGGGGTCTGGATAGAAGATGAAACCCACCACAACATTCTGTTGAGCCAAAACCTAACCCAGAGCAAGGCCCGGACTCTCTTTAATTCTAAGAGGGCTGAGAAAGGTGAGGAGGCTGCAGAAGGAAAGCCTGAAGGTAGCAGAGGTTGGTTCATGAGGATTAAGGAAAGAAGTTATTTCCAAAAGTGCAGGGGAGCAGCAGGTGCTGCTGTAGAAGGTGCAGGAAGTGAGGCAGGAGAACTAACAAGATCGCTGATGAGGAAGGTTATGCTCAACAACAGATTTTCAGTGTAGACAGGACAGCCTTCTGTTGGCAGAAGATGCCAGCTAGGACTTTCATAGAGAGGGGAAAAGTCAGTGCTTGGCTTCAAAGCTTCAAAGGACAGACTGACTCTCGTGGGGGGTGAATGCAGCTGGGAACTTGAAGTTGAAATCAGTGCCCACCTACCATTCCAACAAGCCTATGGCCCTTGAAAATGATGCTAACTCTCCTCTGCTCAAACTCTATGAATGGGGCACCACCACCTGGATGACCATCTGTTTATGGTGGTTTACTGGGAATTATAAGCCCACTATTGAGAACTTCTACTCCAGAAAAAGAATTTCCTTTCAAAATATCACTCTCATTGACAATGTGCATAGTCACTACAGAGCTCCAATGGAGAGTTACAAGATTAATGTTTTCTTGTCTCTTAACGCAATGTCCATTCTGAAACTTATGGATCAAGGAGTAATTTTTGCTTTCGGTTCTTATTATTTAAGAAATATATTTCTGGGCATGCCCTGGTGGCCTAGTAGTGTAGTACACCCTGGAGCAGTCCCACATACACCCCAAGGCCCTGGGCTCCAGACCTGGGACAAGGGGAACAACCAGGGTGAACAACTAAATAAAAATAAATAAACTGCTTCTTCCTTTTCTTCCTGCTTGCCTACTCACCTTCATTCCTGCCTGAATCTTACCTTAATAAAAAAAAGAAAAAAAGGAAATATATTTCTTAAGGCTATAGCTGCTAAAGATAGTGTTTTCTCTGATGGATCTGAGCAAAGTACATTGAAAACCTTCTGGGAAAGATTCACCATTCTAGATGCCACTAAGAACGTTCATGATTCTTTGGAGGTCAAAATATCAACCTGCACAGGAGTTTGGAAGTTGATTCTAACCCTCATGAATGACTTCAAGGGGATTTCCAGACTTCAGTGGAGGAAGAAACTGCAGGTATGGTGGGAAAGCCAGAGAACTAGAGTGAGAAGTGGATCCTGAAGATGTGACTACTTTTCTCCAGTTTCATGATAAAACTTAGACGAGGAGCTTCTCATGGATGACAGAGAAAAGTGGTGGAATCTACTGTATAGTATTGAGATGGAATGGTGAAAGCCAATTACTGGTGAAAATGCTGTGAATGTTGTTGAAATGACAACAAAGGGCTTAAAAGATGACATAAACATAGTTGATAAAGCAGCAGGTTTGACTCCAATTCTGAAAGAAGTTCTATTGTGGGCAGAATGCTATCAAACAACATCACATGCTCCCGAGAAATCTTTCTTGCAAGGAAGCGTCAGAGGAGCAAAATTTGTTGACATATTTTAAGACATTGCCACAGCCACCCTGGCCTTCAGCAGTCACCACCCCATGATCAGTCAGCAGCCACAACATTGAGACAAGACCTTGTACCAACAAAAAGATTATGACTCATGAAGGCTCTGATGATGATGGTTAGCATTTTTTAAGGGATAAAGTATTTTTAATTAAGGTGCATACATTTTTTTAGACATAAAAGGCATGCTCTTTAGACATGCTCTTGCACACTTAATAGACTGAAATGTAACAACTTTTATAGACACTGGGAAATCAACATTTCATAGGACTCTGTTGCGATGGCCAGGAACTGAACCTGCAGTATTTCAGAGGTGTGCTGGTATTTGGAAAATCAAACCTGAGACCTGTACTAGGTGCATTTGGTCACAGTCAGCCAACTCTTGAACAGGTCTCTGCAGACTGAGACAGATGCCGCAGTGAGTGGTCAGTGGATCAGAGTATGAACAGGGTCAAAGACTTGGAAAGATGCTTTTTGTCTCTGCTGCACTTTTCTCGTCAGCAGAAGGGATTCATTCATTCATCATTCATCCAGCACACATATTAGGACACCCACTACCCTCTTTCCTAGGGGATGGTGAAGATGCAACAAGGTAGCACATGAGAAGCTGGCCTTTAATAAGCGTGTCATTAATGGTGCTGCTGCTGCTAAAACCAACACTCAGACCCTCCCCTTCCTGAGGTCTCCCAACTGACTCTGCAGACTTGCGGTAGTTGTGAGGTACCCACAGCTCTCAGGGAGGAGAGCTGCTTGCGGCCTTTCTGCTCACTCATCCCTCACACTGGACTCCAGTCCGGTGGGCCCTGACGGGACGTTTCCAGTGATGAGAACTCCCTCTCGGTAGCTGCAGCTCTGGGTTTGGATCTGCCTTTCTGGAGCCGTCCTTTGGCTGCTGTCTGGCTGACAGAGCCCAAGAGCTCCGGCCTGCCCCCCGGTCCTCATGACAACCGGGTGTATTTGACAACAGCTACCCCTGCGTCCCTTCTCCAGTTCCATCAGCTGTCTCTCAGATCGCTCCGTGTGTGGCCCCCACTGCCCGTGGCTGCCCCTGGAAGTCCTCTCGAGTGTTGCCGTGTCTTGGGCTCAGGCTTCCTCCTCGGAGATGGACACAAACCACGAGGAAGGAGTGGGAGCCTCTGAGCATGACAGATCGTCGGGGCGGTTTTATGGTAGAAAATGTTCAAGCAGGAGCTTTATTCTGAATTATGGAACAAGTAAGATCCCAGCCAATGCCTGTCCAGTAGTGTCCCACTCGCCCCGGCTTCATGGAGAAAGGCTGCACTGACTGCTTGGCCCTCTCGCTGAAAGGGCTTGTGACCGGAGTGTGTTTTCTCCGCTGTTACTTCCTGTCCCAACAGGGCAGAACTGTCCACACCTTTCTCAGGTTGTTTTATAAGCTGCTGGAGGGAGATGGCTTCAAGTGGCCCACTGATACAGCCATGTCAGCACAAACAGAAGTCAGGGAGGGAGAGGAATCAGCAATATCTGTCTGACTTTCCATTCCTCGGGCCGCTCTCCTGCTAGTGGGAAAGCTCCACATGTGTTTATCAGTTCCTCTGCTGCTGCCCACGGGGTGCAGGCCTTGTAGTTATATAATCAAGAGCAGTCTGGGCACCCACATAGGTCCAGCTCTGCCCGAGGCAGGAATAGTCGGGGAGCGCACTGTTCATCATTTCCCACTTCCTTGCCCTGCTTTTTTGTAAGCCCATGCCTAATTTCTTTCTAACTGTTCCAGGTTTATTTACATACTTTATTCTTCTGTGGTTAGTTAGTCATTCATAAATCCCCCATGCATCTGCCCATCTGGGACTGCGTCAGTGGGAGCAGACATGCGGGCCCTGCCTGCCGGCGGTGGAGCAGAAGGCCGAGGACGGGAACTTGGGTGGAGACCCTGGAGAGGCCTAAATGCTGCTCCTGCCGTGTGGGAAGAGCTGTGCAAGGCCGCTGCTTCAGGTGCTCGACCCTCTGACCTCCAGCCTGAGTTTGCCTGTCTGCGTGTCACTGCCTGGTTATTAGATGGAGGCGGAGGTGAATTGTAGGAAATGGCAAGGCCATACCATCCTCCTCATGTGACCCTGGACAACTTCTCATGTGTAAAATGCGGATAATAAAGGACCCGTTTCATAAAGTTATTGTGAATGAGTTAATATATGTCAAGCATCTGGTCCTCTATAGACAGTATTATGTGGCTGTTTGGCGGGATAGGGATGACAAGGGTGATGACCTATTTTACCTAGTGACTCACCTGATCTCCCCCCACCCCCTTTTTTTTTTTTTAAGAGGAAGGCAGCAGACAGAAAGGAAGAGGTAGAAGTAGCATTTTATTTATTTCATTTTATTGTTCCTCTCCCCCTTGCCGCCAGGCCACAAACCTAGGTCATGTGGCTGTATGTGAACAGCACCCCAGGGACAGGCTCAGCACCTGAGCCACCAGAGTACTCCCCTAATTTTTTTTTAATGGAACAGGGAATAGTCTATATTTATTGATGTATATGGGAACATAATGGTCGCAGCTCAACCCCACACGTTTGCCCCTAGATTCCTGAGCTCACAGCACTCTTTCCAGCATATTTCTATTGCTCCAGCCTTTGAGTAGGCACCAGCCTTGGGCTGATGACCAGGGAGAGCAGGCAGTCTATTTTCCCTGCCTCAGTTTCCTCATTTGTAAAACATTTACACCTCCCCTTTCTCCTAGTAACCTCTTCCCCAGAGTGAATAGTGTTAGGTGACACCTCTTAACATGGGAAGCAGGTTTCAGATGTTACATGGGAGCTGGCGACACAGGGCTCTGAGACTGGTCATCCTGTCCTCAGGAACCCCAGGGCATGATTTGGAGGGTGATGATTACATGTGAGTAGACACCCTGTGGGGTGATAGCATCCACAGCGAGGTAGGTGGAATGTTAAGAAAGTCAATCCAACATGAACTTCCCACACTAATTGCGGGGCCCACACTGGAAGGGACCTCAGGGTGCTTTTGTCCTCAGGATGCATGGAAAGGGGTGGAGGGCGAACATCGGGAAGATGTGACAAGGAGTGACAAGGAGTGGTTGCTGCCCTCCATTTTATGCCTCATGTGCTGTGCTGGACATGGACTTTTGAGATGAGAACCAGGCTCATCCCATGGGTACACCAGAGATGTGGTTTAACTCAGATTCCAAAATCTGTGTTTTCCAGGTAGGAAAACCTGGATGTGAACCTCATAAGGCCTGTTGGAGTTTCCCCATCTCTTCCGATTTTCTGGAGCCTGGTTGGAAAGTTTCTCAAGCACATGATGCTTGTGTGATCTTTTTCTCAGTCTCTCTCCCTCCCAACTTCATCTCCCTGGGGCCAGGACCTGCTGGGCTCTGTGCTCAACCTGGTACCCTCCTTGCACCCCACCTGCACCCTACCAGCCCCTCTGCTATCCCAGCTGCCATGCCTGCCCCTCTACCCCCTTCTTTCGGTGCCTCCTGCCATTTGGGGAGGAGAGAAAGCTGTCAGCAGTGGGAGCCACCTGTGTTAAAATGTGTGGATGACCTTGGCTTTTGTTAGAAGTGTGGGTTTTCTGAGACCTGTGGGGAGGTGAGACATTGTGACAGTGTTTGCTGTGACTCTGAGGTGTCTGAGGTAGAAAGATGAGGAACAGGGAGCTGTAGTGTCCTGTTATTGAAGGTCACGGGCCTGCAGCTGATGGCCTTGGAGTCCAGAATCTGCGTTGACTGGCTGTCACCTTGGGCATGTGACTCCTCACTGGGGCCGCCAGGGCTGCTGAAGCAGGAGGGATTTGCACGGGATGACTCCGCAGGCCCTTCCGCCCTCAGAATCCAGACTTAAGACGCCTCCCTTAAGAACTGTGGCGGCCGGGCTTCTCACCTCTCCCTGCTGCCTCTTTAAGGCTAGGGCTTGCTTCTCAGCTAGTGGTAGTGAGAAAACTTGAATGCATGCTCTGCAGAGAGCCAGGAGAAATGCCAGGGCAGCAGCTCCCTGAGATAGCCAGAGTGGAAAGTTTTCCAATAAGAAGGTTTTCCAGGAGGACACCCCTGAGGTCCAGGGGCAGGATACAACCTTGGGTTCACCTTCACCTCAGGGTGCACAGCTTGGTGCCTTCGAATTTGAACTGGCCGGTGAAACCCAGCAGGACCTACTCTACACTGTTTGAGTAGGGGCCCATGTGGCGGAAACCCAGCATGTTATCCAGTCCTAAGCCCCTCAGCCTGAGGACTCTCATCCACCAGCAGCCACTGTCTTCCTTCCAAGCCCACCTCCCACCTCCCCTGCCATCCCATTATCCACTCTCCTTCAGCCACACGAACCCACACTTCCCAGTCTTCTGGTCTTTTCCTTTGGCTCCTGCCTACCCTGTCCCACTCTTTATTCTCTACCTGTTGATGTTACCCCATCTTTTAGCGATCACTCTTCTTTCAACCCCCAGTCTGCTCTGGGCTAGGTCAGGAGGCAGAGCTTGGACAGGGCCCAGCCCCATGAAGCTCACTCAACACACTCAGTATAAACCGGAATGCGGCGGAGGCGGGGGTGGGGGCGGTCATTGCCTCTGACCTGTTGGTCAGTTCACATTGCATGAGCCCCGACACCTGCCTGGCATGAGTCTGAATTCTCTGGGTGCTACAGAGATGTGCTCCCAGCACTTGCCTTGGGGAGACTGCCCAGAATAGCTGGTGAGACTGGTGCTCTTGAGGGACAGTTCCAGAGCATTCTGATGAACCGAGCCTGTAACTGGTAGAGGCTGCCGGGGTCTGGGTCCCGCCCAGCTCTGGCCGCTGGCTCACTTGCAGACCTTGGTCAGTCACAGGCCTCTCTGAGGTTTTCTTTTTGGTCTATGAAGTGTTGGGTGACTCTCTGAAACCTGTCCAGCTCTGCCTTCTTAGCAGTCACCATTTATCAAGGGCTCTGTGTCAGACTGTGTGAATCACCTGACAGCCTAATCCCATCGAGTCCTCCCAACCCAGGCTCTACATTTGCCCTCAATTTTCTGATGCAGAACCTCAGGTGGAGAGTTGAGTTTGTTATCCAGTGATTCTATGTCAGATCTGGGCCACAGGCGTATTTTGTTTGGGCCCATGGATGTTCTTATTTATTAAAGTCAACATTTTAACACTGAAGAGACTTCATAAAGCCAGATAGCTGACTTTTTAGAGTTAAAAGGTCTTGTTACCTTGAGCCCACACTGCCCAGGAGCAATATGTGGCTGGATCTGAGTCTCAGCCGCCATTTTGGATGGGGTTGTTGCTTTTCTGTCCCCTGCAGTCATGACATGGTGTCGGATGCACCAATTTCTTTCTTTCCTTCCTTCCTTCCCTCCTTCCTTCTTTCCTTCCTTCCTTCCTTTCCTCCTTCCTTCCCTCCTTCCTTCATTCCTTCCCTCCCTCCCTCCTTCCTCTCTCTCTCTCTCTGTCTCTCTCTCTCTCTCTCCCTCCTTCCCTCCCTTCCTCCCTCCCTTTCCTTCCTTTCCTTCTTTCTAAAGGAAAGGTGTAGGCAGGATTGAAAGTACGTAGGCAAGCAGGCAGGAACAGAGAGAAAGAAGAAGCACTATTTATTTTTATTTTGTTATCATCTTGGTTGCTCCCCTGCCCTGGGTCTTGAACCTGTGTCCTTAGGATGTGTGTGGACTCTGTTTCTGCTAGGCTACCAGGTTGTGCCTTTCTTTCTTTTTTTAATTAAAGAGGAAGGCAGGCAGGACGAGATAGGAGGAAGAAGCATTTTTATTTAACTATTTTTGGTTGTTCCTCCAGTCTCAGGTCTTGAACTTGGGTCTCTGGGCGTTATGTGGACTATGTTCTAGCTACCGACTTGGGACCTGAGCCGCCAGGGTGCATCTCTCACTGACTCTACCTGGTTCCTGTAGGCACTTGAGTTTAAAAACCTTGATTTAAAGATACACTGTGACTAACACCATGTAGGGCACAGCTGCTCAGTGTCATGGGTGGGAGTCAAACTTGGGTCTCCCAGACTTGAGTTCATGAACGACTGTGCTGCTCTCCTGAGCTGTTTCTAAATCCCAGCAGGGAGTTTTGGGTCCCCTGCTGGCCACAGGAGACTCTGTGAAGTTTAGATAAGGAAGCTGGCAAGCATCCCTCTTTCCAAGAGGTTTCCATCTCCAGCTCTGTTCGAATGTGCGGTCCCAGTGAGGTGGTGCCTCCTTGCCATATGGTACCTCCTTTTCAAATGAATTTAATCTAGTTTTTTTTTTTTTTTTTTTGTCTATTGCCTGATTTCTTGTATCTTGGTTTCTATTTACCGGCAGGTTGAAACAAGGAGACTGCACACCTCCCTGCCCTCGGAGAGTTGCCAAAATGCCACACAGAGAGCATGCATTTTGCCCCAGGCAAGCGGAGGAGTGTCTATTCAGACTCTGGCTGCATTGCACTGGCCAGGAGGCCCTGGGGGACAGGCAGGCAGGATGCTGGGCCTCCCAAACAGGGTGGGCCCATGGGGAGACTTGGTGGAGGTGGAGGTTTCCTGCACTTGGTGTTGGACTGTCCAGCTGCTTCCTCCAGATAGAGTGGCTGGACAATGCCACGGTGACTCAGCTCCCAGCATCGTCGGTGAACAATAGCAGATTTGTCCAGGGTCAGCTAAGGGAGTGGCGGCCATACCAGTCACCTGCCAGGCTCCCAGTTGGGGGAGCATGCGGTCCCTTGAACTGTTTCCCCACTGGCTGTTGGCGCCCTGAAGCCCTGTCCTGAGAGGGTTGATTTCAGACTGTTTCTTGTTGGTGTCCCTGTCGCTTGTCCTTGCCCCTGCACCGCACGGCTGGTCTAGAGCTCCCGTGGCTCCGTGCTGACCAGCTGCCCCTCTGCCATTCCAAGTCTGGCTTTGCCAGACCTCCCTTACCCTTGGTTTGAGGTTCTGTGGGTTTGGCAGACTTCCTGAAGGTTCTGAGTCTCTCCCCCTGGCATCCAGGACCTGGATGAGCTTCAGATGAGAGAGACAGCTGTGTCATTCTTTAATCTCCTCTAGGGGGTAAAGGATTAAGCAATTTTTTGGTGGGTTTATTATTATGTGTTATGATTTTTTAAACAAAAGCTCTCTTTTACTGAGTGTTTTCGAGGTTCTCGTCATGCTTACTAAGCACTTTCCAGGAGTTATCTAACCTAATCCTTCCAGTGACTCTCGAGGGCGTGTCATTACTCTGTTACACAGAAGAGTCTCTGGCGCACCAGGTCTCAGGACCTGCCCGAGATCTCAGAGCCTTCTCACTTCACAGTCCTGTGACATGTGCCATCCTAGGGAGGGACGTAGGGGTGTGGAGAGTCACTGAGCGGAGATGAGTAGTTGAAGAAGCCGAGCGGGAAGGTGCAGAGGTGATTGGCAGAGTCCCTGCATCCCCAGTACACAGAGTGATGAAACAGACATGTTATAACAACCTCTGTGCAAGGTCCAGTGTGATTGGTGCTGACAGTGGGGCTGCCAGAGGGATGTGGAACCACATTTTCAGCTGGTAATGAGCAGCTAGTAGAAGGGACACTTCAAAACAGAAGTGGGACATTCCTGGCCCCCGGGACTGGTTCAGCTGTTAGCATGGTTGAAACTGATCTCTGTAGAAAATACTGTATGAAATCACTATATGTGCTATAGTGCCACTTAGGTCTAGAGTTGCAAAAATGCAACATTGCGTAGTATTATTTTTAGTATAGTTACTTGGAATTTTATTTCAAGAGCCTGAAAAATATTCTTTCTGACTCCGTAGTTCTATTCCTTAGAATTTATACTAAGGAAGTAACTATGTACATCTATAGCTTCATTGTAGCATTGTTTATAATAGTTAAAAATTTGCATGCCAGCTGTCTAACAATAGAAGATTAGTTATAGAAATCGTGATGTTTATATAATGACCTACTGGATAGCCTTTGAAAAAATCATGTCTTTAGAAGTTACATGTAAATGACTTGAGATAATATGTATGAAAAGTGTCAACCAAATACTGTGGGATCTAAAACCACATGTCTACTATAATGCTGTGTTTTTTTTTTTTTTTTTTTTTCAATGGGGGGAACAGACTGGAGGAAACATAGCAAAAATGCTAATGATGGTCATGATTCTGAGGGGTTTTTCTTTTCTTTTCTGTTTCATAATTTCTAAAACTTCTTCAGTGAGCCCTATAAAGAACGCCAACAGCAGCTTGTGTTGAGGTCTCCAACACCCAGAGTGCTTATCGCAGGGACAGAATGCCACCTTGCCTGGCGAGAGGGGGTCTTCAGCCCTTCCTTCTTCCCTCCCTCCCTCGGAAGGAAGGGAGGAGGTGGAGGAGGAAGATGCAGGAAGGAAAGAAGGAAGAGGAGGAAGAAATATCTTTATTTAGTTGCTCATTTTGGTTTCCAGCTTCTTCCAGAGCAGGGTATTCATGTTCCGGAAGATGGTTTCTCTGTTTTTGAGCTGCCCCTCCTTCTCCATCACTCTCTGCCTCTGCAGTTCTCCTTTAATTGGCCACACATTTACAACTGAAGAATGATTTTTAAGAAAATACCATTTTTATTGGTCAGATTTCCTGAATATTGTGACAAGAGAGACATTTTATATTTCTCATTCTGAAAGAAAACCCTAATTGAAGTTCCCTTCCACTCATGTGATTCCGATTGATTTTTTTCTTTCTGTAGTTCATGTGGCCTTTGTTAGATAGAAGAATTTTCTGCTCCTGCCTTAACTGGCCTCTGAGAACCCAATTTAAAATGGTGCGTCCTTGCCACAACCTATTAGGTAATATCAGTGCAGCCTGGTTTTCCCTCAGAGGAACAGGAGAGGGAAGCTTCCTGTTTTACCAGTTTTGTGGCTGATGCTGTTTGAACCCGACCCCCAGTGTGCCCAGACAGCTCTTGGGATCTTAACTTAAGAGGAGACATTTGGCTTGTGTTTGGTGTTTTTTTTTTTTCCTTTGAAGGAAAGGTGCAGGCGGGGTGCAGGCGAGCAGAAACAGGCAGGCAGGAAGAGAGAGGAGGAAGAAGCACTTTATTTATTTTGTTGCTCATCTGGTTGCCCCCTGCTGACTCTGGGAATCCAGCCTGGAGCCTCAGGATGTATGTGGACTGTACCCACTGCTGCTTCACCAGATATCACTTGGAAGGCGAGGCCACACACATGTTGTTTGGATAAATACTGGCCTTCTGGCAACATTGCTAGAAATGTGACCTCTTTGAGTTTGTTGTAGTTGAGTGTATGAAGAAAATGGTATCTTGTAGTGGTTAAGAAAATAGGTTTTGGATCAGAGAGATTCTGTTCTTGGTTCACTACCAGCAAGGTGATTGTAAACACTTCTCTTAACTCTCTGGAGCCTCACTTTCCTTCTCTGTAAAATGGGTACAGTTTCAAACCCCAAAAGGATGCTGTAAGGATTAAATGAGGGGTAAGGGAGCAACAAAATATGACAAGGATGCTGTAAGGATTAAATGAGGGGTAAGGGAGCAACAAAATATGACTAATTAGAAGAGCAATATTGTTCTATTTGGAGGAGAGGCTCCTCCACTGGGTGTTAGCTCTCAGCTTGTGTGGAGCACTGTGCATTAGCAATGTGGGTTCCCTGGTCTGTTACTTTCTGGATCTGGGGCCGAATACTTGGCCCCAGATCTACCTTCTGGGTGCTGCAACCTTCCTTTTGAATCTGTAGACAAAAAAGGACTGATCTTCTTGACTTTCTTGGCTATTTGCACTTGATGAGGGAGGGTTCTGTTTTCAGATGATCTTCAGGCAAGCCTTAAACACAGAAACCTGAATTCCCACTCTCCCCCAGAAATACCATCCTGGCTTTATGATGAACTAACCCCACCACATACCCCAACAAGGAGGCTTGGCCTGTTGCTCTTTGTTCCTCACTGCTTAGGGCAAAGACAGAAACTTTAAGGTTTGGCGAGGGCCATCATTGCCACCTGTGCACACGCACACACACACACGTATATTTTTATATAAATATATGTTTTTAAAGGAAAGGTGCAGGCAGGAATGAAGGTGAGCAGGCAGGCAGGCAGAGAGAGAAGGAACAAGCACTTTATTTTATTTAGTTGTTAATCTTGGTGGGTTGTGAACCCAGGTCCTTGGGATGTTTTTGACTCCACCGGTCAGAGGTGGCAGACTGATCTGCTAGGTCCCCAGGGCATGCCAGCACCAGCATATCTTTTTCCTATAAAATTTTTAATTGTGGCAAAATACACATAACATAAAATTTATCATTTTAATCATTTTTGACTGTATGGTTCAGTAGTGTATTAGGGTTCTCCAGAGAGAGAGAGCCACTAGGACCCGCAGGCACACATGTACACGTAGATTAGAGGGAAGCAGCTCCTGTGATACGGGATTTGAGAAGTGCCACGCTCTGCTGTCTGCAAGCTGCCTGCACACCCAGTGGTATGATTTCGTCCGAGTCCAAAGGCATGAGAAACAGGGCCAATGGTACTCCTCTTGGAGGAGGACAGGAGATAGAGGGATGTCCCAGCTCACCAGGGAGGCAGGAAAAAAGGAGGAATTCGTCCTCCTCCATCCTTTGTTCTGTTCAGGCCCTCTTCGAATTGGATGGTGCCCACGCTCACTGGGCAGGATCAGCTTCTCTACTGAGTTTGCCAGTTCAGATACCCGCCTCCTCCGAAACACCCCCACAGACACACCCAGAAAGACTGTTTGACCTGGGCACCCCATGGCCAATCAAGTTGACATATAAAAGTTACCTTTACAAGTGACATTAAGTTTATTCATGTTACTGTGAACCTGTCACCACTATCCATTCCCAGAACCATTTCGTCATTCCAGTTTGAAACTCTGTGCCCTTGACCCTAACTTCCCATGTTCCCCTCCTCCCAGACCTTGCTACCAACACTCTAATTTCTGTCTTAAGAATTTGATGACTCTAGCTAACTCATGCTTGTGAAATCATACATTTGTCCTTTTGTATCTGACTTATTTCACTCAGCATAATGTCCTTCATCCTGTGTGTCAGATTTTCTTCCTTTTTTTTAGGCTGAATAGCATACTCCATTGTATATATGAATCCTGTTTTGTTTATCCATTCATCTGTTGATGGATATTTGGATTGTTTCCATCTTTGGTCTATTGTTCATCATTATATTTTTAAATGAATTTCCACTGTCCTCCTTCCAGTCATTCTTGTGGTTCTCTGGCACGTGTGTGGACTGACACACATTTGATCATTGAAAAGATGGATGCGTACCTTTAGCAACAATAGAGTTATGTTCACAGATAATTTTCCTGTGCACTGGATCCATTTACCCATTTCCCTCTACAGGCTGTAAATGCTCTGAGGCCAGGAACTATGTTTAATAATTCCTCTTACCAGCTCCTGAGAATCTGTTTTAGGAAGTGGTAAAGGATCTTGGTTAAGAATGCGGCTTCTGAGGTCAGACCACATGGGTTTGCATCCAGATTCTACCACATAGAGCTTGTCATTGCCCAAGTCACTTCTCAGGGCTCAGCATGTCCTCTTTGAAATGGTGAGGGTGGTGGGAAGCACCTCCTGGGGCTGTTAGGAAAATTCAGGGAGATCATCCACTTAGAGGGCTTAGCATAGTGTCTGCTATGTTATAACCCTAACTGTTAGCTTCAGAAAAAGATGAAGATCTCCACATCCCTTTCACAGTCTGCCTTTCATCCTCTCAGTTTCCTGCCCAGGTGGCTGAAGAGAAAGGTGAATGGCTCCCACTGTAGGGAGTGGAGTCCCCAGGATCAGGGGCAAATAATGCAGAGCCAGCCCCTTAGAGCCTGCTTACTGCTAGTCTCTGTCTCCCGTGCCTTCCCCGACCTCTGGGTGGTATGTGAACCCCAGTTGTGCCCCAGACTCTTGGCTGTTTGCTGCCTGTCCTCAGCCTCTTTCCTGCATGGACCTATGACACTGAGATGGGCTGGGAGCTAGGGAGGCCTTGGGTCCCATATGGATTGTGGCCCCTTCAGGGTTGTGCTGTGATGGCCGATGGGCCGCCTCCCCAGGCCACAGCAGAGCATCATCAGTCCTGCCTGCCAGCTTGAGGACTTGAACCCTTTCTTCTAGCAAAACCATCACCCAGACAGGAGCTGGCTAAGGGTTTGGCATCTGCTTGCTGCAACTTCTGGGGTATTATTATTTTTTTTTGTAAAGGAAAGGCTCAGGCAGGAATGAAGGCAAGTATGTAGGCAGGCAGGAACAGAGAGGAGGAAGAAGGATTAAAAAGTGTTTTATTTAGCTGTTCATCTTGGCTGTCCCCCCTTCCCTGCACTTGGTCCCTGCCGGCCTGGGGCCGAGAACCTGGGCTCCTGGCATGTTTGTGTACCATGCTGGCCCAAGGTGGCAGACTAACTGCTAAGCCAGAGCTCTCCAGCCAGAAGCTGATTGAGCCAATGAAAACAGAAGTTACTCCTCATCACCACCCCTCCTTTTTTCTCTCTACTTAGCAGAATTTCCTTAAATATTTACTGGATCCTCTCACATTTTCTTCTTAGCAGCCGTTCTAGCTTTATCTTTCTGGCCATAGGGGAGGCAGGGAGAGTCTTCTGCTTGAAGATGTGGATTCGGTCGAAGGCAGGCCCCCTTTTCGGTGACGATGCTTCTCTGTTGGCATGTAGCACCGTCCTGTGGCATGGTGTGACCTCGAGCAAGCATTTTTCCTCTTTTAGCTCAGCTTCCTCCTCAGTGAGTGAGGATAGTAGTGTCTGTCCCATCGAGATGTGACATGCAGTGAGATAATCCACATAAAACGCTTGCTTAGCCTTGTGTCTGGGTTAGCTAGTGTCTGTACTCGGGGATACTCTCAAAACTGAAGCTACTTCTATTTTTACTGGCAAACTTTATTTTTACTGTTCCCAGCTGGTGTTTTTATGCTTTTTCTTTTTCTGTGTATTCCCTATTCCTCTAGAATCCTGGTACCCTTTGTTTGCTCCCTTTTCTCCTCCATTGAAACCGTGTTCGGGAGAGGGTCTCATGGGGTGACCACCAACTGTTTTTAAGGGTAGAAACTTAAGGGTCATCTGGGCCAGTGCCCTTGTCATATTTGTCCTTGCTGAGTGGTGTCCTTAGCTCCTTCTACGGGGAGCTCTCTACCTGCCGAGATGGTCTGCTCGCTCTGTTGTAGGTTTCTCCACTTTGGGGAAAACCGACCTGCACATTTATGGAGCTCCCGTAGGAATCAAGACCTGCTCGGCACATTCATTCTCATTTCCTTGTGCTGTCATGCTTTGGAGCTGGATGCTGGTTTAATTTTAATTTTAATTTTTACCGAGGAGGAAACTGAGGCACAGCAAGACCGAGTAAATAGTTAAAGGTGATGAAGCCCGGATTCCTGGAGCCGTGGTCGTCGGTATTGGTGACAGTGTTGAGGGCAGAGGCCACGGCACCGATGCCCAGGTCCCGCTCGACTGTGTGACCCTGGACCCGTGGCTGGCCTTTCTCTACCTGAAAGGGGCTGAGAGTATCGTCCGATGGTGACAGATGCTGGCACCATGCTGACGTGTGGTGAGGGCAGGGTTTGGGCGTGGCGGGGGCTGCGCTGTGCAGCCAGTCTGACACTGTGAGACCCCGGACCTGCCACCCTACCAAGCAGGGTCTGTCCTTTGACCGCTGCTGGCCAGGCCCTAAGGCTGCATCATCAGGGACTTCAGGTACCATGTCTCTCCCAAAGTCCCCTCCATTTTTCAAAACATTGAAAGAGTGTGGTAAAATGCACATCATATAAAATTGACCATTTCAACCACTTAAAACGTCTAATTAATCGGCCTCCGCTACAGCAAACCCTCACTTAACATCTTGGATAGGTCCTGGGAAAATGCATCTTGAAGTGAAATGATATATAATGAAAGCAGGTCCTTGAGTAATGCTCTGTCCAACATCCACTGGGATTTGCTTTTTCTGATCAAAGTTACAATGAAATGACATTGAATGAAATGTGAGTTGAGGACCAGGTGCACATTCACCATGTTATGAACCGTCAGCACTGCCTCCTTCCATGACTTCGTCACCCCAGACAGCACCCCCGCGCCCTGTAGACACCATCCCCCACTTGTTCTTCACCCTAGCTCCTGCCAGTCGGGAATCCCATTTCTGTTTATAGACTTGCCTAGTCTGGATATTTCATATAAACAAAATCATATGCTGCTTATTTCACTGCTTAGCATGATGTGCTCAAGGTTCATTCATGCTGTAGCATATATGAGTCCTTCATTCCTTTTTAAGGCTTAAATATTATTCCATACTATGATTATGTCATGTTTTGTCCATCCATTCATCTGTTGATGGACACTTGTGTTGTTTCCACCTTTTGACTGTTGTGACAAGAGCTGCTGTGAACATTCGTGCACAAGGTTTTGTTTGGACACCTGTTTTCAATTCTTTTGGGTCTATACCTAGGAGTGGAATTGCTCGATTATATGGTGATTCCATGTTTAACATGTTGAAGGGCTGCCAAACTATTTTACAGTGGCGAGCCCATTTGGCATTCCCACCAGTGATGTCTGAGGCTTCCAATTTTTCCACATCCTTGCCAATGCTTGCAATTTTCTGTTAAAAAAATTAAAAAAGAAACGACCATGCTGGTGGATGTTAGGTGGTATCTCCTTGTGGTTTTGTTTTGCATCTGATGATTAGTGACGTTGTGCATTCTCCTTCTGTTTCCACTTCCTCTTGATCCACTTCTCTGATCTCCCACTGTTCTATTCATGCTTTTCAAGTTGTGGCCCCTTTGTGTAGGCCCTGATTAAAATGCTGGGATCCCAGGTCAGGCCTCCAGTGAGGTTGGGGCCAGCCTGCTTCGAGAGACTCTCCCACATGGTGCTGCTTTCTCTTAGCCAATCTCATTGTCAGATGCCCACCCTTTCCCTAGAGAGTGATCTTCCACAGGTGATCAGGTGATCACAGTTGTCTCATCTTGGTCCTTCCCACTCCTGGTCGCCTGGTCCTCATCTCTGCATCAGGGTGAGGGCAGATGCCTCCCAGGCTGGCCTGGAGCTCCTCTTCTTCACCTTAGAGGCAGTTCCGATCCGCCCAATTGTTACTTCCTCCCACCTGGATGTCCCCACTGTGTGTGCAGGATGCTTCAGAGAGCCTTGAGAGAACCCACTAGCGCACTACCAAGAAACTTGTTCTTTCCGGGTGTGGCTTGAAGGCACCGGTTTGCATCTCTTGGGTGGGTTTACGGTTTCAGGCCTGTTTCTGACTGCAGAATCAAAGACTGCCCCTTGATGAAGGAATTTCAGGCATGAATGAGCAGATGGATGAGGTATTTTGGGGGGCAAAGGGTTTGTCCCTGTGTTTGAGAAACCACTCCACCATCTGCTTCTGTGCGAGACCCCACCCATCATGGAAAAAGACGTGGGCTCATCTCCTCCTCCAGGCCCTGTCCTGTGAGATCCGGCTGCCTCACAGGGCACTCTCCTTCAAGTACAGGGTTTAGTCATCACCAGCCAGCTATCCACATCAAGTGTTTGCTTTAAAATAATGACTCAGCTCATCCAGGAGCATTTAGTTGCTGCAAAAGATAACAAATGTAATAGAATAAAATATCAGAGACTCTAGACCCACACCCTTCTCTCAAGCCAGTTTCCTTCTTGGGAAATTATACGTAAGACTTGGTGTGGATTCTGGATTCTTCCAGGCCTTTGATTCCAATACAGTCACCTTTTTTCCATTCTCATCTAAGGGAAATTCCAAACGTAACACTATTAGGGTGAGTGTATCAAACAAATGAGTTCAGATGTGTCTGAGAATGATGCTTCTTAAAAAGACAAGCAAGTACATTTTCCTTCTCTGGTGCCTCTGAACTCTGGTTTCAACTTGAATGTGGGGCAACTAGGAAGGAAAACCTGGAGTGAGGAGGGCAGAGGTTCTCAAACATGTGAAAAGAAGAAGGAACTGCCATTTATATATTTTTATTTATTTATTTTAAATGAAAGGTGCAGGCAGGAATGAAGATAAGTAGGCAGGCAGACAGGATCAGAGGAGGAGGAAGCATCTTTATTTTATTTCCGTTTAGTTGTTTACATCCCCTGTTTTCCCCAAGACCCAGGACTTGAACTCGGGTATGTGGCCTATGTTCCTTCAGAGGCAATTGGCTTAACTGCGGCTCCACCAGGGGGCGCCAGAGCTGACATTCATGACACCCATCACCCCACCTGGGTCATGCTGCCCTGGTTCCATTCTTAGCTTGATGCCTCCTGGCTGTGTAACTTTGGGTGACAGTAGGCTTTGGAGGCACCCCAGGGTCTCAGTTTTTCAATTACAAACAGGGTCAAATAATAGTATCTAACTCCTGGGGTTGTTGGGAGGAGTCAGTGCGTGAAACAGGGCCTGCAGGAATGGAGGGTCAAGCTCTCTGTTCTTGTAGTGCCTTGTGCTGGGAAAGTGCTTTCCTGCCCTCTGCCTTTGGCTGTGTCTGCTTGTCAGGGCCCTGGACTGTCCTCACTGACCTGTCTCCTTGTGGGCTGTGGCTGGTGCAGAAATCGCAGAAATTGCGAAGCAATTTGCTCCCCTAAACCCAGCAACCCTGCTGCCAGCTTGTGAGTATTCAGTGTGTTTCTCTGGATGAACAAATGGGTGGTGGACTGAAGCTTTTCCCTCTCAAGACTGTGGGAACAGTTATGCAACTAGTTATTGCTAGTCATTGACACATTAGTATAAATTAATGTCATACATATTTTGACCTTAAAGCGAGTCAAGAGATGATTCTTCATTCTACAAATGGGGAAATTTTAAGGCTCTAGGAAGGAAGGAACTTGTCAGACTTGTCTTGCAGACAGTTAGGGACCTGTGGAGCTGGAGCCAGGTCTCTGGAGCTGTCTGGTGCTTTACTTATATGACAGGAGCATCCAGTCTAATACCTGCGAGGTCTGTTCACCTCTGCTCAGAGGTGCTGCTTTGTGGTGGAAGGCTCCCTGTGGCAGGAGTCTCACAGGCCAGCAGACAGATGGGTCTTTTGGAGGGGAGGAGGGAAGTATGGGGACATCACCTTGAGGCTTGTCATGGTAGATGGTATGGGAGAGGCAGCAGCATTTACATGAGCAGATAATTCTAGTATAGAGTGAGAAGAAGGACCAACATGGGGAAAGGCATTGGCAAAGCCAAATAGATGTGACAGGAGTGGAGTCTGCATGGGGCCCCAGGGAAGTAGAGAAAGAGAAACCATAGAGGAGAGTCCCATGGCTGCTTCTTACTTACCTGCTCCTCTCAGATCCTGTGTGTGCCTCGTCCCAGTGCTGGGACACCATTTTCATTTGTACAGAGACAAGTGAAGCATACATCTTCCTCAATCCCTGGGAAGATACCAATGGACTTTAAAAAACTTCAAAAAATCTTTCTTGCACCATCTGCTTTCTGCTAGGTTCTGTCTCCCACGGATGGTCTCTCACCTCTGGCGTAGGCATGCAGGGCTGACTACTGGTCACTGAGACCTGCTGGTGGCCTTCAGGCTCATTGCCGGCTCTTATTAATGTTGGCCACTAGATGGCAGCAGGAAATTATCAATTTCTCTTCCCTGTTGCTTGTATTCAGGTCAGGCCCTTTGCCCTAGGTGGATCACTTCTTGGATGGCACAGGGAATCTCAAATGTCATGTCACATTGGTTCCGGGATGGGTATGAGGAAAGGCAGGATGAAGCTGAGTAATGTCTGACTCTTCCACCGCATTCTTGAGAAGTGACTGTCAGCTCAGACAGTCCCACTGTTGGGAGGTGACTTTTTAGGACCCCTTACTGTGACAGAGCCCCTTCTATGTGGAAAGTCTTTATCAGATGTCCCTGGCTGGCCTGTAGTGCCTTCAAGGGACGAGAAGCCGAGACCAGCGTCACTGAGGAGAGTCCAGTTGCTCCCCATGGAGTCCCCAGCTCAGCTCAGGGTCCTGTTGGATTTGATGGTAGTGGTGCTGGAGCAACAACAGCATAAGGCCGAGGACGTGCACTGCTCTAATATTGATAATAATAATAGCTGACATCTGCAAAGCATGCCCTTGAGGCAGCGAGTGCCCTGCTTTCCCTGCACGACCTCAGGGATTTGAGCCCAGGCAGGCTGGTTCTGGGGAGAAGTCACACCACCACTCGTGGTCCTTCTTGAGCATTTTGCACAGCCAGCCCTCGGCAGGTTGACATCCAGTTTGTGTGGTTTCTTCCTCATTTCCGTGGTCTCTCATGGTCTTCCTACAGCCCTGTGTTGGGTGCAGGGCTTCGCTTCTTTACAGATGAGGAAACAAGGCTTGTAGCAGTGAGGCTGTACCCAACATGTCAGAGATGAGATGCTGACCTGGCCTTTTGGGTGCAAGTCCAGGACCTTTTTTATTTTAGCTCACACCATAGTCCCTCTCTTTGTAATGAAGCAGATTGAGGGTTGGGGGGTTGGTGGGAACAAAGAGCACTCACTTGACCTCAAGGTCAGGGTGACTGTCAGAAAGCCTCGCCTGTCACTTCGTGACCACTGCCCAACAGCTTCTACAAGGAGCATGTGTGCAGGTGCCCTGTGGGACGTGAGGAGCCCTGTCTAGATGTGACTGGGGGTGTGGGACAGGTGAGATCAGGGAGGTGGTGACGTGACTACTAACCTCCTTCCTCCTCCTCCTAGCAGCCACCATTGTACACCCCAAGCTGGAGGCAGAGTGGGGGCAGGCAGCCTGGGACCCAGCCCCAACTCAGTTTGTACCCCGGAGCTTCTAGGTCATCTCAGCTGCCCGAACCTTCCACCAGCAGTGGGGCCACCAGGTTGGGCATTCAGTGCTGGGAGTCAAATTTGTGCCCCTTCGAGCTACCAGCACTGCTGTGGTCATCTGAAGCAAGGGATTCATTCTGGGCCCCCCTTTTTTTCAGACTCCCCCATGCAGTGTCTTCCAGCTGTGGGGTGACGATGGGGGTGGTTCCTGCACCCCTCCTTGCTGCTTTTCTTCTCCAGATGAGTCTTCTTGAGTCCCTGGGCTCCCCCTTCTCTTGGGGGCTGGTGCAGGGTCCAGTGTGGCCACATTTGAGTGACCGGAGTCCATGACAAGATGGGCAGTGGCCCACCCCTCCTGCTAGAGGACCGTATCTGCCTCTGGAGCCCAAGTGACTGTCCCGACTCCCTGCTCCCCTGAACCCTGCCTCTGCATGCCACTTCTAGTCGGCTTCACTGCCAGCAGGTTCTGCCAGTAGACACAGCCCCCTGGAGCCTCTGACATGCTCCGCTCTGGGCACCCATGTCCACACTAGTCTGGATTTGGCCCCAGGGAACGCCTCACCTGTGTTACCAGTTCGAAGGCCGTGCTTTCCAGCCAGAGCCAGGGCTGCGCCTTAGGCTCCAACATCCTGCTGTGTCCCCACCCCCAGGCTCCCAGCTCCAGCTGCAGCCTCCCTGTTTCACTCCTGGCAGTAGGCTTGCTGGGGGCTGGGGGCTGGGGGGCTCCTTTCCCCTTGGCCTTGCCTCTATATTACATCAGCTTCTAACCAAATACCCCTGGGATCTGGGAAGGGAGGGCTTCTATTAACTTTTTTTTCCAGGGGAAATAATTCCACCTCTTGTCACATGGATCTCTGCATTCAGCTCTTTAGGGGGCTTTACTTCCTCCCCAAATCCTGTCCCAGCCCCTTGATGCTTAAGAGAGGGAGTGGCTTTGTTTCCCTGAAGCAGGACTGCTGCTGGCTCTGGGCTCAGAGGAAGGCATTGGCGGGCAGCCAGGAGGACCCAGAACTGGGCACCAGGTGTCTGACCTGGCCCCCCTCACTGTGGTGTGGCCTTGGGCTTGGCCCTTCCCTCTCTGGACCTTGACTCCCCTCTTGTGTGCCTGCGCCTGTCACCCTCAGTGGTGAGGGGTTGTGCCCAGCGGTCCCACTCTGGAGCCCAGGAGCCTGACACTGACGTGACCATGTGCTTTTCCATCTTGCCCCAACCCCGGCCACCCTACAGCTGGAATTTGGCAGGTGTGGCAGTAGGGACAAAGACGACCAGATCCCTGCCTGGGGGGCCATGAAATGCTGAACAAGCAGGCCAAGACAGAAAATGTGCTATTTCTCCTTTCTGCCTCTCACTCTGCCTCCTGGAGTCACCGAATGTTGGAGGAAGGGGCTAGTCCAGGGCCTGGTCTGTCAGAAGGCAGGACCCAGCCTGCTGTTCCCTGGACTCGCCTCTCCCCGTTCTTCTTTGATTTTCTTGCTTTTGTCTCCTTCCCTTTCCTGTCTCCCCCTTCATCCTTCTCACCATGTCTGGACTCCCCAGCCCTGCAGGTCCCGCAGCCCCTCCCAGGTCTCCACATCCTACTCATCCTGTTCCCAGCTCAGAGCACAGGCCGCAGGCTATGGGGCTCCCAGGGAAGGAGCCAGGCCCCCCCACTCACTGTGTACAGGAGTTTAGGCCCCAACCCCCTGTCTCCCCACCCCATCCCCTGCATCTGGGCCTGCATCTGGCTGAGGGCTCAGTTTTCCTGGCTGTAAATTGCCTCCCACTGCCCCTTGGCATCTTCTCAGCTTTCCGCCGCATGTGCCTTTTTCTTTTCGGGGTTCAGGGAAGGATGATGGCTCTCCTTACACCCTCCCTGGGTCTGTCTGAGGCCGCAGAGAAACCCTGAGCAGCATTGTTAGCTGTCTTCTATCCCAGCCTTCAGTGCACTGTGGTTTCTGGCAGGTGGCAGAGCAGGAACTGGTTTTCATTCCGTTTTCTCCTTTTCTGCTCACACCTTCCCTTCCTTTCCTTCTGAGCACCAAGTCAGAGGCTGGCCTACCCATGTGCCCCCTTACTGTGGGTGCAGGGGATGCTCGGGTTTAGTGGGGTTCTCTTTAACCTGTCCTGCCTTGTGCCCTGGTCAGCTTCCCCGCATGGTTCGCGGCCTCCAACTCCCTGGTTCAGCTCCCTCGGGGCTTCCCCTAAGTCCCTGGTGTGGATTTTTTCCCTTCAGGGGCAAGTCTCCGGCCCCTCAGTTGACCCTTGTTGTCCAGATGACTCCAGGGCTTTGCTCTGTGCCACCTCAGCTTGGGTCCCCTCACATCTGGGCATTTGTCTTTTGGAGCCTGAAAGGGACAGTTAAGAGGGAATAATCATCTCGGTTAGTGCTGCTTACCGTGTGGTCTGTGGACCAGGCTGATGGCAAAAACGCAGGCACAGCAGCAGTAAACCTTTAGAATGTTTCCAGCAGTTGATGTGACTGTGACGTTGTAGGCTGGTTTGGTGTTTCCTAGGGAGAACCTGAGGGAGGTCTGGGAGCCAAGGAAACTCTTAAGGCTTTAGTCAAAGCTGAAGGAACCGTCTGTCACAGGTGTAGACGGATTTGGATGTCAGCGTCTGCAGGAGGTTCTCGCGGTGTGACTTGGGGGAGTCCTGCTGAGCGGGACTGCTGGCTGGTCCTGAGGGACTGGAGAGGAAAGGCTGACATAGGCCGTTCTTGTTCTAGGACGACTGTCCTCGGCACCCCACGCCCTCCCAGGAGTCCTAACAGGAAACCTGGGGGTTTTCTGAGGAGAAGCTGAAGATTCAGATTTCACATGGGAGGTTGAGGAGGTTTGGGGGTGTAATGACGAAGGCCCTTGGCAAGTGCAGCATTTCGAGGGGCATTTGAATGTGAGGGTTGGTAGTTTGACAAGAAGGTAAAGGCCAGTTGGACTTTGCACTGGGGGCAGGTGAGGATGTTGTGGGGCTGGGTGAGGGTGGACAGATGGTTGCTTTGAGGTTCCATGAGGGAGGACATGGGGAGTACTGGGCTCCTGGAAGAGGACACAGGAGAGAGTGAATGGGCTCAGAGTGTGGACCATAAAAGGTTAAAGGTTCATCATGGGAGACCAAGAGAGATTTGGGGTCTTATTCGGGAAATTTAGAAGGGAGCTCCGCTGTGTATTGGGTGAGGACCAGGGGAGTTTAGGGTTTATGGAGAAGGCCGAAGGGAAGCCTTGGGCTTCGTGGGGACGGGGGCGTTGGTGTTCATAGTGGGGGCCAAGGGAGAACTTGAGAGTCTGTTCAGGAAGCCGGAGGGGCGCCATGAGATTCAGTTGATGAGGACCACAGGGCTTTGGGGTCCTTGCCAAAGGGGAAGTTTGGGTTTGAGTTACACAAGGTGACCTCAGCTTCCAGTCTATCAGCTCTCATATATCTTGTGTCATGAGAAAGTCTCAAAAAAAATCTACCTGTGCACTGACAGCTTGCTCCTTGATGTCAAAACCTCCTCTCGCCCAGCCTCTCCAGCCCTCTCCACATGCGCGACCGTGTCCGTGCTGTGGGGCACTCCGGGGTGCTCTGCTTCAGAGCCTGAAGCCCCGGCCCTGGCCGCCTGACTCCAGATGGCTTTCCCAGCTAGCCCTGGCCCCCAACATGGCGCCCGGCCCGCCGGAGCCTGCTGTGATGGCTCTGGTGTCCGTACCAGCTTCCCCTGCCCCAGCCTGCTCCTTGGAGTCCCAAGCAGCTCTCAGGCTCTCTCAGGAGTGGCCCTGCTTCTTGGAGGAAGCCGTGCGTGACCTTGTAACCCAAGTGCCTCGGTCCTGGGCCCGTTCAGGTGGCGGCAGCTCTCAGTTTGACCTGGGGTCTCAGAGTGCTCTGCTCCGGCTCACCCACCCTGGAGTGCCCCAGCGGCAGGCCCAGTGGCTCTGTATGGTGTCCTAGCTGCTTGGGAAGCACAAGTTCCCTGGTCTAAAGGCTCTCCTCGGGGCCAGGTTGTGTCCTGAGCACTCATCTTACCCCAGCCTGACCAGGCCCTGCCTGGCGGACCTATGGGCAGCGCCTGCCTTTCCCTGCTTGCAGGGGGAGCTTCACATCAGAGCAAGTCACCCCCTCGGGGCTCTGCCTATGGCTGGGACACAGGCGCCCCAGACCACACTGCTCAGCAGTGGATTTGTCATGATCAGCCCCTTGGGTAACTCACGGCTTTTCTCCTTGGGACCACAGGCATGCCTGTATTTCCACCCTGCCCTGATCCCCACTTGGCCCTGGTGTTGGCCGTTTCCCACGTGGCCAGCGGGAGGATGCCAGGTTTAGTGTCAGATAGTTGGCTGAACGCTCCACGTGGATTGGAGTCCATCCTGTACAATCATTTTGAGGACCAGGAGCTTATCCAGCAGTTCAGGGGCCGACAGCTGCTCACCACTCCCCCACGTTGCTTCTGGGTGACTCTGCTCAGATGACGGCCTTCTGGGGAGCCTGCCACCTGCCCCCCTTGCTTGCCCCAACTTTATTTGATCCTGGAGGCCCTCATCCATCCAGTGTCCCCTCCTGGCCGCTGGGTTTCCCCTTCTATGACTGGGGCGACCAGTCCTCCCTTTCTTGGAAAGCGAGTGGGGGTCAGGTTGATCTCCCCTCCCCTGTGTCTCTCTTCTTCCCTCCCTGAGAAGGGCTGAGGCTGTTCCCAGGCTGCTCCTGGCCTCAGGAAAAGGGCTATGGGATGAAAGGTGATATATAAATGTAAGGCGATGATTATTTATTTGACAGGGACAGCTGCTGGTGGTAAAGAATGTAATCTAGTAATCCTTTTGTGAAAATCGGACCCGAGGCTCAGCACGCCGCCTGAAACAGCAAAAAGCATTTTCCCTCCCCCAGCCTCATGCTTCTTTACACACTTCCTGGCACCCTGAATTCTTGTACCTGTGTTTCCTGGGGCATGTACGTATCACACACACACACACTCTCTCTCTCTCTCTCTCTCTCTCTCTCTCTCTCTCTCTCTCTCTCTCTCTCTCTCTCTCTCTCCCTCCTCTCTCCCCCATCCTTCCCGCCCACTTCCTTTTGTTCTTTTGGGTTGTTAGTATCTTACAACTGTCAAAGCCAAGAGCTTAACATTGATATTATTAATTAATCTATAGACTTTATGTGGTTTTCCCTGCTAGTATCTTTTTCTTTCTTTTTTTAAGGAAAGGGGCAGGCAGGAAGAGAGGAAGAAGCAGCATTATTTGTTTTATTCTGTTGTTCATCTTGGCTGTTCCCCCTGCCCCGGGTTGAGAACCTAGGTTCCTGGGATGTGTGTGGACTCTGCGAGCCAGAGACTGTGGACTTAACCACTAAGCCACCAGGGTGCACCCACTAATGTCCCTTTTCTACTCTGAGACCCTGCATTGCATTTAGTCATTATGTCTCCTTAGGCTTCTCTGAGCTGCGCCTGTGCCTTAGTTTTCACCTGTCTTTTGTGGCCTTGTCAGATGGAAGAGTGCTGGCTGAGTTGTAGGCTGTCCCTTCCTTTAGGTTTCTGCAGTGTTCTCTTATGATTAAAGTGAGGTTATGCATCTGGGTAAGATTCCACAGATAGGATCCTGCATCCATCTCTGTGTATATCAAGGGGCACATGATGTCACTCTGTCTTGTTATTGGTGATGTTAGCCTTGATCACTTAGAGAAGGTCTTGTTGGCCAGGTATCTCCTCCATAAAGTCAGTGTTTTCCTCTTGGTAATTAATGCGTGTCTTGAGGGGAGAAACTTTGAACTATACAAGTCTGCTTTCCCTCAAATTGCAGTCACTACTTTTAGCATCCATCAGTGGTTCTTCCCTGTAGGAGTTGTTACTGTGGTATTGGCCTAAAGGTGATTTCCTGTTTCCCTCATTTCCTTTGTGTTAACTCCTTGAATTCTCCTGGAGGGAGGAGCTGGTCCTTCTCCCTCATGTATTTGCTTATTCATTAAGTTTTATCATTATGGACCATGAATATTTATAGAATATATAGTCTGTCCTATTTATCTTGTTCTGTGGGTTGATTCTCATTTGATGCCAACTTGTTTCTGCTGCTCACATTGCTCCGCCTCTGACATGGGTTGCTGGCCTCTGGGAGGTGCTCGTATCTTTTGGAGTGTTTCCTTACTTCCTTACACCACAAGGTACATGCAGCTCATGTTTGCTCTTTCCTGTCCTGGCTCTAGAATCCATCTCATCGCTAAGAAGCCTAGATCCATTGCTGGAGAATGGTGTTTAGAAACCAAGATCCAAATGTGAGTTGTGCTCATGGTCATGGGGGTCCCGTTGCTTTTAGGCTCTTTGGGAGAGCAGAACTAGGAAATATGTATCCACATTCGCTAACTCATGCATACACGCACCTGGATTTATTGCCGTGTCTGTTGTTTTGTGTCTGTATTTTAAAAACTGTAAATTTGCACCTATAGTCATTGGCAGTGTGCAGGCTGGATGGAACCTGGAAAATCAAATCCAAATTCTCCCCTCATAGAGGACAGAATCTCAGAGAACTGTCAGCGGCCTGTCAGAGGTGCATTTGGGGCTGGAACTCAGCACTGTGGATATGTGGACTAGGTTCCTCATGGCCACAGACCTCTCTGATGTCAAGGGCATCTTTTGGCAGTAGCTGAGGTCCTGGGTTGAATAGTCTATGTCCCTAGATTCATGTCCTCCTAGAACCTATGGAATTTGGAAATTTCACATGAGGACATGTTGTAAGCCCTCATCTGATGATGCTGTCTGTGTAAGAAGAGAGATGTCTCAGCACAGAGATACAGAGGGACCGTGCCCAGTGATGATGCAGACAGAGCTTGAAGTAACGCTGCTGCAAGACGAGGCATTGCCAGAGACAAGGAAGAGGAAGGGAAGAGGCCGCCTTCAGAAGCAGTGGCACCCCAGTAGTGAGCACCCCGCACACTGGATCTCCATCTCTAACCACCATTTTCCAGCAATGGATTCCGGGGCAGTGACAGGAAAAATGGATTATGAGTTGAGTATCTTGTGGTGCCATAAAGCAAGGGTCACCTCAGAGGGAGCACAGTCCTACTCATCCTGTACTTCGAACTCCAGACTGAGGGACAATAAACTACTGTGGTTAGGCTGCCATTTGTGTCACTTTGTCATGGAGCCCCAGGAAACTCACCCAGCAGGGACTCTGTGGGCAGCGCTCAGCCCCTCCTCAGTACACCTCCTCCCTCTAGCCTGGGACCTTTGGTCAGGTGGTGCCCTTGGAGGTGAAAGCAGACTTTCATTAGCATGTTAGCTGTGGTCAGGGCTCCCCTTCAGTGAAGTTTTGATTTGGACCAAATTAACACCCAAAGCGCTTGGGTTTTGAATAATATCCAGTGATGATACTTGCCCCTTCCCTCTCTTCCCCACCTTTTATGTTACAAGGATCATCTCATCTTCAAATCATATTTCTTAGCGCTTCATTTGACTTCAAGTCTGTTTGTCTTCCTTATTTCCTTGTGTAACTCAAGGTCACCTCCTGGAAGATACTCCTTGTTTTTACACATCGAGTTTATCCTGAAGGCTCTTTTATTCCCCACTGTCCCTCTGTGAGCACGGCTGGGAGTGGGTGACATGGAACAGAGGGTCGAGAGGCAGAGGATGTGGCCCCTTTTCAGTTGTGTGACACCTGACATCTTTGCAGTCTGTTGCTTCACCCATCTGAGCCTTGATGCCTCTGTCTGTGGATAAAGGAGCAGTGATCTCTGCTTTCCTGGGCTGTGTGGAGTGGTAGGCATACACGTCTGTGAGCACGACTGTTTTCACGGCAGGCCTCCCTGGGGGAGACTGACACCAGACAGTGCAGGTACGGCAGTCTTGGACATGCTGGTAGGTGGTGTCCGCTCACTGCGTAGACTGAGTCCCTGGTCTAAGGGTCGGACTCGCTCTGTGCTCAGCACCCACAGTGTCTCACATTTGCGCCTACTCTTGAGGTCACAGCCACCTTTTGCGCCATGCAAGATTCACTCCCATTGTCTTCCCTGACCGTGACGGCCTGTTGTGCCCTGCTCGGTGTCCTGCATTTGGCAGTGCTCTCATAAAAATTACCCTTTTCTGTCACTTGTTTCTACTTGCTGCCTTGATGGAGCGCTTACCCAGAGCAGGGACCCTTCAGGTGCCCAACTCGGGTTTGTGACAGGTATTCTCCTTTATACTGTGGACTAATGAACCCCCATCTTAACACATCTTGCTGGGCTTAGGGATGAGATTCCCAACTACTTGTGGGGAAACTGAGTCCAAGGAAAAGAGAAACATGTCCTTCACCCTGCATTCCAGTAGCGCATATGAGTGAGGTCAGGTGGGCGGACCAGGTGTCCTTAGCTTCTCATCTGCCCTCTCTGCCAAGATCCTCCTGTCCTGCTCTTGCCTCATATTTTTGTCCAGATGGCTGGGGAAGGCATTGCTGGCACCAGCCATGGTGATGTATGACCACATGGGGCTCAGAGCAGAGAGGGCTTGGACCATTAGGGGTGTCAGGCTGGGAAATCGGAAATTAAAGGCCTGGTGCCGTGGCCAGCAAAACCTCCCCACCCAGTGCAATGTTCTGAAACACCTGTGGTGGGTTTCGTCAACACAGCACAGGGGAAAGGAGGCCTCTTGGCAGGCTGGAGAGACAGATGGGCTGCAGGCACTGGGCCTGACATGTGAGCGAGCTGCGGGGCACTCAGGCCTGGCGCAGAGCTTCCATGCTCAGGTTCCTGCCCGTATGGCCCTGAGAACGGTGTCCACTCTGAAGTTGTACCCGTGGGCAAGCCAGTTCCCGGCTGAGGTCTCAGTCTTCTCATCTGTAAAATGAGAAGATTGGACCAATTGATCTTTGAGGTCGCTCTCAGCCCTGACCTTGCCTAGATTTATGAGTGGTTGCCGGGAGCACAGTGATGGGTTGTGATGGATGGCAAAGGGTGTGGGAGGCAGGCTTCCCCAGCACGTCCCAGAGCCCGGGGTGAGTGGAGCTGGGGCTGAGGCCAGGATGACAGTTTGAAGTTCATTCAGTTTTTCCTCTGAAAAGGAAGAAAAGAGGACTTTTCTTTCTCCACAGGCCCTTGACATTCTGTCATTCCATGCACCCATCCATCTTTTCTGCAAGTATGTATTGAACACTTACTGTGTGCTGGACACTGAGAGGAACTAGTGCTAGGAACTTAACTGTTAATAGGAAGAGGTGATTGTTTTCACAGAGTCTAAGGCCAATATGGGGAAGATAGGCATTAGACAGGCAATTGCACAAATAATAATTTACAGTTAGAATAATTTCAGATGCCTCTGTGTGCGCCTTTGATTTAACTTTTCCATTCCTTTACTGTTAGCCTTCTCCCTGCTTCTTGCCTTTCTTCATCTCTCTAGTGCTAAGGTCTTCCTGAGGTGGTGTGCCCTGGTGGCCTAGCAGATAAGGCCACTGGACGTAATCCACATACATCCCAAGGACCCAGGTTCAAGACCCAGATCTGAAGAGAACAACCAAGATGAACAAGAAAATAAAGTGCTTCCTCCTCCTCTTTCTTCCTGCCTGTCAGTCTACTCACCTCCATTCCTGCCTGCACTTTTCCTTTAAAAAATAAATAAAATAAAAGATCTTTCTGAGGTTCTGGTTCTCTCAGGTTAGAGACTCCAACAGCACTAGGTCTTGGCCCCTGTGCTTGTGTGTTTGGAGAATTCCCGGAGAGGAGTGTGGTACGCCTGTTCTTCCTTGACCATTGGTGGTGGGCCCCATGGCCCAGAGGGTAATAGATTCTAAGATCGGAGTCAGACATTTTCATGTTCGTGCTGTGACACTTACCAGCCTACGTGATCACTTACCTTCTCTGAGCCTTGGTCTCCTCTCCTGGAAAATGAGTTCCACAACACTGACGTTGTGGCATTTGGGGAGATCAGATGGGAAAATAAGTTAAAGTGCTGTGGTGGCATCTTGTATAGGGTTGGTGCTCGATTAAGCTAGCATCCTCTACTTCCTTCCCTACCTGAGTTTACAGCCAGATGTTTTGGAGTATGAGGTGGGAGCAGAGAAGCCCTGGCCTCCTCGGGTCATGCTTTGGCTGAAACCCAGGGGAGCACAGATGAGCTGCCGGGCAGCTGGAGGGTAGCTGCTGTGCCCCCTGCCCTGGGACAAGGTGAAGACCTTGATCTGGTAATGACCAAGAGCCCACCATGGCTGGAGAAAATGTCAAGCTCCCCGTGCATCCCAAAAATGAAGTGTGGTGTGACAGCTGCCGCTCCCTGCTGGGTGTGGGGCCAAGGGAGACCTTGCTGGGGGTGTAGCCCGAGTTGGTAGGCTTGCTGCAGCCGCCTTCTGGCCTCATCTACCCTGAGGAATGAGAAATGCGCCCCTTCCATAGGGTCGCGCTTGCCCTCCCACTTCCAGGTTCCATCGGAGCCCCCCCCCCCGAGCCTGTTCTGTATGGCAGAGAAAGCGCCTTCCAGACCAGTGCTGCAAAGATGGAAACCTTCTCTTCTGCGTTGTCCAGCACAGTGTCACGAGTGGCTTTGAGCATTTGAAATGTGGGTAGTGCAACTAAGCAAGTGTGTTTTACATGTTAGTTCATTTTAACAATGTAAGTTGAAGTGGCTGCATGTGGCTGGTGGCAAATTTTCACTTGCGATGTTACCACACACTGGTGAATCACGTTTTGTGTGAGGCGTGTAATTTGTTCTCAGTGAGAAATCACTGAGCTGTATGAATGGCTCACACACGTGAGGGGCATGGCTTGGAGGATAGAGGGCTGGCCCTTGGGAATCTCATCTGGGCACATTTGGAGATTAAGTGTATGTAGCATCTGAGTAGGGGAGTGGGAGGGGAGAAGTCTCAAGGGTCTCATTTATCCGGGAGGCACTGCAGAGCCAGGGAAGGTATTTGGAACAGAAGTTCTCTTTAGAGTAAATGGATGAAGGGGATACATCTAGGGGTTATTGGCCAAATGACTGAGTTAATTTTATGGGAGACAGAAGAGACCTGAGAGCACATCCAGTCTAACCCTCTCATTTTACAGATGAAAAAACTGAGGCCCAGCTCACATTGGGTGCCTCTCATGGGCCAGGGTATGGTACCTCTCCTCCTAAGAACTGCCCTATAAAGTAGGTATTCTGTCCTCATTTTGCAGACAAGGAAACCAGAGATCAAAGTCACAGACAAAGCTTTCTATTGGAACTAGGAGTGGTTCTAAGACTGTCAAGAGCCACAAGTTAATTTGTCACAGAACCCATGTCTGCTGATGGTCAGGCTAGCATGCCACACTGCAGGTCACTGCCTTGCCTTCCATCCTGCTGGGCTGGGGGCTGGACACTGGGTCACCACTTCTGACACCCATGGTATGTGGTCCCACAGGGTAGAGAGGTGGGGAATGTCTGCAGGGACCTGGGACCAAGGCTGTCTGCACCAGGGTCTCAAACACATGACCAGCACTGAGTGGTCCTGCTGTTTGTGGAACCCAGAGACACTTGCCTACCTGCTGACTAGGAAAGACAGAGCAAGGTCAGAGGGGAACTGAGAGTCACATTCTGCTCCTAATGCAGATGTGCGATGAGGAGCTCTGTCTCCTTCCCCTCCAGCTCTGGCTGGGAGTCTGTCCAGGCGGGGGAAGGGCCCTCCCTCTGTCCAGCTGTTGTCCATTGCAAACCCCCCCCGCCCCGCCCCCCACTGTTGCAGCTGTCCCAGCTCCATCAGTCTCCTTCAAGGCTGGGTGCAAGCAGGGGTGAGGGATGAGGGGGCCTCTCAGGCGTGCTCGGCTGAGATGCTTTTGGCTCCTGCCTCTAAGTGGTGTCTCCAGTTGTCAAGAGTAGGAGCTCACGTGGTGTCAGACCCTGACTCCTGGGTAAATTGTGGGCGGTGGGCGGCTCAGCTTTCCCCCTCTCAGCATTGGTCCTTCCAGAAAGGCCTTTCTAATTGTAAGAAATAGGAATAGTTCAATGCTTCCTTCATGTCCATGTGGGACTTGGAACTTTCCTAGTTTCCTCCTTTGCTTGGCCCGTCACAGCTTTGCTGCAGTTTTCATAAATGAATAAATGAATGGCTCTTCGCCTCCTCCAGGACAGGCCTAAAAGGAAAGGGATGAGGGCTTTGTTCCTTCTGGCCTGATTTTGTTTGACTTTGGGGAGACTGTTGGGGGTCCGACGGGGTGTGTGTGTGAGCCATCAAAGATGACGCACGTTTGATCCTCCAAGTCTGGGCAGCAGGTGAGAGGTGTCCGTCCGCCATCTGCATTACTTGGAGCCAAACATGTGCCTGGCCTTGTTCTTCTTCTTTTTTTTTTTTTTTTTGTTTAAATGCAGTTGAGTGCTTGAAAGTTCTGAAACCCTGCATTCTTCAGGAGCTAATTTTAGGGAGAGTGAGAAGAGGGGTCTTGGATAGGCCTCAGTTTGACAACTTACAGAATGGGGAGAAGCATCACCACTCTGTTTCAGTCCAACAGGTGACAGTTTCACAGCATCAAAAGTTGCTTTGAGTTCTTTGGAATAAGTCTCCAGGAGAGAGTCACTTACTTTGTTTTTATTTCTTAGCTTCATCCGGTCCCAGCACAGGGCTGAATGGGTGTGAGCCAAGTAATATACATCAGTGATTCCAGACCTGGCTTTGAGTTAGAGACATCTGGGGAGCTTTTTAATAATTCAGACTCCTGGGCCCCCAGCCCAGACCTTCTGAGTCTGAATCTCAGGGTGTGGGGCAGGAATCTGTATTTTGAAAGCTTTCCAGATGATTTCACTGCATAGTTTGGTTTGGGAAGGTCTTCTACCTTTGAGGAGAAATGTGGTGAACTGATATTCATAAGCTTCTGGAACATGCCTGAATTTAAGAAGCAGTTGTTCATGCATTCATTCATTGATTCATTCATCTAGCCAGCTGATACTGGATGAACGTCTGCAGTGTGCCAGACACAACTCTGAGAAGAGGCACACAGGCAGAGCTATGTGGAGTGTGCTTCTCATAGGCAGTGCTCAGTCTGTGAAGGAGACGCACAAGAACACCAGCATTTACAACAGCATGAAGGTGGGGTGTTGGGGATAGGCCTTGGGGACTACTACCCTTGGCTAGGGATCAGGAAACCACATCGGTAGCTCCTGTGGTTCCTCTGCCAGAGTTTGGACATACTTACCCTTTCTCTGTGTATTTTTTAAAGGAAAGGCGCAGGCAGGAATGAAGGTGAGTAGGCAGTCAGGAAGAGAGAAGAGAAAGCATATTTAATTTATTTTGTTGCTCATCTTGGCTGTTCACTCAACCCCAGGATGTAAACCTGGGTCCTTGGGATGTATGTGAACTGTGCTCAGCCAGAGGCGGTGGACCTAGCAGATATTGCACCGGGGTGCATCTCTCTGTGCATTTGAACAGGAAGGGACCTTAGCAAGTAGCACAGTCACTTCCTTATTCTTATGCTGGAGCAGGTGGTGCCCAGAGAGACAACGGACTTGGCGAGTCAACCAGTGAGCTAGGGTTTGTTGTTGTTGATGGAGGTGGGGGCTGGGGTGGCAAGGGTCTACTCTTAGAAAACTGCATCATGAAACCCCAAATGGACTAAGGTATAACTGGAATCTGTAGATGGCACAAGACATGGGGTCTTGGTTCCCACCATGTGACCCGGGGTGAATCTCCTAGACTCCCAGACTTCTTGTCTGTATATTAGGCGAATGCACTCACTTCGCAGCAGGTTCTTCGAATTAGAGATGTCATAATGCTTGCTCCATGCTAGCCACTCCAGAAATTCTCCACCATCCTCTCAGTGTTTTTTGGCCTCAATTTCTGGAGCCCTTCTTTTAGCTGGGATTGCCTTAAGCTAATTCTCACATGAGGTGCCCAGTTCTAGGCGTGGCAGAATACATGATGCCCCTGTGCCTGGTCTGCGTCCGGCCCGGCCCGGCCTGGCCCGGCTCTGGGAGTCCAGCTCCTCATCCTGTGCCTTTTAACTCAATACTCCCTGACAGCCCCATGCAAATTGCTGGAGCACTCAGAATGCCTTGTTTTTCCGGGAGGCTCCTTCATCCAAGCCTTTGTCCTTCCGCTCCACATTAAACTCTGTCAACATTTTTTCCCAATGAAGTTCTTCCTCCCCGTGCTCAGTCCCAGGTCTCTAGCCGGCTTCTCTAGCCAGGGACACAACTGGATTGCAATTGCTAGCACTTCCTGGAGATCAGGTCCCCGAAGAGCTGTAAAAGTCCAGGCGTGCACTGGACCCTGTGCGCGAGGTTTGCAGAGGCTGGGCGCCCCGTGTGCGCTCCACACCCGCAGAGCTGAGCGCGCATGCGTGACTTCGGGCGGTGAAGGAGGCCCGTGGATTACATTACCTCTGTCACTTGTTTCTGGCTGCCAGTTTGAATTTCTTAAACGGATTTGCTGATTACAGGCTCTGGAGGGCTCCCCCGCATTGTACGTAATTGGGCACGGAGCCCTTGTGGGGTAGATTTGGGTAATGGCTGGGCTGCATTCCTCCCATTCTTTTCTCACAGGAAAAAGAGGCTGCTTACGCTAACCCCGCGGTGGGGATTGCTGATGGCTGCAGGCCACAGGCTTTCGCATTCGTCCCTCTTGGCTCTCTCCAGTCCTTCCCCACCACCTCTGCTGCAGGCAGATGCCACCAGCTGGCTAGGCTCCGAGTTGCAAACTCCCCTCCAAGGGTTTAATGGACTGACCAGCTGGGCTGCCCTCTTCCCACCCTGGCTGGTCAGGACTGCGGCCCCCATTCCCCGGAATTCCTCTGGAAACCCCAGATGCTGAACAGAATGGGGCAGCAGTGAATGAAACTGCCTTCCTTCTTTCCTGCCCACTCTCCTTCCTTGCCTTTTTTTTTTTTTTTTCCCCTCAAATGAAGCCAATCCTTGGAATCGAAAAGTAAAAACCCAACAATCGAGCATAAGTGAATTTCCTTGCAAATGGGCTACCCTGCTGGATTTGGGGTGTGATTTGGCGCTTGGCGCAGACAACCCTCCAAGGCGGGTTTTTTTCCTTCCCTAGCTCCCTGTCCCCTGGGAATTTCTAGCAGGAAATCACTCCTTGGGGAGTCTGATCAGACTGGAAAATGCATGTAAGGAAGTTGCTCTTTCTGCTTTCCAAGGCGCCAGCTTTCAGTCACAGCTTCTTTCCCATTTGGCAGCTGCCACCTCATTGCCTCAGCACCTGGCCCTCTGGAGGCAGCCATGGGGTCAGGTCTCTGGGCTGGTCAGGACTGTCCACAGGACCTGAACACCCAGCTCCTCCCTTGCCTGCCTGGGCTCCGCCATGGGGTTTGGGCCTGCTGCGGTGGTGGGCCGCTCCTTTAGAATCGCTGTGTGGGGCCTCCTGTCCTGATGCTCCTGCCTCCCTCAGCCAGCAGCCTCCTCCCCAGAACTGGTTCCTACGTCTGCAGTGAGGGACAGAATGAAACTGTGTTGAAAACAAGAACAGGGGAGAGATAGGACCACAGGTGTACTCTTTCTGGAGACCCTCAGAGCCTTTTTTCCATACATGGTATTGGCAGACAGACTCTCTGACATCACCACATGAATGACAGTGCAGCCCGGGCCACACACATGAAGGGCAGGCCCAGGGGACGCCTGCTCATGGAGGACAGGTGATTCCCTCCACAGTGTGGACATGTTGGGGACAGCTGTGTGCAGGGAGTGCCTTCTTTGAATTCCCAGCTCTGCCAACTGATTTGTGACAATACCTAACCCCTGGGACTCACAGAAGACCTGAAGCTCAGGAGCTGTTTTCTACCCTCATTATTACCTGGTTTTGGCTTGTGCTAGCTTATTTTAGGATCGGGAGTGGGCTGGACATTAAAAAAACTACTTACTGATAAGTAAGAATACAAATCAAAGGAGTGGGGAAAATGCCTCACAAACCTGCTACCACAAGGATGCCTTCAATCTATTTTTTACTTGCAAGCGAAATTTTCTCATGGTTATAGCCATACTGTAGATAGACTTTTACATTTTATTTCCTCTATTTAGTGTTCTTGTACAACCTAGGTAACCATCAAATATGTCTACGTAGTAATACAGAGTATTTGTCAATTTTCCACTGTTGAACATTCATTTTGTTTGATTTTTAGCTCACCTAAATAATAATGCAGGAAATTACATTAATATATCAATATGTATGTGTGTATCTTCCTTTTTCTCTTTTCTTCCTTTTTTCTCCCTGTTTTGTGCTACTTTCTTAGGATGATTCAAGAAGTCAGGCATTCTTTCCTAGAGTAATGGGAGATCTCATTCTGAGTTGTTAAATACCAGCCGGAAGTCAGCTGTCTTGAGGGCAATCACAGGATTTAACTCAGTGCCTGGTCTAAGTCTGTCCTTACACATTACCCTTGGGAAGTGAGTGAGCAGTAGAGTCCCTTTTTTAAAGGCTGGTGAGTCTACACTTTTGTGGGGCTCCAGCTCCAAAGCCTACTGGCCTGGGTCTATGGATTTTGAATATGTATGTCGAAAATTTATTTAATAATTCCTAAACGTACTCCCATCTGACCCCATTCAAAGCAGAGACAAGATGCAGCTCCCACCCTGACATCTCTGATAGTTTGAAAGGACCACAGCCTCATCCATTCAGTTACATTTAACCAAACTTTACACAACGTTGCAAACTCTGATGGGTGACATGGATCAAGGGGGTGGACTCTGTGACAGATTGAAGACCGGTGCCTTGACTGAGAACATGCTTGCTATTTAGGTCCAGCGGGTTGTTCCACACCGAGTTACAAGCCTGATACCAGTTTCTCCTGCTCTGAAAGTAGAACGTTCCTATGAAATCTTTTGTAAGTCAAAATGGTGTAAAGAAGAACGACCATTAATTTATATGGAAAATATTTGAGTGGAAAAAAACAACAACTACCTAACCATACCAAATAGCACATAAAACCTAAAATCCACTGACTTGCAGTAGGGGCAGGAATGAGGAAAACACCTGTATAAAGCAGTTCCTGGGGGCATATTCTGTGGCTCATCGCTAAGATGGAGTCTGTAAAACCCACTGACTGGGTTCAAACCCAGGATGCAGGGAAGGAAAAGAAGAAAAAGAAAGTAGTTCCGGGAGAAGATGCTTGGTAGGGCCACTCTTGCTGCTTGAGTTTCCTCTAGAACGGCTGCTGCAAGTCTAACGCTGAGCTCAGGGTTTGCTTTTAGCCTTTTGTTGTAAAAAAACATTTTGAGACCTCTTTCGGTTAGCAAAAAGAGGTACTGATGTAGGTCTTTTATAAAAGCAATATGGTGTAACTCAGACCTTCAAAATGCAGAATATACCTGTTTTTCCGGATCTTCTGCTTTTCCAGGGAAGCTTGAACTCCTGATTTTGGGGTAAAATCTCCTGATTTTTAACTTGGCATTAATCAGATGTAGACCAGACAAAATATCTCTGTGGTTTAGGGCGCTGGTTTGTGCCGGCTTTATAGATTCTGGGTCAGTTGTTAGACTGGGCACCGTGGATGGGATGCACGGAGACACAGAATGATAGCGTGCCACAGCACATGGTCGCTGCTACCAGGGAGCCAGATGACAAGCTCCTCTGGAAGGCCCAGTAGGGGCAGTTGATTCTGTTCTGAGGCTTTTGGAAGTCTTTAGAACTAACAGAGACATTCTGTAGTACCTGTTCTCTGTACACCTGTCCGGTCAGTGATGAGATGGGGGTGTCCATGTGACTGGAGCATGGAACTGCCTCTGGGAGCATAGAGCTGGCACTGGGACAGTTGGACAGGTGGGTTTTGGGAAACTGTCCTTTGCTCCAGTCCCCTTCTGTGCAGTGAAGGGAATTGTCCTCCTCGGGCAGTTAGCAGGTATTTATCATAGGCATACTGGAGGCTGAGCTGTCAGGGGTCCCTCTCCCCTCTCTCCTCCAAGAGCTGTGGAGAAGATAAAGGGCTCTGTCTGAGGAGCTGTGAACTCCTCGGGGGAGAAGGGGCTTGTACATGCGGCGTGGTGCCACGGTTTCTCCAGAAGACAGCCTTGACGTATGAGCCTACTGATACTTAAGAAATATGACTTGCTAGCGAAATCAGCACCCTGTGTTATTTATTATTTATTTATGTTTAAAAACAAAGCTTTCCTCAGCTGGGAGTTTTCAGATCACTGACAATGTCAAGACCAATTTTCCTCTATTAATACCTGGTCTGTACCCTTCCAGTGTGTGTCAGGAGCATCAAGATGTTGCTGCAGGGGTGCTTTCAGCATGCGGTGACTGCCAAGAGGAGGGGTACACGGCATTGAAGACTTGGAGGGTGTGCAGTGCCGGGGTTGGGTGGTGGACAACAGTCAGGAGTAGGTCCTGTCTTGGTGCTGGCCACCATGCCAGTGGCCATGTGCACCCTCTCCTGGGATTCCCTCCAGGGTTGAGGCTCGTGAGGGGCTGCAGGTGGTGTGAGAGTGCTCATGGACAAGCCCATCGTCTACTGGGATGATAGACTCAGAGTTTGGAGTCAAGGTGAGACTTGGGGAGAGCAAGTTTTATTATTTTCATATAACATAAATAGGGTGTAGTTTAAGAATGTGGGTTTTCCAACAAAATTGACAGGATGCAAGACTGGCTGTGGGGTGGTGGTGGGGAGGGAATGAGAGAGGGAGCAAGATGGAGGTAGAGGGCGCTAGAACTCTGGTGGTGGGTGTGGTGTGAAATACACACAGCCCAAGGTACAATTTCAGTGTCCTAAAATGAACACAGCAATGTCAAGAAAAGAACTAACAACTTTTTTTTTTTTTACAAAAAGCATGTGACTTTTGAAGCTAGACAAATCTGCGCGTAAGCATACCCTGCTGACCATGACTAGCCTGCTCGACCCCATGTCTCCATCTGTGGAATGGGGAGATTAGACTCATAGTTACTTCAAAGGGTGTTTTGTAAGGGATAAAACCCTGAAATAGTCCTTGGCACATAGTAGATGCTGAATATTCAGCCATGACTGCTATTGCCAGTGCAGACTAAGAAAGTGAGAGTGAGAGAGGTTAAGTGTCTTGTTCAAGGTCATGGAGCTGGTAAGGGAAACAGCCAGGACTTGAACCGAGATCTCCCCGACTTCTGCTGTGTTCTTCCATCGCTGTGTGTACCTGGCCCTTCCTTCCCCTCCCTGAGCAGGTGGGCTGCTTCCGTCCAGGATGCATTTATGCCTAGATTATGAGTGACGGGCTGTGCCCTTGCGTTAGGTATGATTATAGGGTGCTAACAGAGCATCTCAGTCTGAGAAAACCAGTGAGTGAAAAGGTACGAGCTTTTGTTCTCCAGCAACTCCATCGTGTCTCTCTTCTTCTCTGCCCCTCCCTTTATCTCCTAAAAAAATATAATAAAAAAGTAGAAAAGATGAAGGGCTGTCAGCACCAGATCACAACATGGGCTCGGGGATTTGGCGGCTTTTCAGTGCCTGCAGAGTTCCCTCCTTTTCTTGCTTTCCTTAACTTCTTGTTTTCCTAAGTCTAATTAAGATAAATCCAAGAGCACCCTGAGAAGTAGGGGGCTTCCTGCTTCCCTGCCTCCCATTGGCTCCTTCCCCTGGTGTCTCTGTCACCATGCTATCCTGACCTACAGATGCTGCTCATCAGGGTTGCAGTGGCTGCCCACTCTGGCAGCTCCTCTGGTGAGGCCTTTTCGCAAGCACTCCTCCTTCCTTCAGTGAGCTCTCACCCCGCCCCAGGCCCTTCAGCGGTCCTGTGACTTCTCTGAAGTCCCTGCCTCTAAGTGGCATGCCAGGCACTCTGGAGCTGACCTCAGGCCACCTTTACTTTGTCACCCCTGCTGCTCCTTGTCTGAAGCATATGCTATGGCTTCACCAGCCAAGTTGCTATTTCCTGAACAGGTCTGGAAATTACCTGCTTTTAGTCATGCGGTTCCTTTTGCTTGGAAAGCCCTCATTCTGGTGGAATCAGGCCCATTCTTGAAGGATTAATGGAAGTGCCAACTCTTCTGTCAACCTAGTTTGCTCAGGAACATGCTTCTGGTTTTCCTGGCACACAGCAGATATGGAATTAATGTAGACTTTGCTCACGCACTCTGTCACTGCACGGGTCTCTTCCAGGGCCCCTCAGAGCTTTGCTGTCTGATCCCTTTTTCTTGCAAACCGTGGCGTGTATTTACTCCTTAATTGCACATGATCTTTGGTATCTTTCTTTATAAGTTTAAAGTTCTCTTACTTTTCCCATCATTGTCTGGTTCCATTTCTCAGCCTCAGAGGCTAAGGGGGCTGGAAGGTGTAGTAAGAGGACCAGAAAGAGCACTAGACTTGGAATGGGAGCCATGAACTTTCCTCCTAGCTCTGCCTTTGGCCAACTATGTCTTGGGGCAGGTAACTCCCCTTCTGTGAGTCTCACTTCCCCCATTTGTAACATAAGGGATTGGACTAGCTAATAATCTAAGGTGTGTAGATAGGATTAAAAAATATATTGAGTTGTAACTCACATACCATAACCTTCTCCTTTTGTTATAGGCTGGCTTGTGTTTCTCCCAATTTCCTAACCCCTTATACTTCAAACTGTGATTGGATTTGGAAAGAGGGTTTTTAAAGATCTTTAAACAGATAATTAAGGTTAAATGAGACAGCTGGGCTGGACCTTAATCCACTGCTGGATATCTGGACCCAGACATGCAAAGGACGGACCCTGTGAAGATGTATCTGCAAACCAAGGAGAGAGGCCTCAGAATGAATCCAGTCCTGCCAACACCTTGATCTTGAATTTCTAGCCTCTAGAATGATGAGAAAATCAATTTCTGTCGTGTAGGCCACCTATTCTGTGGTGATTTGTTACAGCAGCCCTAACAAAATAATATACCCATTGAACATACAACTCTGTGGTTTAGTATGTCCACAGTTGCATGCTCATGACCACAATCCATATTTTGAACATTTTATCACCCTCAAAAGAAACTCCATACCATTAGCAGTCATTCCTCATTTATCCCCAACCTTCACTCTACCTCTGGCCCTGGGCAACCACTAATCTGTGTTTTTACCTACTAGGGACATTTTTAATAAGTGGGATCATACAGCATGGGTTTTTTTGTGACGGGCTTCTTTTGTTTGGCACACTGTTTTAAGGTTCATCCATGCTGAAACGTATACCAGCACTTATGCCTTTCGTTGCTGAATAATCCTCCTTTGTAGGGGTAGGCTGCATTTTGTTTCTTCATCACTTGATCAAAATTTGGGTTGATTCCAGTTTTTGGCTGTTAGGAATAAAGCTGCAATGAACATTTGTATATGTTGTGTGGCGTGTTATCATTTCTGTTGGTTATATACCTAGAAGAGGAATTGCTGTATCCTATTTCTATGTTTAACTTTTTGAGGAATCACCGAACTGTTTTCCAAAGTGGCTGTGCCATTTTATGTTCCCATCAGGAATGTATTAGAGGACTCCAATTTCTTTACATCCTTGACGTTACTGGTTACTATATATTTTTCATACCCACTAGGATGGCTAGCCATCCTAGTGGGTATGAAATAGTACTTCTTTGTAGTTTTGATTTGTATTTCTCTGGTGATGAATAATGGTGAGCATCTGTTCATAGACTTATTTGCCATTTATATATCTCCTTTGGAGACATAGCTATTAACATACTTCTCCTATTTTTAAAATGAGTTATTTTCCATTGAAATATTAAGTTGTAAGAGTTCTTTATTCTGGATAAAAGCCCCGTATCAGATATATGACCTGCAGATTTTTCCTAGTATTCTATGTGTTGTCTTTTCATTTTCTTGGCAGCGTCATTTGAAGCATAAACATTTTAAATTTTGATGAAATCCAATTTATCTAATTTTTCTTTTATTATGCTTTTGGAGTCATAGCTAAACCATTGGCTAACCCAAGGTCACAAGCATTTACTCCTCTGTGTTCTTCTAGGAGCTCTGTAGTGGTAGCTCTCGCATTTGTGTCCACGGTTCATTTGAGTTAATTTTTGTGTATGGTTTGAGGTAAGGGGTCCAACTTGAATTTGGGGTGTGGGTATATGTAGATTCTTAGCACCGTTTTAGAAATGGATGGCATCTTGAGGTTCACCCGGGGCAGCCTGCCACCTGAGAAGGAAGCCTGGGAAACAAGTAGCGCAGACCTGGCCCGGAGAGAAAGCTTCTGGTTGGCTTTTGCTTTCTTCTTGCAATGGCTCCACCCCGCAGCTCCACCCGGCCTGACAATCGTGTGTGTTGAGATTTTATCACTCTGTGCTCCTGTAACTTACTCTTCACAGCTTCCAGGACAGTGTGGTGTGCAGCTGGAGGTTAAATAACTAATTCTAGTTGTGGTGAAGGTCAGAACAAGAGGATGTATGGACTTCCAGCACAGCCAGGCTGTCCCTGTACCAGCAGCAGAAAGGTTATCACTCCCCTCCTCCCTGAGATGCTCGCATGCTCTGGAGTACGACTGATGGGGTCTTTGGGTTGGGCTGGGGAAATGATAGTGACAGCCAAGACCAGAGGTGATGGATGTTTGAGGGAAAAAGGAAGGAGGGCATTTTCAGTTTTTTGGCTCCTTTAATCCAGCTCTGTTATCAGACTGAGGAGGACCATTTTGTTTCCCCTCAGCACTTTTTCAGCAGAGCTAATAGGTCCCCTGAGTGGATTTAAGGGATGTTAGTGAGACAAGTTATGGTTATACTGGGCTCTGGGCTACATGTTCCCCTCCTGTCTCCAGGCCTCCTGGGCTGAGCGAGACTCAAAGCAGTGCCTCCATCATGAGAGCTGGGCAGACATTGAGGCACCAGGCAGCCTGGTGGTAAGTACCAGGGGAGGACAGTGGGAATCTCAGAAGATATAGGCCACCTCCTTCCTCCCACTGTTGATAACATGGACAGGGGATGGTCTTGCTAGTCACTGGTGAATCACTCCGGCTTTCTTCTCATGGTTTATTCTCATCCTCTTCCATGGTCTGTCTTCCAGTCATAGAAGACCCACCTCCATGCTTATTTCTGCCACTGACCTCTACATCACCAGCATGTGGAAGCTGCCAGGCCCTATAAATAGCATTGAATGAATGGATGAATGCTTTTCCATCTTGAACTTAACCTATTCCTTTCTCCTCATTCCCCGTCTCCCTTTGGCTGTCTTCCAGAGCCTATCAACTGCTCAAGGTCCAGCTGAAATACCTTGTCCATAATGCCTTGTCTGCCCATCATTGAATATGATGAGCTCTTCTCTTTTTTTATCTTCACTATATTTCTACCTGTTTTGCCACTTTGCACACTCAAGCCCTGTGGTACAATATTTGTGCCTATGTCTTCACCCCATGATTGAAACACAGAGCATGGGGTAGGAGCTCTGCTTTCTCATTTCGTTTTTTTTCTCATCTCTCTGCTCTTCCCCTCCACCTTCTGGCCTGGTGTTTTACAGACATCCGCCGCACAGTACAGTCTGCTTAATTGCAGTGCTTGGGTCATAGATTGTTGGTCTCTGCCCCCAGGATAGGGTTCTGCCTACAGATTTATACTGCCCCAGGATTTTCCTGGGTTTTGCATCCTGTAGTGGAAGTATCTGTGAGAGACAGATGTCAGTATGTGGCATCTGTCCCCCACTATTGTGTATAATTTACATATCTCCAAGTAGGGAGCGTCAGTGCCACTGAATTACTAAGGCATTATACTTGCCTCCTGGCAGGAAGAACTGGAGCAGATAACACATCAGTGGTAATCCCTTGTTCTGCCCTGGAGGATACAGAAAATCTCTGGTGTGAGTTGCTGTCTGTCGATATTAGAGACTCACCTACTATTTGTTAATGTAGTGACTGAATTTCTCCCTCCAAATGATTAGGCAGCTCTTTCTCTGATCTCTCTTCTTTGCTGCCCTCCCCTGACCCTCTACACTTATATTGGATTTTCTCTTTCCTAATGCACTTTCATAGGGATTTTCACTTTTGAGTCTCGCAATCCTGGGAGATGTTTTTGTCTTTGTTTTTAGACACAAGGTCTCTGAAGCAGAGAGGAAGGTGGCAGTAGCAGGGGCAGGCTGGAGGTTCACTTTGTATGGTATGGCCTTGGCGAGGAAGCCATGCCATGCCTGCACACAGTGGCATTTGGTGCACCAGTGACTAGTGGGCACTCAATAGTACTTGGCTCGAAACAAAAGCAGAATTTTCTGTTCTTATTTTGGTCTCTTTCACTCTGACTCAGTTTCTTCTCTTCCCTGTTGGGATAGCTACTCCCCCTGGCCCTGGCCCATATTCCAGCCTGGAGAACGACTCCCAGTGATGTCTGGCGATGCAGAGACTCTGCCCTGGGAGTCGGTGTGGCTCAGTGGCAGGTCCGTGAATACTTACCTGCGGAGCCCTCCTCCCTCACTCAGGTGGAGACTGCTAATTGGTCGCAGCACTCTTTCTTCCATGTTGGACTCAGCCCTTCTCAAGCTAGCACACCAGGTGGGCACCACCAAAGGGCCAGGGTGGCATTTAGGGAGTCAGGTAGGCCATAGCTTGGGTGAAGTAAAAAGGGTGTTAGGCTGAAGGTCAGAGGACCTAGTTTTGAGCACTGGCCTCCATTCTGCTTTATGATGTTGGGACAATCCCCGGACATAGCAGAACCTTGAACTTAATGCTTTTGCAGGTCCCTTTTAGCCCTGCGGTTCTAGAATTCTGTGGTTCCTTCAGTTGGGAGGGAGAGGCAGTGTTGTGCCGCCTGGCCACAGAGGGGTAGGATTAACCTCCAGGGTCAGCAGGCTTGCAGAGCTCAGGAAATGCCTCTCTGTGATCCGTATTTGGTCTAGAGACAGGTGGTGGAGCCTGGAGTGGGGGAGGCTCACTCACAGCTCCAGGGCTGGGGGAAGGGAAGCCTAGCTCAGCGGCCCTTTTTTCTGATGGAGTGAAGGTCCTCAGGCCTGAGTGCTCAGTGCAGTTAGATCTTAACGAATGGGCTTGTGAGTTAACTGCCAAGTCAAGTCCTTGGCCATTGCCCCACCACTCTGTTGGTGTTGGGGGAGGAACGCTGTCAGGGGATTTTATTGGGATTCAAGGTTCACTCACTCACTTTTCAGCACACTTTCGGACCCCCTTCCTTGCACAGACACTGCTTTTTCTCTTGCATCATGGCTTCTAGGAAATGACTCCTTTTGTGCTGTTATTCTCCCATGCTCTCTTGTGTGGTGGGGGAGTCCAGAAATGTTTAAGGTGTTAGTGAAGCAGTTTCTTTGAGTCGCCACTGCAGGATTAGGGTCACGGGGTATTTCTCCCCATAATACAGAAGGAGAGACTGAGACCCAAGAGAGCGGCCTGCAAAGATGTGATTCTGCCGGCAGTGAGGCAGGGAGGTGGTTGTAAGCTCTGAAGACTGCAGCCGGGCCAGAGTCTATCTGTTTGTGTTTGTGCGGTGCCCATGAGATTAGCCACTGAGTGGAGGTTTTATTTATGATGGTGCCTAGAATTTCCTTTTTGCTGACGGCTAGATCTGCCACCCTCACTGGTGCGGCTGGCTCCCGGTGGGGTCTTCCGTCTCCTAAGTCATCTGTGTGTCGGTCATGTTCGATGACAGCTGCCTGCAGTTAATAGTCCTCGAGGAGTGGGATCGGCATGGGGCTCAGACCAGGCTCATTTCTTCCCAGGTGTGGGGAGGAAGCTCCCTCTAACCGGGCTGGGAGCAGAGGCAACCACTGCTTGAGAGTATGGAAGTCTGAGTCTGTGTTACCATCAGCATGCTCTGATTTGGTCACTTATAATACAGCAAATTAGTAATTTGGCATTCATGACTCCTCTTCATTAAAATGGTTGAAACGAGGCATGGGCAAGTTGTGGGATTTTAATACTATTCAAGCAGTATTAAGCAGTGTAAGCCTAATGTCGATTGTAATTTTTTTCATTAACTTCAATTGAGTGGACATTTATATTTTAATTTGTAATGTGCTTTGTTCTTGAGAGTAGTCATACTGCCTTCTTTAAACAAATGTTCCATATTTTTAACTTTTCACTAATTTGGGAAGGCTTTCTTATTACTGATTAATGAGGTTTTTACTAAGAATAGGATCAAAGCATCACACTGTGTAGAGCTAGAGGGTTCCTTTGAGATTATCTCATACTCTGTTTTGGAGTAGAAACGCTAGGTTGTTATACGAATGATCGGTGATTTCTTTTACATGAACAGCTTTGCCCTTTAACATGAAAGGACTACAGGGTTGACTGAATGGATATAAATGGAAAACTTTTTCATCTTTTATTGATGTATAACTAACATATGCAGAAATGTAGCATTTGATGAAATTTTATAAGGAGAACACAGCTATAGGACCTGTACCCAGATAGGAAACAGAACCTTCTGAGCACTCCAGAGGTCACCTCTTCAGCCACTACCCTGGTCAAAAGTAACTTCTGTCCCGATATCTAAGAGCATAGATTGGTGTTTGAACTCCACATCGATGGAACCATGCAGCATGTGCTCTTTTGTATCTGGCTTCTTTTCCATGTTGCTATCAGGGACTGTAGTTCACTAATTTTCATTGTTGCATGATACTCCACCATGGGACTGTACCGCATTTTGATTTAACCCTTCTAGTGTTGATGGCCATTTTGTTGGTTTCTAGATTTTAATTATTAAGCAGTACTTCTGTGAGCATCCTGGTGTACCTTTTTGATCAAAATCCATTGGAATAACTGAGACATAAAATATATGTATATTCTACTTTGGTCGAGATTACCAATTTTCCAAAGTAGTAGTACCAGTCTGTACCCAACAGCAAGGTCTGTGATTTTTGGTGGGCCTCTGTTGGTTTGAGCACTTAGTGTTTTTCTCTTACTTTGTTTTAGCCATTCTGGTGACTATGTAGCATGGATTTTATTTACTTTCACTAATGACTAGTGCAGTTGAACACTAGGAATGGGGTTTTGAGCATAGACGGGGATTTTTAGCTCTTCCAGCAAAGAAGTTACTTTATGTCAACCAGTGAGGACCTAGAGAGGCTAGGATATATCTCGGGGATGGTAAGTAAGCATATAACTTCATTGGTCATCTTGGAATAGAAAGAGCTGCAAGCCCCTTGAAGTTGGGGTTGTGGTTTGTGCACCTGCCTGGTGGTTAGGATAGTGCCAGGCATGCAGGCATTCAGTGGAGACATGTGGTGGGGTAGAACAAGGTTCGGTTAGAAAGCGATGATGGAGGTGGATGTGCGGGCATGGAGCCCATGATGCAATGGACTTGAGGCAGGCACAGGCTTCTCAAATGTGATGCCAAGTCCAGGTGCTGCTGCCTATGTGCTGTAAGCATGGTTCCTGTGTTTTCTTCTTCAAGGTTGGGATGACAGGGACTGGGAGCTGCTGGGGGGTGGATGTGACTGCTGACCTGGAATGCAGGGGCTGAGGCGGAGTGAGTTTCCTTTTATCATCAACTGTGTAGGGGATAAGGATGCTTTATCCTGGGTCTGCAGTCTCACCTGTGTCACTGTGCTCACTTGCACTGACCCCACCCTGGACCCATGTCCCTGGTTCCTTTGGGAGCTCTTGACCTGATTCTACAGGGTAAGGTCATGGGCATATACCCTTGGAAGAAGTGAGGTCAGCAGGGGTTGTACATCTTTGTGGGTGAAGTCATGGTTTGGCGTGATTCCCCCCGTATGACCCTAGGAGCCCCAGCTGCAGGGGAGGAGCAGCAGCAGGAGGCCACCATGTGCCACATATAATGCATGCTATAGTGCAGTGGAAGCCCAGGCTGGGAGACTCCATGGCACCACTTAGCTCAGCCCGCTGCAGGTCAGGGCCCAGCATCAGCCATACCTGGCAAGGACCCATTCAGACTTTTCTTTATCATCAGAAACATCTCATCTTTCCATGCTATACCAACTCCTTCCAGATGCTTTGAACCTCTTTAGTTGATAAGCTCTTCATCAAGTCTCCCCTCTGGCCCTCTTTTTTATGCTTCCTCTGATTCAAAACCAAGAGCCAGCACGTACAAGTTCCCAAGATGCATTTGCCAGCTGCAGGGAGGGTGCTGGGTAAACAAGCCTGGGGCCCTACCTGAAGGTGCTCAGCATCCAGCACCCAGAACAAAATATGTGCCTATAAGGAATGTGTATGGAACCGGGTGCTGGAGTATATGAGCGTGAGAGGAGAGACGCACATGCTGGAGGTGCCAGAGCAGGAGAGCATAGTTTGTCTCACCCCCACCCTACCACCCCTCTGCCTGTCTTGCCTCTTTCTATCTGGGAATCATCAGAACTTTGTGGATTGCTGTGTCCAATCTCTCTCCCAATGGCTGTCTCAAGAGGGGCATATTGGGGAGGAATTAGGGTCTGGGTGGGGCAGTAAATCTCAGTTCTCTCTGCAGCTGGACCCTGTCCCTCCGGGAAGCCATGGCGGCCCCTCCCTTCTCTGTGTCTCCATCAGTAAAGCACTTGTTGAGCAAAGGCGTGAATGATATGTGGTGTATCTCCTGCCGCCCCCTCTCCTTGCTGGTGCTGGCATGCAGATGGATGAGCTCAGGTTTGGACATGACTCAGGAGGAAGGTAGTGGAGAAATATAAGGTGGTGATCTCATGTGGCATTAAACGGAGTTGGGAACATGAAGTGTGTGTACGCTTATCTTCTTGTCATTTCTCTTCTCATTCGGAGCCCTGGCAGCATCTGCCTGCATGGGCTGTCTACAGAGCCGAGTCAGAGAGAAAAAACTGGCTCCATTTTCACCTGCTTATCAGTTTTCAATTCCAGCTTCTAGACATAGGACGCTGGAGAGGGTGAAAGGCCCTCACATGGACAGGGCTGCTTTCCCGCTTAGTGCGAGGAGGTACTAACTGTGATTTGAGTGGGTAAGGACAGGTTGACCCCAAGGTGGGGGCCAGGTCCAGTTGACTTTGGCACTCTCAGAGAGGAGATGTGGGGGACCCTGCTCTAGCAAGTCAGGCAGAGAGAGGGAGTTCATATTGTCTAGTGGAAAGATCTTTGACCTAGAAATGAGAAGCTCTGATTTCTGGTTCAGGCTCATACATTAATTAGTTTGGTGTCCTTGAAAAAGTCCCTCACCCCCATATCTGTTTCCTTACATATCAAACTGCGATGTGTTCCTGTCCTCCTGTCCCCCAGAATAGCGATAAGAGCCTCATGAGTTGACAATATGGCAGCCTCAGAAAAGTGAAAAACACCATATAAAAGTAATATGATATCATTAATAATAAATAGCTGTAAACACCTGGAGCCATAGGTATCAGTGAGGATGTGAGTAATTACAACCTGAGAGGGCTGTCGATCCAAGGGTTGGGGTCATGTAGGGCAGTGCCTGGCATCTGTGAGGCTCCTCCAAATCCAGTAGTTCTTTGGGGAAGGTGGAAATGTGGGGGTGAGTTTGGAGCGCTTAAGAAAGGTGGCAGTTTTGAGTGATATTTGAGTGATATTTGAAGCAGATATTTGAGGGAGGGAGGAACACCAGATTAGCCACAGGAAGTAGTCGTCTCGGAAGGCATCTGTCCTGGAGGAGGTGGAGGCGAAGGGTGTGGGGATATGCCCAGTTCCTGGGTTGGACTCGTGATTCCCCTGTGAACCGGACTGTGGAACCCATCGTTGCTCATTTTTGGGAGTCAGCATGGTGGTGGAGGAGCTCTGATGGAAGAGTCAGAATGTCTTGGGTAGGAGTGCGGTGTCTGAGTCCTAGCCCTGTCATTTTCTAGCTGCTGTGACCTTGAGCAGGTCCCCTTTCTTTTCTGAGTTCCACGTCCTTCATCTGGGAATCATAATACCTGTCTCACAGGGTTGCTGCGAGAATTGAGTGAAGCTGAAGAACAGCCTGGAAATAGAAGGTGCTCCAGTAAATGTCACTTAAATCTGAATTTCTCTGCTATCCATCTTGTTTATAGTGTTGGTAGGAAATATTCTAGAGTCTCGTGACACATACATATTGGTCCATGTCACAACTCAGTACTTTCCTTTTGTTCTGTGGAGACAAACTTTGAAATAATTCCAGTTTCATGCCAATTATCTGCTTTCTTGTGTCAGGCACACCTGTCTATGTTCCAGTTTGCATCCACATATCATGAATATGCAATTTTCATGTAATATAAATTCTTAGGGGGAAAAAAACTCAAATCGAAAGCAACTTCTCTGAAGAAACATCTAGAAGCAGAGATGTTTCCCTCCTTGTCATCACAATTACGTTCCTGGAAACAAAATCCAATTTGTAGTCTGTATTGCAGAGAGAAGAGGTCTCTGAGCTCAGGTCTGCCGCCAGGAGGGAGTGGCCTTGGGTGAATTACTTGGCCCCTGCTGGCTGTGGAGTCTCACGTGGGAGACGAGAAGTATGCAGATCAGTGCCCCCACCCCTCGCTTAGCTGAGCCGAGTGGGAGTGTTGAGGTTGATGGCGTGGATCCCTGAGTAAGGACCAGCTGGGCAGTGACACCTGCTGGAAGAGTGACCAGGTCGGGCGTCACTCACATTCCTGTTGGGCGAGGTTGTACTTCCGGACGTCTCTTAGGTTTCTAAAATTCTCCGATCACATATAGACATCCTAATGTGTGGAAACGTGCACTGTTGGTCTTCCTCCACTTTATTTCCTTTGTAGAACAGCCAGGACCCATCTTCTTCTTACTGCTCCCATGGCTGCATCCCCGCCCATCATCTCTTGTGTAGATTATTATGATATGTTCCCAGCTGGTTTTCTGGTCGCTGTTCTTGCCATGAAGATCCTCCTGGATATTCTGTTGAAAACAGCTGCCCTTCTTCAACTTCCTCATTCCTGTACCCTGTGTCCCTCTTTATTTTCTACATAGCATACCAGCCATACATTTCATTCCCTTTCTTCCTCTTCCTCTTCCTCTTCCTCTTCCTCTTCCTCTTCCTCTTCCTCTTCCTCTTCCTCTTCCTCTTCCTCTTCTTCTTCTTCTTCTTCTTCTTCTTCTTCTTCTTCTTCTTCTTCTTCTTCTTCTTCTTCTTCTTCTTCTTTTTTTTAAGGAAAATTGCAGGTAGGCATGAAGGTGAGTAGGCAGGCAGGAAGAGAGAGAAGGAAGATGCATTTTATTTTATTTTTATTTAGTTGTACATGCTGGTTTGCTGCTTTAAAATATTTTATTTTTTAAGAGGAAGGAAGCAGACAGGAATGAAGGCAGATGTGTAGGTAGTAAGGAAAGATGAAAGAAGAGGAAAGAAGCATTTGATTTCTTTAATTGTTCGTTTTAGTTGTTCCCCCAGGCCCTGGCCAGTGAATCAATTCCTTGGGCCTTATGTGGACTGTGCTGGAGCCGCAGACTTAATGCCTGAGTCACCAGAGCGCCTCTGTTTCTTTCTGTTTGTCTTTCTCTCTTGTTACCCCTGTGTCCTCAAGTCAGAATGTAAGTCATATGAGAGCAGTTTTTAGTGTTTTTTTTCTTCCTTCTATTTTTATGCCATCATCAACCCAGTAACTGGATCACATAATTAATACGTGATCTTTAGAAATTATTTGCTGTCAGTTTGGAAATTACTGTCCACTCTCCTGTCAAGGTTTCCTTGCTGCCAACCCCAACCCTTGGCCCTGGACCTCCTGGCCACCTCTGCTATCCCCTCTCTCTTCTCGGGCCTGACCTTCCTGCATTGTTAGAGTATCATTTGAATAGATTGGTCGATAGGGTAATTGAGGACTTGATCTTATACTTCTAATCCCCCGTTGCTCAGCACAGACCTAATATGTAATAGAAGATGCTCAATAAATTTATTATTCATTCACTTATTGGCAAATGTTTTAATGAATTGCTGGTGATGGATGATTAAAGTTCAACCCTAGAAATGGTCTGGCCTTTGGAAGGCATGCCATTCAGTCCTGAACAAGGATGGTGACTGGGTGGTGGGCTGCACTGGTGGGGAGGCTGCGAGGGGCCTGGATCTGGAGTGTGGCTCCCAAGGGCTGCTGCCCTGTGTCACAGTGCTCTGAGGAGGAGGACTGCACCTCTCTCTTTAAATTTTCGTGGAGGGGCGAAGCTGCTCTTGAGATTTTAAAATACGCTGCACGGTCCCGATGGTGTCAGGTAGGTAGTTTATGGGTCCCGTCCTGGTTGTGATAACTCAGGCTAAGCTGGATAATAAACGAAAGTGGGACAGAGCTGCAGGATAAATATTGCTACAGGGCATCTCCAGTGGCACAAATCATGGGAAAAATATCTCCCAGGCTTTCTATTTCTCCTCTTCCTCCCTGGCCCTCCGGCAGCAGCCAGCACAGCAGGATCCGTCCATCAGTGGGCCCTGCCCCTGCCCAGCCTCTGCCTCTTCCTGGCTGTGAAAGGAGGCTGCAGATGGGTCCCTGCCCTGCCATCTCTGCAGGTAGCCCCTGGGCAGCCAGGGTGCATGGGGGAGCCGGCGTGGTCTGATCAAGGCTCTCTTCTGATCTCTGCATTGTCTATTCTCCAGGGCTGTGGACCATTGCTTAGCTTCGCAGACCCGTTTATCTCTAAAATGACAGGCTTTAATAATTGTGGGTTCTTTGTCTGAAGTCAGCATTTGAGTCACCCAGGGAATTTAAAAAAGCAGCTTTCTAAGTCCCACCCTCTTTTGCAGAATCCTCACCTTGGGCGTCTAGCCTGGGGGTTTCCACTTCCTGTGCCCTGTCCTGTGCCCAGTCCCTCCAGCAGCAGCTGGAGCCACTGTGAGGTACTGGGCCACAGATGAGTGTGGTGATGGACAGGTGTGGGGCAGTGCGAGCCCTCTTGTACCAGGTGGAGTCAGGCTTTCTTCAGCTTCCGAACGGTCCTGGCTATGCGACTATCAGGCTGCAGGTATTGATTGAGCCTGTGGGGAGAACAGGGCTGTCTAAGGCAGGTAGGCATGAAAGGTAACTAACTTCACAAGGCAGGCGAGTCTATTAAATCAGGAGAGTGGCCTCATGAAGGATGTCACCACCCATCCCGGTTTCCCGCTTCCAGACTTTTCGGTCATTCTCTGCTATCCCTCTGGACTCCCTGTGTCCAGGTTCTGTTGTCTCCACCTCTGCCTCCTCTCAATCCCATTTTCCCAATCTAGATGCACAAGGTCTTACCTGAGCTTCCTGCATGGTCCCCCAGGTTGTCCTTTGCCCACCTCTGGAGTGACCATGCCCGATGACCTGGTTACCTGTGCCTGGTGCTTGGAGGACACTCGCCACATGTGGGTGGATTAGCTTCAGTGGTCCCTGATTGTCCCAGGGGAAGGCCCAGAGACTGTGTGGCCAGCCAGGCTCTTTGCACAGAGCTGTGGCCCTGCCTCCGTGTCCTCACATGCCATAAGCAACAGCCTCGCTTTCCTTTTGCCCTTTCTTAATTCTGCCAGGCGTGGCCGTCTGTGTCTTGTCCATACTGTGTGCGCTCCCTGGGACGGAGGCGCCCTTCCTCCTCTGCATCTACTGGGTCCAGTGCAGGCGCCCCCAGTGGACATCTCTGCCCTGACTGGCGTTACACCACTGTCGCATTCTTCTGTTTAACGAGTTTTTTGTTTTAAAGTTTTTATTCATTTGCTGTATCTCTCCCTAAATTTTGAAAAGAATGTCGATGTCTTAAATCAACCCTGTACGCCAAGCCCAGTGCCCGGAGACCCTGGCTCGTCAGCATTTGTTGAATGAGTAGTGTGTGGACGTGAGTCAGGAGGCTTGGGTTTTTGTGTTGGTTCTGCTACTGCCTTGCTAGATGATCCCGGATAAGTCCGTTCTTCCCTCTGGAAGCTCATTTTTGCCTTCATTTGTAATGAGGGTATGCACCTGGATGATTTCCAGGTTGCCTTCCGACTCTAAAGGTCTGCAGTTCTGAGCGTTAAAAGTGGACAGAAGCGTGTGTGTCCATTGTCATGAGCATGCGTGTCCTGCTGTGCCTGCGGACGGGGCTTTCCTCAGATGCCTAGTTACGAGTCCAGTGCAGAGGTGCTTCAGCTCTCCTGCTGACTCACATGGCCAGGACTGCAGGAGCCTCTTGGTTTGGTGGCCTGAGAGGGCTGCCTGGGTCCTGAGCCTCCCCCTGCCACGGCCACTTATCTATCCTTCCTTATGTTCTAAGGAGGTGACCAGGAGCACTCTCAGGCTTTCATCACTAGCTTGTGCCCTGTGTGACATGGAGAGATGAGCCTCTGACTTCTTATGGCCTCTGTGGATATGAGCCAGGTTAAAGGTGTCGGATTCATGTGCTGGTCTGCAGGGACCTCATTGCTGGGGCCGCATCCTCTGAGCATTGAGATAGGCAGTGGGCAGCCTCTCAGATCTGAAATCCCAACTGGGAAGGAGAAACTAAGAGAGCAGCATAAGAAAAAGCAGTCTTCTTCGGCTGTGACCATGAAGTCTTCGGATGTCTAGACCTCTGGCGGTGAGTGGAGAGATGGAGAATACACAGGGTAGGTGGTGCCCAGGCAGGGGCTGCAAGCTGAGCTAGGTGACCAGTAAACTGGAGCGGAGTGGACTGCCTTGGAGAAGTAGAGATGGAAGCGGGCACCGACGAGGTGGAAGCCTAGGCCTGTCTTTGTGGGCACATTGCCTCCAGAAGGCCCAACCTTCCTGGCAGTGGTCCTGGGAGCCAAGAGGAAGAGCGGCACTTTGCAGCTGGTCAGGAGGCCCTCAGGTGAGGGGCTCCAGGAAGGGGAGACAGTCTCTCTCGGTTGCAGAAATCCCCTGGCATTTTCTGATGTCTTGTTTCTGGGCCTTAGTTTCCCCTTTCTCCTGGCTTCACCTCCATGTTTGAGGTGTAGGACCGGCATTGCACCACTGCAGCTGAGAGTCGCTTTATAAATAGCAAGATACTTAACACCGACCCTGGAATCAAGCAGGGAGTGTGGCTCTGGGCAGCAGTGTTTTAAAAATGAGCATTGATTTCTGGGAATCTGCTCGCTGCATGTTAAATAGACCATGCTGACTCCCCAGCTCTGGTCGGCCCTGTGCCTGGCTCCTTTCCCCTCTCAGGAGCACCTGGTGCCCATCTGAGCCAATGGAGTGCCTGACACACCATTGTTTGTCTCAGCCTTCACCTCTGTGGGTGTATTCTTCCCTGTGTGCATTTGTTCCTTGGCTTGTCCATTCATTCATTTATCACTATCTCTGAGCCAGGCATTTTCTGTGATTCTGAGATGAACAAGACTCACCCCTCCTCCCCTCTCTTGCCCATTCTTGGCACATAGAAGAGTGTGTAGATGGAGAGTCTTTGTGGGGTGTGGTCAGAGCAGGGAGAAGACAGTGTCTAATCTTGCCTTGGGGAGGTGGGGAGGAAGAGGCTTCACGGAGAAAAGTAAGGGTGACTTGAGAGGGAGTGCATTCCACATAGCAAACAGAATGTGCAAAGGTCTAAGGAAGCCAACATTCCTGCCATGCTCTCAGCAGGGAACAGGCCTCTGACTCCTCACTGTGACCTGAGTTAGGTGTACACCTGCAGGTTATAACGTCCCTGTGATCCACCTGCGCTCTCCTCTTAGTTTCCATGCTTAGAGGACACTCGATCAGTGTCATTGACAGATGAAGATACTTTCTCTTGGTCCAATCATAATTAAATCACAATGAAGACGTTAAAAGAAGACTAAAATCTTTTAGTAATGTCACTACCTCCTAGACTTCCACTGGTGACCTAGTCATGGGAGAAGGTGTCAGGGCAGTGTGAGAGAAAACCCCAAGGGGTGATTGCCCTGGGTCTCCCATCCCTGCAGTTACCCCCACCCCTCCTGCAACTTGGCCAAGATTTGTGCATCTTTTTGGCTATTGAATCCTGCTTCGTCTTTTCCAAAGTACCCACTGGAGCTTGTCTTTAGACATTCCCTGAGAACTGGAGCCATTGCAGTATTTCCCCAGGGGGACAGAAATGAGCAGAATATGTCCTGAAGAAAGCCCTGGAGAGGTGGGCTGGGCGGCTGGGTGCTGGTGGCAGGTGAGACCCCGAGGAGATGCGCCCCACTCTTACAGTTTTGGGAAACCTTGCATAGACATCTGTACATTTGATTGACCTGAAAGATAAACAGTGATGCTAGTCCAATTTAACATTTCTATTTGTCTTTCTGCCTTCCCTCCCTTGCCCCCTCGCTCCCTCCCTCCCTCTGTCCCTTCCAAGACGAAAGCAGGTAGGCAGAAATGAAGGTGGATAGAAGTCAGTAAGAAAGAGAGGAAAAGAAGCATTTTATTTATTTAGTTGTTCATTTTAGTTGTTCCCCGCACCTTCCACCCCTTCATCCCTTCCCTCCCACCCTACCGCATCCTGCGCCCCAAGCCCTGGTGCTTGGGCTCTCTGTGGACTGCATCCCAGGCACAGGCTTATCGCCTGCGCCATTAGGGTGCTCCACTTTAACTTGTATTTCTAGAACTTCTAGAGTTCTCAAGTTTCTTACACACAGTACTGAAACTCATCTCAGAAGTCACTGCCCCTGCCCAGGTCACTGGTGGAGATGTGGTCTGTGAGGAGGGTGAGCTGGTGCTGGGAGCATGGGTTCTGCCTCAGGAAGGGGTCGTGTCCTATGCTTGGTGTCCCAGACTTCCTTCTGCAGAAGACAATACTGTGGTGTAGGACAGTGGCGTGTCACTCAGTGGAATAGGTCCAGAGGGGCCATGTCTGCCTCTTCCCACCACAGACTTCTTTCCCTCTGCCTTTCTTTATTTTGATCTGTTTTTTCTGCTGCTTCCAGGACCCTCTCTCACCCGTCCCTGCGATGCACAACATAACATTTGTTGTGTGGATTTTTCTCCCTTTGCATTTCTGTCTTCAGCCGTAGCTGGTGATCCATAGAGGTCAAGAGGTTTCTGACCCCGAGTGCAAAGGCCAGCACCTGACTCCTAGGCTCTCAATAAATATCTGCAGTCTTCTTCCCTTTCCTGTGAGTTAAGTTGCGGTTTCACAGCGTCAGACATAGAGGTAGTGTAGAAACTCTTGACACTTAAGAAGCAGCATATCTGGCTGAAAGCACAGGCTAGGCCCCGGTGCTCCCAGCTGCTCTTGGTGGCTGTGGTGTGGGGTGGCTGAGTCTGTGGGAGGGGCGGGTCTGACGGACAGTGGTGGGGACCCCAGTGGCTCCCTGCCAGCCTGCTTTGTTCCCATCACACATAGGGATCCAGTTGCTTGTCCTCTGATGTGGTTTCTCCTGGGAGGGTGGAGGAATGAGAATTATTCAGTAGCTTTGCGTGATGAGGAATGTATGATTAGAACAATGCTGGATGCCCCGGATTCCTCAGTGGATGTTAGCATTAGACAGGAACTGTCAGGAGCTGGAAATAGGCTGTGGGGCCGATTGTTTGTGGCAACCCCACTGTCACCATTCTGCCTCGTCCTGGAACCTCGGATGCCGCAGACAGCAAGGCACCTCCTAAAGTCATCTAGGAAGGAAGGGACCGTGCTGGGTGCATTACACACCCTGACACCAGGCCCGGCACTTACTCCAGGTGGGGTGGGCTCTGACTGTCCCGGGGTGGTAGCTAGCGCCTGCTTCGCTCACCTGCTCTTGTCTCTAACAGCTGTCTTTCTTCTCTAGGCTTCCTGTGCATTGTAAGTCCATCCTCTTCTTCTTCTTTAGCTGAAATAAGACACGGGGCCATCGACCTCTGCTCAGAGCCTTTAAACCCAGGAGAGCATGAAGCTTTCCTTCTGTTTTGAAGAACTGATGGGAGGTGGTGTCTGCTTTAGACACATGAGGCCCACAGCTGAGTGGAATTTGTAACGGATGAAATAATGGCTCAATTCAGAATTGGTTTTCTCTAGTTTAATGGGTTAGCAAGGTACAGGTCTGTGCTGGGCTAACTTCATGCATGTATGAAACCAACTTTGATTTGTTTCTGCAATCAAAAGAGGAATACATGAATGAAGAGCTCATATTGTATGTTGTCCGTTTGACACTTGACTGTGTGGTGGGCACTCTTCTTCCCATTTTGCAGGCAACACCTGGAATCCATATTCCCAGTCAGAGCTCTGCCTTGCAGATGTTGCTGCTGGATCAGATGACTCGGGAACAAATTTTCACAACGACAAGACTTCTCACGGCATCCGTAACTTTTTGGCATTCTTTAAGCACATTTCCATCTTGCAGGGTTAACCCCAGTGTATTTGCTACAGCTGGGTAGGCCTCCTTAGCCCGGTGGGGCCCTCCTGCAGATCGTAACCGGCTTTGAATTTCATGCCTAGAAAGTACAAAGTCTCATGGCAGTCAGTACAAGTCCTGAGACTCGAGGGCTGTGCTTCTCAAATGTGAAGGTTCCTGCAGGAATGTGTGTGAGCGCTACCTGAACGTCTGTGTCCTGAAATTCCCACGGGAGATACATTCTGTCCTTTTCTGTTTTCATTTTTAAAAATACTCTTGCTGACCCACTAAACTGATTTCATAACTCACTAGTGAGCAGTGACCTGCAGTTTGAAGAGCACGAATCTGGGAGTTGCTACAGATGAAAGCAAATGGAAACAGCAAGTTAATTTATTGGGGTCATCATCACACGTTTATTATAGCTCAGATTCTTTATTTCCTGAAATTGAATTCTTCTCCTTATTGTCATTGATACCTCCAAAGTCAGTGCCCACAACCAAGGTGTTTGGGTTTCACACACCTTTTCACAAGGACCAGTATTTTAGCTTCATCTTCTAAAATATATTTGATCTTAACTCCAGAAACAAATTTTTACTTCCATTAACAGAGGACTGTTTTTTTATAATAAAATTATAAATAGAGTCCTGATTTTTGAATTTGCTGATTTACTCAACTTTCATTGCGTGTTTTCAAGGTTGAGCAAATTAGCAAGTTGGATAAATCAGCAAATTCGTGGCTTGAACTTGGGGATTCAGAGATGCTGCCTTCCTGCCCTCAAGGGACTTCCTGTGAAAAGAGAATGAAAAAGACTTGAAAAGGACATGCAATGTGAGAGGTGCTGTCTTAGAGGCACCTGCAAAGGCTGGGTCAGAAAGACTAATTTTGAGAAGGCGGGCAAGCACACCAGGAGAAGTTGAAGCTTGAGTTCATTCTGCAGGGCGTGCAGGGTTTTGAGTGGGAAAGGGATGGAGTAGACCAACACAGTTTTTAAGTTGGGGCAACATTAGCTCCATTTATTTTAGAAAGATGATTATGAGGACAAATTTAAGTTCAGGAAATGGAAGCTGCTGGGGAAAGAAACCAGTGGGAGGCTTTGTTAATCATCTTTTTTCAAAAGGAAAGGTGTAGGCATGAATGAAGGTGAGCAGACAGGCAGGCAGGAAGAGAGAGGAGGAATAAGCATTTATTGTATTTAGTTATTCATCGCAGTTGCTCCCCCGGCCCTGGGTTGAGAACCTGGGTCTTTGGGATGTATGTGGACTATGCTGGCCAGAGGTCGTGGACTCAGCCACTAAGCCACCAGGGTATTGTGATAGTGTTTACCTTTTTTTAAATGAAATGTAAAATTTATTATTTGTGTGTCTGTAGAAATACCATAGACTGGGACTAGGTGACTTAAAAACAGCAGAAGTTCATTTCTCACACAGTTTTGGAGGCTGATTAGTCCTAGATCATATGGCTCACCACTTTTTTGTCTGGCGAGGTTCCTAGGCAGGTGCCTCTCCTGTGTTAGCTCCTGAGGCAAGTGGAAAAGTCTCGCGATTGTGTCGACTGCAGCCGTGATCTCAGCTGGGTGGTGCATGTGACTTGTCAAGGCAGCTGTCCCAGAAGAAATGGGTTTGCTGTCTTTAGACTGTTGAAACAGTGGTCCCCAGAGAGAGCAGTGTGCACTTGATGTTCCTTGTGGCCTCCCCATGAATGCAGGAAGGCGGTCAGAGCTGCTCTCCTGGGGTTTCTAGCCTGGCGGGCCTGCTTCCCCAGGGTGTTCTGCCCTGACATCTTGAGTCCCTGTCTAGCAGAAAGGAGGAGGGAGGGAGGAAACAAGCTGTCTTTTGTAGGTTTGTAAAGAGGAGATAGGTGAGGAGCCTTGTCAAGGGAACACCATGAAGAATGGGGTAATGAGTCCTCGACGCCGGGGCTTGCATCTGGGGGGTAAAGAAGTAAGGGACAGAATCTCAGGAATCCTCTACATTTTCAGTTTGAATGAAGTTGGTGGTGATGCTATTCAAGAGCAGAAATTCCAAAGGAAGGGCTGAGAGGCCTGGAGAAGGGGGGAGGGAAACCAACTTAGGGTGAGGCGTGTTGACTTCGTTTCTCTTGGAGGCATTCAGATGCTCGGTGGTCTTGGGCAGGGCTTTTGGACAGAACTGCTTCTGTCTCTTGCTTTGGCCACGTCCTTCTGGTCTGTAGTCCAGGAGCAGTGACCTAAGCTCTCTCATCTGTCAAATGGGGAAAGCATTGTTTATCTTGCAGGGTGTTTTTAAGGATCGGAGAAAATAGATGTTAAAACCCTGGCACAAGCTAAGTACTCAGTAGAGGTTTTATAGCACTGCTGTTAGTAATTTGGGCAGAGAGGAAGGATCCAGGGCTCAAATCTCAGTCTTGCCACAAAATTACAGGTGCCCTTGAGCAGTTACTTCCCCACTTTGGGCCTCAGTTTCCTCATTTGGATATGGAAGGCCTTGAACTTGATAATATTTAACATCTATTCTAGCACAGAATTCCTGCAATCCTCTGAAAATTGAGAGGAAGAATTTGCCATTATTACGCTGGCTGATGGACTGGGGACTTCAGTCACACGGGTGCTGTCATAATGGTACAACACCTGCAAGATGAACGACACCGGACACTTGTTGACAGTTGTCCTTTCACCAGTGTCCTGTACTTGGAGGACCGCAGTAGTACCAAAGGCGGGCTCTGGCTGAAATGCTTGATGCATGTTGAGACCCAGGCAGGCCCTGGTGCTGTGCATTGTGTCTGTGAGGCCTGATGTCCAGGGTGAAGGGAGCGTGTGGCTGGACTGCATCGGGGCTGCTAGAGCCTCCCGACCAAGAGCCGCCACAGCCAGTTTGCCTTTTGCCATTCAGATCCCATGGAATACAGTGTTCCGCTCATTCATTGAACGTTGTCAGCAGATGTGCCTGCGGGCCTACTGTGTGCCAGGCACTGAGGTGGTCTCTGGGAGAGTGCTCTGCTTAGTGGTCACAATTCTGGGCACATTGCATTTTAGGGGCACGGAGGAGAGTGGGCAGGGTGGTGGGAGAGCTGTAGGCTGTGCGTGAGTAAGAGTGGGAAGAAGTGGGGATGCTTTGCTTGGAGACGAGCAAGCTTAGGGGCACATGAGACTTTCTACTGTGAAAGGCTGGCACCTGGGAGAAGAATTAGACCTCTGTGTTACTGCTCCGGAGGGAAGAACTAGTTCTATTAGCTAGAATGATGATGATGATGATAATTACAAGAAATATTATCTACTGTTTATTCAGTGTAGTGTGTGCCAGGCACTGAATCAGGGTTTGCACATAATTTTTTTTGCGCTCATAATTCATATGAGGAAACTGAGGGGCAGAGTCGTTAAGTAGTTTGTCATGGGGCAGAGCTGGGATTTGAGACCCGCAGATGTTCATGCCCATGTCTCCCAGGCCGCACCACGTCTCTAAGTAGAGACAGAGCAGAAGGCTCTGGCAGTTAGAGCTGTGAGATGATGCCTGGCGGGCTCGCAGGCCACCGTGTTCAAGCAGAGTGTAGAGCACCCTGTGCAGGCTTCTCCTCGGGGACTCCGGCAAGGGGAGGGTGGGCGTTCCTGAGTAACTCTTCCTGGGCTCCCTGGATCCTAGGACAGCCCAGGAGGGAGTGGGCTTTGTGTCCCTTTTGCAGATGAGGATACTGCAGCTCACAGGGAGTAAGTGCCTTCTCCAAAGTCAAACAGTTCTTAAGACATAGAACTGGGACTCAAACTGGGGTCGTCTGACCCCGTCCCCTGTGCCCGTCCCACTTCTGGGATTTGTCTTAGCTTTATGCCCAGATTCACTCCTCCCTGCTCCTCGTCTGCGTCTTACAAGTTGCCTGCATAGCCCACGGGTGCCTGAGCTCAAAACTGGAGCCACAGCCCGTAACCAAGCCGACCGAGAGGTGGGACCACAGTCAGTGTGCACACGTGTACATGCACATTTGTATATCAGAGGGCTGTGTGTCTTGGGGGGTCATCTGGGGGCTTTGAAGTCTTTGGGGAGTTTGTGTGTGATGTGGTATAGGCTGAACTTTCTGGCAACTTGGGGCTGGTGGATCTGACTTCAGGGTCCCTTTCTGAAAGGCTGGGGATTGCGAATTAGGGAAATTCATTTCTCAGTGAATTCACCAGGCTTTGGTTACAGAGATGCTCTGCTGATGGAAGGAGGGATCTGCTAATTTGCCCTTCAGGCTACTGGCCTCTAGAGGTGGGGCCTTAGGTGAGGAAGCTGTGGCACCCCAGAAGCATGTGGGCCTGTGGCTGATTGCCTTGTTCCTGCCGGTGCGCGTGGACTCTTCTCTTTCTCATCTCGCTCTCTCTCTCATTTTCTTCCCTCTCCCGTCCACCATGCGAATTGGCTGGGCTAGATCTTCTGACATGCTTCATTCGTTCAACAAGTTCTCACTGAGTAACTGGCACATGATGGGAGGTGGTAGATGGAGGTGGTCCAGGAGCAACCTGACCTGTGCGCCACTCTCTTGCAGCTGACAGTTGTTTGCAGAGAGACTTGCTCTCGCGGGCTATCTAGGCTGAGTCAGTGAGACCACATGACTGAGGAGCAGTGAGCGCAGGGGCAGGCAGGAAGGTGTGTGTTGGACTCTGGGGGTGTGTGTGCTGTAACTGGGCCATCAGCCGAGGAGCCTCCCTGCCAGGGGAGGGGATGCTAACTGATGTCCGGAATGAGGTAGGTTGGTGGAGAGCTGAGCAGCCCTCTCGCAGCTGAAACAGCCAAACAGGAGCTGAGTCCAACAGAACGGTAGATTCGGGGTCAGCACCAATGATGGAGGATGGGGTGAAGGCAGTCTTGAGGGCTGATACAAGGAGCTTTGGGCATCTGCTCCCTTGGCTTTGCAGGCTGGAGTTGAGCGAGGAGGCGAGAAAAGCAGCCCTAGAGGGGCCTAATCCTCTCTTCCTTCCCTTCTTCCCCTTCTCCACTCCCCCTCTTCACTGGGCACGTCTGTACCATGGGCTGGGGCTGACAGTGATTTTTGGCAGATACGTACCTGCTGGAGAGGGGAGGTTTTGGCCAGGATTCTCTCCCCAGCTGGTGTGACTTCAGATTGGACAGAAAGGCCTCAGGGTCTCTTTGGTGCAGATGTGTCTTCAGGAGATGAACTGAAGGGGGTGCACTGGAGGGGGGTCTTGTACCCCAAAAGCCTCTATTCTGGAAGACCTGCTGGAGGTGGCGGGACTTGGGTTGTTTTCTTGTGTAGGGAGTGGGAGAGCCAGTTAGACCCACTGCAACTTTTCTCAGCAGTACTCCCCACATCTTGACATGCTTGAGGACCCGTTTCAATATCCAGAGGTTGCCATAGTGGGACCAGGAATTTGCGTTTGGTACCAGACCCCCAAGGATTGAGAAGGAGGTGTGCGGGAACCACATTAGAAGAAATGCTGCTTTGGACGGAACTTACATTTGGAAAAATCATTGAACCCGGGGTCAGAAGGCCGGGTTCTGACCCACTCAGTGGTTTGATTGCTACGAATTCCATCAGCCTTCATTGTAATGATATCTGCTGCAATTACTGCCGTGGATCACTTGCGTGACATTCTTTTGAATAGTAGGCCTTTTTTTTTTTTTTCTTCTATAAATGCAGGCTGTTGTCATTGCTTTTAAAGTTATAATAAAAATGTTCAAAGAGTGTCTAGATTAATTGAAGCCAAGGAAGGGAAGGGGAGGAAAGACAGTGGACCAAATGATCTCTGAAGACTCCTAGCTTCTGCGATCTTCTTCCAACAAGAAAACTAAAGGAATTTTCCCTCCTTCCCCCAATCCAGGCAGTGAATCTGTTTCTTTGAGGTGTGGGTGGCTGGTCTAGTCTTGAGATAGATGGGTAGCTAGGAGCGAGGGCCCAGAGCTCCCTAATTACAGCACCTTCTTCTCTTCTCCTTTCTCTTAGGTGCTGATATTGCTTAAAATGAGCAATTAGAGCTGTAGGATGCTGCTCAGAGCCCCAGGCCTGTGTGACCTGTTCTGCCTGGGTGGTTTTGCTGATGTCCTGTAGTGTGAGGTTGGGGTGGGAATAGATTTCACCCAGAGTTCCTGTTCTGTGCATTACTTCTCAAGCCAGCTCCTGGTTGCTGGGTGCCCTGCAGAAGACAGTGGGTTAGGGCAGGGCCTCCGTGTCACACAACTTTGGAGGACACTCATCTCGGAGAACACAGTGTGAATGTGCCCCTGGAGCTGGGTGGTGGCACCCCTCCTAAAAAGGCTGCAGCAGAGGGCATTCCTCTTTTGCCGGTAAACTCTATTAGTTCTTTGACTTTATGTTTAGTTTTGGTGCCCAACAAGGTAGCAGAAATGTACATAAATGATAGCAAACACTAGGTTGTTCCTGTGTCACTTTATTGTATTTCATTTCAGAAATAGCCGTTTAACCCACATGAATTTGTTGAGCATGGCTGTGTGCCTTGCACTGTGCAGAGTCACTGAGGGGAGCTGGGGGGTGGGGGTGGGGATGGGAGAGAGTGGAGAGGGATTCGGTGGATAAACCATTCTCAGGTAATTGAGGGTTAACACCTTTCTTCAGTCTGAGTCCTGGAGGATGGATCTCTGGGGTCTAGTTTTGTTGGGATTTCTGGAGGTTGGTAGGGTGGGGCTCACAATCATTTTGATGTGGAGACTCAGTGGGGTCATATTCAGAAATGGAATCTGGGTGTGCCCACTGCAGTCTTTCCTCCCTGTCCCCATGGAGGGTGGATGTGAGGAGGGTGTGGACAGAGAGTTTCCCATTCTTCTGAGAAGGGCAGGCACGAGGGAGGGTGGCCAGCCCTTCCTCCCAGAGCTCCCCAGGTCAGTGCTCCTCAGGTTAGTGCTCCTTGTGAGTTAGCCTTTCCCATCTCCAGCCTGGGCCTCCCAGCCCGCTGCGGCTGCGCGCTACAGCTGGGCCTGCAGAGCTTAAAATAGCAGTGTGAGCTGGCCACTTTGCATGTGGGGAAACTGCGTGTGGCATCATGGGCAGCTGCCTGGAGTTGGGGCTCCACTGGCTCTCACTGCTGGGGTAGAAAGCATTCTTGGGGATTTTTCCTAGTTCAGGCCTGGGACCTTAAGGGTGTGGTTGGGGGCGGTCCTATTGTGCCGGGCCCATAGCTAAGAGCTAAGAGCTTGTCTTTCCTAAGACCTTGGAAGGGAATGCCTTGTACCTGACCTCAGAGCCTCCCGCTGCAGAGCTCAGAGACCTTCAGACTTGATATCCTCTGGCTCTAGCCCTGGTCCTTGGTACTTTCCAGGGTTAGTCATGTAGGGTCTCATTTGAGCTTAATGCAGAGAGATATGAGGTGCAGATTGGGATGGAGGGTTGGGGCTGTGCCAGATCACAGAGGCAGGGTCAGTGTGAGTCATCCATTATCATCAAGTCTTAGTGAGTGGGAACTCACAGGGCTCCCTTCCCGCCCAGCTGCCTCCTCTAGGAAAGCTAAGATGGTGCCGGGAGGGTTTGGTGGAGAATTTTCATTCCTTCATCAAGTATTTATTGAGAACTACTCAAGTGTAAAGCTCTGTTCTGCACTGTGGAAACACAGAATGAACGAAACAGACCCAAATCCCTGCCCTCATGAAGCTCACTTCTGCTAGGGGAGACAGGTTATATAAGTGGTCAGTTAATAAGGAAGTAAATTATATCGTATATTAGGGATGAGTGCTGTGGAAGAAGCAGGACAGGTAAAAGAGACTGCTTGAGAGCGTGTACAGTTTTAAAGGGGATGATCGGGAAGGTCTCACTGAGAAAGTGGCATTAGAGCAAAGATGTAAGAGAGATGGCAATGCAGAGATCTAGGGGAAGAATGTTTTCAGCGGGGTGAGGTGTAAGGGCTCCATTGTAAGAAATAGGATCGTGTGTCCTGGGTGGAAGAATGAGCTGGTTGAGTGTATGTGTTTGTGTGTAAGTTGTGCAAATACTTGCGAGAGTGTTGTCTTTGAGATGGGAAGTTATTAGGGTTTTGAGCAGAGCGTAACCTGGCCCTACTTAGCTTTAGGCTCCCCACTGTACAGGAGCTACTCTCAGTTGTCTTTCTCTGGTTCTTAGGCCACCGGTGGGGCTGCAGGAGACTAGACAGCAGGGGGTAAAACCACTGGGTGTGAGAGGAGCCCTCTGGGGTGGAAGTCAGGAGATGGAGAGTCCAGATCCTGCTCTGCCACTCCCAAGCCCTGCCTCTCCTCAGTTCATAGACAAGATTTCCCTGCTTCTCTGTCATTCAGGAGTGAGGTGAGGATCACGTGTGCTCATGTGTACATGGGCATCATTTTCTTCCTATAAGACCACAAGAAGCCCCTTGAACAAGCTGAAAGGACCACAAGCATATACCTTAGTCACAGTATTTGGGCACCTGGAGGCCTTCTCCTCTGCCCTCCTCCCATTAGGATGACACCCCTCTCCTCCAGCAAGCCTTCTCTAACAGGCCAGCTCTCCTGGGCAAGTCCTGTTGGCACCGCTTGTCCTGCCCCCTGCACATGTTCCCGACCGTCTGTCACCTGCTCTGCTTCCCCTGCTGGGCCGTTAGCTCTGAGGGCAAAGGGTCTTTGGTAACATCACAGTGGTGACCCTGGAGGGGGACACAGTGATTGGTGAGCAGTGTCCGCGTCCTCAGGAAACCTCTCCTGGTCAGTGAGCAGTGTCTGTGTCCTTTATCAGTATCGAGCTCATGAGAGGTGTGGTGGACAGTTGTGGTGTGTGTGGCTGGAAGGTTCCAAAGTGTGAGACTGGTCATTGAAGCATGCACTCACCCAAACTTCACCTCACTTACCCCTCACAACCCTGTCACCCCACTTTACAGACAAGAAGGTGCAAGTATGCACATCTGTTTGCTTATTCAGAACATGTCTTGTGCTCAGAGAGCAGAGGGCCTCTCCCGCAGGCCACATGGACAGGGAGTGTCAGAGCGGAGACCCTGGCCCCAGCCCTTCATTCTTGGCTCCCTGTAGTCTGACTGTGTATGTTGTGCTGTTAGGAAACCACAAGGCTGCAGGGGAGAGCATGCCTTCATGGAAGAATCAGGGAGGTACAGGGGCCGGCTGCTCGGCCTGAGGTGGTTAGAGAGTGGGACATTACCAGTGCGCAGTGCCTGTCCCTGCTGTGTCTGTCCTGGCATTTCCTCTGCAGCAGTGTGTGAGAGGGGGAGAGCAGGTGTGCCCTGGCACCCAGCCCACTGGGATTTGGAAGTGCCTCTTGGGATCGGAGCTTGGGGTTAAGTGACACACAGCCACCAAGACATATCAGGCCCCACGGAGCCCAGCCATATTCTCTGGGCTCTAGGCTGGACGTCTGAGCTCCTCAGTGGTTCAGGAGATGGCCCAATCTGGAGGGTGATCCCAGAGAGGGCCTTCAGGGGGGAGGACAGTGGCGGTGATCTGGCAGGGGGAGCGCCCGCCAGTGGCACGGAGGGCCGTGTAGGGTGTCTGATACATGGGTCGAGGTGAGTCCTTATGATGAAGGTGGGTGGGGCTTGGGGCTGTGCACATTTCTTAAGGGATTTAGTTAATCTCCCTTCAGATTTCTCAAGTGTCCACCATATATCAAGCTGGTCTGGTGGCTGCGAGAGAACATGAGTGAGTTTGTTCCTCGGGAGCTTCTTGTGGTCTTGTAGGAAGACATTGATGCAGATGCCCATGACATGGCATAGTGAAGTGTCCCAGAGAGAGGTTAGGAACCAGCTCTTTGTTTTCGGGGTGTCCTTAGGATCAGGGAATCCTTCCTTGAAGATGTGGCATTTGAGACAAGCCTTGTACATTTACTATGGATTGGGGGCGTGGAGCAGCCCTCGTGGGTGGAGGGTGGCTCACAAGCCTGGGTGTGGGGCAGAGAAGTGGGGATGAGTCTGGAGAACTGGGAGCGGCTCAGACTGCCGGGCAGCTGGGGTGCAGGCCAGGACTCCCGGGAAATAAGGCTGACAAAGCACAGTGTAGGAGATCTTGAACACCACGCAGGAGTGTTTGTGTTAAAATGCAGTCTCTGAGCTGGTGAGGGGAGTGTGGTGCACCCAGACTGTCATGGAGAGGATATGGTTGCATGTGGTAGGATGGATTAAGGGCAGGACTGCAGTCTGGGGCCCTAGGAAAGAGACTGGCAGGCAGAGCAGAGGGGATCGGCAGCGGGAAGTGAGGAGACTGTGACACGAGTCTGCGTGAGCCCTGTGTTCAGGGTGTACCGGATGTCTGCGCGCTGGGCGTGCACTGAGGAGGTCTTGGTCATGACATGGGGTGGGGACACAGCAGGTGTGCTTGGGTCTCTGATAGGAATGACTGTTGGAACACCTAAGAGAAACTTTGGAAAGAACTTTCCAGAACTGTAAGAGTTTTAGAACCTTGAAGAGCAGATTAAAGTGGGTGGTCTGTGACCACTTTCACCTCAAGTACTTTGAGATGAGAGGAGATGCCTCCGGCTTGGGATGGACTAGACCCTCTCTGACGGCCCCTCTGCTGGATACCTCTTAAGTGTGGCAGCTGCATGGATGGGGGTCAGCCTGAGGTTGGCGGAGTGAGGAGAGGTGGCCCAGGACCATGGCCAGGGCTGCTCCTTCACTTGACAGTGGCCAGTAGAAGAACAGAGACCACAGTGACTGCACTCACTCTGAGGCTGGTGAGCCTGTGGACAGCCGGTTCTACCCTATGAATAGGGATGCCCTGGTGCAGCTTGCCCACCCATGCACCCGTGCTGCTGCCCACACCCTCCAGCGAGCCCCCTTCCTTGCAGGTTCCAGGGCAGGTGGAATCATCATGGTTCCCTCCTCTTGTCTTTTAGAGCATCCCATGCTGCTCACTGCTGCTCTTCCTGCAGAGGCTGCAGGCTCAGCAGAGGGAGAGAGGGGGCGAGGGGAGGTGGGGGGCGAGGGAAAGGCAGCAGCCGCAGTTTCTGAATCAACGGAAGGGCCCCCGTGGCACGGACTTTGGGCAGACGGGATGCCAGGTCAGAGCGCTGTCCCAGCCAGCAAGTCAGTGCCCTCCACGGAGTGGTTTAGGATTATTGGATTTGCTGGGTCAGTACATTTCCACCAGTGCATGGCAATAAACCTCAGCCTTCATCACACTTCCCAGTGCCCGCGGTCTGGCCTTATCTCAGCTTCCCGAAGCCACCTGCCCTCCTTGATAAGTACGAATAACAAATACTTTTTTTTCTCCTCTGTCTCCCAGGAGCTAACAACTGTGTGTGCCTGCCGGTGGGTGCAGGTACGTCTGCGTATCCCACACAATGCCTTAAACACTGGGCACTTTGGGGGATCTGATAGGGACGCTGATTAGGTTTGGGATGAAGGGTGGGACTGGTTGAGGACTTACCTGCAAAAACAGGGCTTTAGAGCCCATGGTGGGCAACTCACAGGCTGGCCCCCAGCCTGTCCTTCCAGGGCTCAGCCTCTGCTGTTCCCAGGCACGTCTGCCCAAAGCGGAGCCTGTGGTCCTTTGGGAATGGCAGTGCTTGCTCTTTGCACAAACCCTCTCCTCTGAGAGCCAGCAGCAACTGTCACCTTGTCAAGACCCCCATGAAGTCTGTACTGCTGCATTCACGTGCTCTGTGGTGAGTGAAGAGGGCTGGTGTGCTGGGCGCTATGTCGTGACTGGCACACAGAGATGAGGGACACAGGAGCTCACACACTGGGGGCTTGGAGGTCCTGAGCAGCGGCAGACTCAGGTGTAGTAGAACCCAGCCCGCCTCGGCAGACAAGTAGGGAGTCAGTGTGGAGAGGAGGGCCACAGAGAGGGCGCGGCAAGCGGAGGCCGGGAGAGAAGGAGTTGCTGCATGTGTTCACTGTGGTAGGAGTAGGCCAAGTAAGCCATGGAGCCCAGGGCTCGGGCTGGGGAAGCACTCTGCCTTCCTTTCAGATTTACGTTCCAGGAAGCTTCATTTCAGCTGGATGTGCTTGACGCTCCTGCCCTCTGGCTTTGCCCAGCTATCCCCCTGCCGGGAGGCTCTTCCTCCTGCTTGGTCAGTCCTGCCCATCTTCTGAGACTCACACTAGCTTTCATTGCACAGGGTGGGAATTTCAGATTGGAAGGAGCTTTAGAGAACCAACAAGTCTAAGCTCCTTGGTTTATAGTTGAGGAACGAGAGCTCATACAGAGAATTCAAATCTGGAGGCTTTGTTCCTTAGGTGGACATACACCTGGAAGGCCCATGAAACCCTTCCTAATGGCACTGGTCTGCCCTGTGCATACCGTGCTTTGAGCTCCTATTTATTTGTTCATCGAGTATTGACTGCTGGTCAGCCCTGTGCAGGTGCACAGCAGCGAGAACAGGCCCAGTCCCTGCTGTCCTGGTTAGGGTCTCGTAGAATCAGGCTCCAAGTGGTCACTCAAGTAAACATGGACTTTCTATTCGTGATGCCTGCTATGAGGGAGAGAGGCCAGTGGAACCGTGAGGATGTATATTGAGGAGAGGGCTTTAAATTAGATAGTAGTGAGGCAGCCAGAAAACCCTGAGCAAGCAGTGGGTGGGTGGAGGAAGAGCATTCCCAGCAGAGGGAATGGCTGTCTTGGCTACATGGGAAAAGGCTCTGAGGAGCGAGCTCGAAGAGTTTCCTGGTCAGACCTCTGAGGGAGAAGATAATGGTTGGAAATGGAACTGGAGAGCAAGGTGGGGGTCAGGCACACCAGACCTTCAGCATTATTTTAGGACTTTGGATTGTGACAGAAAAGGAGAATAGCGTGTACACATACAACCATGATCTCTGTCAAATGGGAAGCTCTGGGGGGATTCAATAGGAGAGCCCGCTGGGCGAGAAGGTGATGTTGTCTGCACTCTGGAGAGGTGGACTTGGGCAGGAACGGGTTGGAGAGCTCTGTCTGAGGCTGCTGCCAGAACTGGTGGGAGACGATGTGGCGTTAGCTCGGGAAGTGTCTTTGGAGATAGCAAGAAGTGGATTGATTGGACTTGTGCTTGATGGGAGGTGGGCACAAGGATGAGTCTTGGGCAGCTGGTGCAAGCAGTGGGATGGTTGTCTAGGCCATTTCTTGAGAAGGGGAGGGCACTGCCAGGTGAGCAGGTCTGGGGCAAGGTCAGTCCCTCTGGGGCGTGTGAAATTGGAGCTGCCTTCAAGATAGCCAAGTAGGAATGCCAAGGAGGACTTGGGTATTTGTGCTGGGGGTCCAGCAGCCAGGTCAGGCCGATGTAAACCTGTAGGTGTCATCAGCATGCGAATGGCACTGGAGCTGGTGGAGCTGCAAGAATGTGGGGCAGAGAGAAGACGGCCCACAATTGAGGCCTCCCTGAGGAAGGAGCTGGAGGAGGAGCTGCTGGGCTTTGCCCTTTGAGTTTGAGCCACAGAACATTTTCTATTGATTATGTGTTGCCTTGTATCTTTTCTCTATTCAACTACATTGTTGTTAGATGGGAACTGGGACCATATCTACTATAATAATTTTTGCTGATAATAGTGCCTTCATTGAACATTTTCAGTGTTCAGACACTGTGCTATGTGTGTTGCATTCACAACCTTTAATCTGTTATATGCTGCATGGAAGGAGTATGTGTTGTCTCTATTCTATGGTCAGAGAAACTGGGAGATAGGGCAGATAAGTGGTCATTTTCGGTTGTCCAGCAGTTGGATTACTCACTCTAGATGGCATTTGAACACAGGCGCACCTAGTCCCAAAGTCCATCATGTTTCTGCTGCCTTATTTTGCCAGAGCTTTGTTCTCTGTGGTGGGTACAGATGGGGTGGTTGACGGCATCCAAGTGTATGCTCACGGAACTGAGCCTGCTGACCCACAGTTAGTAGTGTGCATGTGGTGTGGATGGCGGTGTTGGCTCTGTGATGATCTGTCTGCACCTCTCACCTGACTCATGATCTAGACATCTCACTTTCAGTACTCCTGACTGGGTTAGGAGCAGTATGGCTGCTCTCCTGCTGTGGCCTTGTCCCTCCTTGCTGAGCTACATGTCCATAGTGTCACCAGTGCTTGCCCTGACCGGCATGCTCACCAATCATTTAGGCGGTGTGGACACAACCAAGGGTCTCTTCACTGTCATGTTTTCTCAGTAGCCAGGACTGACCTTTGACCAGGGCTGACCATAGCCACCCCTTGGGCCTTGAGACATGACCGCAACTAAGGAGTTTGTGTGAGTTCACCAGTCACTCTGCTGGAGGCAGACTGGAATTGTCCTTGGAATCTTCTAAAAGGCAGGCCCCCTGGATGGGATGGGGTCCCAGAGCATGTCTTCTGCCTCACTTTTGCCTCAGTCTTCTCTTTTCCACCTCCTAGTTTCCCCAACTCTTCCTAATTGACTCTCTGATCCATAAGTTTATTTGTCTGCCCATTTATCCATCCATCCCAGGTGGTGCCATGGCTGGGGACTGACTGGAAACAAAGTAGTTGATCTCATGGCCTTTACTGCTTTCTGTAGTCAGACATCCAATTTTCCTGAGCTCCCACGTCAGCCTCTGATGCCCTCAGAAAGCCTGTTTTCCAGGAACAATTCCATAGACTGCTGGCGTGGCTCCCATCCTTTGGCTAATGAACTTGGGGCTCTCAGGCTGTTCTTGGAGTACACTTAGGACTTAAGACATGATGGTCTTCCTTTCCCCTTACCTTTCAGTACTTTGAATACCTGTCCTGTGTTGGGTCACTGTGACAGGCAGCAGGGGTTGATGAGATGATTGATATACAGTCCCTGCCTCATTTGAGAAGCCTAGTGGCTGGAGCAGAGGCAGGTGGATGAACTCTAATTTCTGTTTGAAAACAGAACTGGGCCTGAGGACAGAGGAATGGACCTCTCCCAGAGGAGGAGGTGCTCTGGCCCCACTGGGAGACTGTACTGAGAACATGTTGTCTCCATCTAACTGTGACCTTCCCATGCAGCCAGGTATGTGTGTATGTGTTTTCCTCACGGGCCTTAGAAAATAAACAGAGAGACAACTAAACAACCTCTAGTCCTTCCTAGCCAACCCTTTCATCGTCATCATTATGGTCCTTCCTGAGTCCTGGCCAAGTATGGCAACACATGATGTCCTACCTGTTTAATTTATGTAGCAAAGAGGAGACTCAGCCCTGCATCAGCACCCTCCTCACTACACCCTGCCTACTGTCTTTATACAAACATCCTGGACATGGGCCTCCCACTAGGTACCTCTTTGTCCTTCTTTAACTTTCGCATCAACAGTAAATTGTTGGCTTAGCAATGAAAGCATTTTCCATGTTGCCGACGAAGATCCCAATTTTGGAGCTTGAGTTGGGGTGAGACGAGTCTCCCTTCCCCTACAATACACCCCCGCTCACACATTCCTTCAGAGAGCATGTGCTACTCTGCACCTGACCTAAATTCTGGGGGAGGCTGCCTTCTCTGAGGCTTAGAGGTATTGGATACCTCACGAGCTGCACACGTGGTCAAATGCAGGCATGCTCTGCGCAGGTCAGAAGGGAGTCTGTGTAGGGCCATCATCACTGGCTTTGTGTGGGTGAAGGAGAGATCCTTGGCTGGCTCTGTCTCACACTGCAAGCCTGGGAACCTCGGGGAGGAGTGGAGAGCTTGGCATTTACTTGGAAGCCCACATCTCCCCAGTTGCCAGTCAGCAGATAGTGCATGTTGATTTCACGTATTCACGTCTCTTCCTCCCCCTGGGAATTCTGTGTTGGCTTCACTTTTTTTTGGTGGTTGTTAAAAAAAAAAAAAAAAGGAAAAAGAAAAGGCAGCTTTGCCTTCCGCACATGCTCAGGGTCCTCAAGAGCAGACTACATCGTCTAGCTCTCCTGAGCATGGTGAGCATTGAGGATCAGGAGGGGACAGGAGAGAGGGGGGTCCTAGATTGCCTTTTCTTTCTGGTGGCTCTTCTGCACCCCACATCTAAGAAATAGAGGTGACCACAGCAGCTGGGCTTCTTTTCTTTCTTCCACCCTGCTGCCAGGCCAGCCTCCTAGAGCACCAAGTTTATATGCCTCCACAGCTTGGGAAGCCCTTAGATGAAGGCCAGACTTTCATGTGTCATGTAAGGCCTCACACAGTGGCTCACTGACTCCCCAGCACTTCAGGCAGACCTGTGTCCTCCTTGCCTCCTCTCTGTATACGCATTCTTAGAGTGTCCTTCCCTGCCCTGCTTCCTGGGTACACCCATTCCAGAGAGCCCTTCTCCACAGGGAGGGCCCAAGAGATACTCTTTGCTGCTCTGTCATGGTACCTGTATCACTCTGGCTTCTCTAGGTGTGATCTTGGAGCGAGGCTGGTCTCTTCATCTAGATTGGCTTTCCATGGCCATGTCCCACTCATCTTTGTATCTTCCAGGATCCTTGCTCAGTGTCCTGCTATAGTGAATAATGGATTACGAATGGATGGGTTATTTGTGTGGTGGGAGGGAGGAGGCCGGCTCCTTCTGGCTCAACCTGCCTTCCTATGGCTTCCATCCCAGCTTTATTCATGCTCTCTTTCATGGACCAGCTTCTGTCTTCCAGACTGCATTCTCCCTGCAACCGTTCCTTCTTCTAGCCCCCTGGAAGCCCACTCAGGGCCATCTTCTCGGGAACTTGCCTCTGCTGACTACCAGTCCTGGGGCATTGCCCCTACCATGCCAGTGCCTTCGTCCCTTATTTAGGGTCCTTTGGTCTAACGGCTTCTCATCAGGACATGCCATTTCAGGTTCCCTGCTCTGCTTTTGGATTCTGTTCACTAGACTGGAAGGTTCCCAAGTGCAGAACTGGATTTAGAGCCTGAGAGTAAAGAACATGGGCTTTGACATCACTTTCCTAATCTGTAAAATGGGGGTAATCATACCTCCTTATCACAAGGGTTATCACAAGGATTCAGTAACTTACTGCTACATGTAAAGCTTGGTTTGGGATATAATGAAGATTTAGGAGTCTGAGTTGCTCTTATTATTCTGATATTGACTAAGCTGGGTTCCCTGAAGGGACCTGCTGATGCTTTGTTAATGGATTGAAGAGTGGGACGACAGTGCCCTTTGACAGGTGTGACTAGGAGGAAGCAGAACAGTTATACTGGACAGTTTTTCTCCTTCCTGTCTGTCGTCCCACCCCCCACCCCCACCCCCCCAGCCCTCAGTTGCTGAGGAGGTCACTGGCATGAAGTGTCACTATGGTCACAGAATGAAGGTGGGTGGGAACCAGGACAATGGAGAGGCTATTGCCACAGAACAAGGAATGAGTTGGGGAGGAGAGCGCGATGAAGAAAACCTAGATGGTAGCGAGGACCAGCCTTGGAGGGCCTACTGACACCAAGGCCCCAAATGAGATTCATCACAGCAGCCCCTTGAGTTGGTTCAGCGTTTACAGTCAGCCTTCATCATATGGCAGTTCACCTTGTTCTCATGACCCCTCTATGGGGACCCATCTATGAACCCCCATTTTAAAGAGAGCTCAGAAAAGCAACCCACTTGCCCTTGGTCACACACAGTGAAAAGTGAGCTAGGAGGGGAACACAGGTCCTTTGACTCCTTGTCTCGTTGCTAAATGACCTGTCCTGCATTAGAGAAGTGATGTCATGAGAGTGAAGTGACAGCCCCGAGCCCTCAGGAACCAGGGGGAGGCTAAAGAGGACAAGAGGGGTTAAGCCATTCTAGTCAGGTGGGCAGTGGTGCCCTGTCAGGAGCCAGCCAGACACGGCCCGCACTGCAGATACACCCACAGCATCACCTTGCCAACCAGGAGAGGAGGTGCTGCACGCCTGCCCTTCAGAGCTGGCCTGCATCTGAGTGGGAAGGGGCACACAGCAGGACCACCACTGCGGGCCCTTTTAAGAGGTTAAGCCTCCCTCAGTCGGGCATCCTAGGATACAGGCCTGCCTCAGAGCTGCAGGGTGCCAGCTCAACAGTACCAGGCCACAGCAGTGTCCTGTGAGAGGTCTTGAAGTCCCTCTGGTCAGCATATATATCCCCCTGACTCCCCCTGGGTCAGTTATGGCAGCTCTGTCTGGCCCAGAGTCTTGGTGATGAATGTTCTTCTGAGGAGGCTGTGCGTCTGAAGGGCGGGGAGCAGCACACCTTACATCCTTTTCCTCAGAGGCCTGGCCCATGCCCAGTACAGAGCAGGTGTGGATAGTATCTTAGGGGCTCCTGGGAGGGCGTTGTCACTCACACCGCCAGAGAGGGGATGAGTTCTATCTAGCCAGCCCTCTCTAGCGCCTCCCAGAGGCTAAGCCGGGCGTTAGGTACTGGGATCAGAGCCTAGCCGGACTAGAGCCTGTAGAAGGTGGGGCTCTCAATGCTCTTATCCGCAGCAGTACCCAGAGAGGTGGGCTCTTCAGCCCCCCCCCCCCACGCCAATCTTTTAGCCTTCCTTTGCCAACTGCTGTAACCCCAGGCAGTGCGGACTTCTACACAAGCCTAGGGGACATAGGTGCACAGGTGCACAGTTTCACATAGGATGAAGGCTACTCTTGGATGTTCCCACAGTGCGTTCTTCGCGTTGTTTCCCTAAAAACACCTTTCGTGCACTCCTCGTGGGAGAGGACCCAACTTGTGTCCGTGCATGCCTACATCACCCTTGGTACAGGCCGGATGTGGAGGGGCAAACAGGGACCCCGCTTGGGCCACCTACTCTTCTTAACCCTGCTAGGGTCCCAGCCAGCCCGGCGTCCCACCCGGGAACGCGAGGGCGGAGGCTCGCGCAGCTGCAGGAGACTATCGGAGCCGCGTGTGCGCGCGAGCGGAGGGGGCGGGGAGGGCGGCGCGCACCGGCGGAGGCCAAAAGCGCTGTTCCCACACCTCGCGCCTGCCTTGTGGTCTCTTCTCCCAGAGCGCGTAGTCAGATCCACTTGTGCAAAAGCGCGTGTGTGTGTGTGTGCCTCTGTGTAGCCGGGAGGCCTTGTCTCTTGGTCGGACAGGCCCCCGTGTGCACAGGGGGCGGCGGCCAGCTTGACAGTGGCCGCGCTTCTTTCCCTCTTCAGTCCTCTCCAGACCGTTCCTCTAGCTCCTTTGGGTGATTGGGACCTCCGGTCTTTCCGTCCTCTCGCCACCCGCTTTTCTCCGGTAAAGACCAGCGCCTGGATGAAGGTTCTGGTTCACCCGAGCTCCAAAGCCCTTGACATTTAGCTGGGGTTTGCAGCGCACTTGTATAGGCACACAGCAGAACGCTAATCCTATTAAAGATATGGTGTCATTGGGGAGGGGGAGGGTGCCCCCAGCCCGCAGACCTTGCGCTCATTGGTCGAATGCAAAGCAGGGGGCGGGGCCCAGGTCCGGGGAGGGGTCTCCGGGCGATTTCTGAGTCGCTAGTCGCGGCTGGGATTTCGCAGGGAAAGCCCAGCGGTTGCAGCTGCGGCAGATCCCTCGGTACTGCCCGCCGAGCGCTTGGGCAGTACTGGGCGGGTGAGCAGCTCCGCAAAGTCGCGGAGCGAGAGGAGGCGGAGCGCCCGCAAAGTGGTCGAGTTCAGCGCTGGGGCTGGGCTGGGAGAGGTGTGCCAGGGAGCTTGGAGCCTGGCGCCCTTTGCCTTGTGTGGAGCAGCCTGTGCACCCGGAGGCGAGCTGACGCCCTGGAAAGCGAAATCAAATTGCAGTCTTCCCAAAGACGCTAAGTTACGCAGGCGAGCCAGTGCCCCAAGAGCGTTCGCGAGCGCGTAGGCTCGGGCTGCGCAGCGCCACGCCGCACCGCAGAGCCCTCGCGGGCCAGCCGACTGGGAGCCGGGCGCCGTCCGAGAAGCAGCGGCCCCTGACCACCGAGCTCGACTGGGAGAGCGCCCCTGTACAGAGAGGGGGCGTGCAAGGCTCCGCCGGTGCGCTCGCAGCCCGCGCCGGACTTGGGCGCCCCCTCCGTCCCACTCCGGGAGCGATGCCCCCCGCCCCTCGCGCCCCCGGGGAACGACGCGAGCATGGAGAAGTCGAGTAGCGAGGATTCTTCGATCCACCGGAGTCCATCTTTGGACAGCAAGGACTCGGACTTTGCCAAGCCGTCCACCTCGGGCCGCCCGTTCGGCCGCGGCTTCACGGCCGGCGCCTTCTACGGCACGACGGGTTCCCGGGGCCAGAGCCGTGCAGAGGCTGGCGTTAAGACTGACAAGTACAATGCACCCAAAGGCAGCAAGTACGTGGTGTTTTACCTGGACCTGTCCTTTGTTTTCCTCCTAGAATTTAAGAAGTGCAACATGGCCAGGGGCTGCCTCTGCTGCTTGAAGTACATGATGTTCCTCTTCAATTTGATATTCTGGGTAAGTCCTTCGTTTCTCTTTGCCTCTCCTCTTTGCCTCTCCTCTTGGCTTACCATTGTGTGCTACCCTTTCCCTCTTTGGTACTGCATTATTCTGTTCTCTGCACCACGGTAAGTGGGTTTTTAAAAAAATCATCCCCCCACCCCCCCGACCCCGTTTCATGCTTCTTTTGCTTCCTTTCTCCTTGGTTGGTGGTTGAATGGAGGATCCAACAAGGCTTCTAGGAGAGACTTACTCTACTCCTAGGAGGCTGGCAAAGTTTGCTGCCACTGCCTCTGATAAGAAACCTATGCTGAAGGTGCCTGGAACAGGAAAACCTGCAGGAATTGGTGTGGGGTCTGAATACTTAGAAGCCGTAGCCCGGAGTTTAAGACAAGCACAGGTGTGGATGGTTTTCTGAGTTCCTTGTATTCCTCCTGAATACCCGCGCATGCAGTGCAGCATGTTATAGGAGCCAGATGGGGTGCTGGTGGAGGTCAGATCTCTCACTTCTTGCAGGAATCCCAGGAAAAAGAGGAAGAACTTCTGTCAAAAGCTGGGGGATTTGTTTGCTAGCGGGCGCAGCCGCCCCCAAAGTTAGGGCTTGTGCAGAAAAGGAGGGATGTGGGAGAGATGCTGCCATCGGGTGGTGGCGGGCTGCTGCTTTTGAGGGATTGCAGAGGACTGGACAGGGAGCAGGCTGGCCATGTGCTCCTGCCGTGGAGTGCCAACCCACCCATGTTCCAGGAGCCGGGAACTTGGACAAAAGGAGGCCATCAGGAGTACCCTTGATGAGAGATGATTTTCTAGAGGTGTCCATGGGTGGGGCAGCCTGGAATTGGTTTTGGGCATCTGCTCCTGGAGACCCTGTCTTGTACATAAGAAACACTAGTTAGGCAAAATTGAAAACTTCTTAAATTCATGTCTAATTGTTCCTTCTAACTGCTGCCCTTGATTTTTGTCACCCGAGCCTATGTGTTGTCTGTACAGATGTTTGGCTGTGCCCCAGGCCCTGCCCTGCTTGCTGGAGGCTCTCAGCTGCCCATGGTCCAGGAGGAGCACTGGGGGCAGGACAGTCATTTCTAGTGAAATTGGGCAGAAGTGGCTCTGTTTTGGTTTTCAACGCTTTGGCTGAGTGACTCGCTTTAACTAAAAATCTTTTGGGGGTGTGTGTGCTCAACCCCGCACGCTGAACTTTTCCTGTAGAGGGGAAAGTTTGAGATTGGGCTGGGTTCTGATCCTGGTCAGTTCTGCATTAGCTTCTCATGTGACCTTGGGGAAGTGGCTTTCTCCCCCTGACAGTGGTGGGGGACTTCTCATGTCTTCACCGCATTACTCATGGAACAACCGTATCCTTGCCTTTTCTCTGGGGAGGGATCCCCTTCCTTGCCTGGGGCGCTAACTGCTGCTTCTGCTGCTTCTCTTCTGAGGATTGGGAGCGTTCGAATTGGATTTCCCCAGATGTTCCCATGGTCTGGGGCCCTCCAGCCCCTACTGTCTGATGTTAGGGGTTTATGGAAATTAGGGCAGAACCATTGGAAGGTAAGAATGACTTTGTGCCACCTTTGGGCAAGTGCTCTGGGTGCTCTGATTCTTTTGCCTGCATCTTTGTCAGCCAAGTACAGCGTGAATTTCTCAGGTAAAGCCTGCAGGTTTACACGAATGCTGGTCTTTCGTTGTGCATAGTTGCCCTCTCTGCCCTTCTTCATAGGTCAGCCTACAGTTCTGCCTTTCTGCCTGACCCCACTCTGCATAGTATAACACTTACTAGAAAAATCCTCCTGAGGCTGCCCCGCTGCCTTGGGCAGTACTTTTTGCTTGGCAGTGCTTCTCCCCACCCCCACCCCGCCACCTGCTGGCCAGAGTAAGTATACCTATTAGTGGCTCCTTTCTTCTCCAAGATGGTCCCAACTTGGGACCTCACAGGCTTTACAGCAATGTGTGCCCTGCGCATAGTAGGCACTTGTGAGTGGATGAAGGTCCAGAGCAGTGAATCCACTTGCTATTATGTGAGATGTAGGGATTTCTGTGTCACATTGGAAAGGAAAGACAAATTGGTTCTCAAACTTGGCCTTGACCTTAGCACCTTTGCTATTAGGTGACCAATAGGTGGCTTCTATCTCTCCTTAAAATCATGGTGGAGGTAAATTAGTTGGTCGGTGGAATGGGCCTCCTTCATGGCTATTGTGAGAGAGTTTGCTGTTTTTTGATTTAGAAGGTACCTCCTGCCACTCTCTCACCAAGCAGAAACTGTTCTTTCCTAACCTCTGGCTGTTCTGATGACTTCACATTTTCAGAATCCCCACGACATACCATGAGCTGGGAAACACTGAGTCTCGCAGACCCTGTTCTCCTGTGCTAATAGCATCTGAGATGGTGAAATGAGACCTAGACCTTGGGAAAGAAGGAAAATTTAGCAAAAGCAACGGGTGCTTTTGTGACTGTGGCTGCCACTCTCTGTTGGGAATTGGAAGAGCAGGTGTGGCTGGGTGTTAGCCAGGATTTTGGCATGGTGGGTCGCTGTGCTCCATTCAGAGGAGGACTCCCTGTGGGCAGGTGCGTGGGCCCCATGTGGGAGCAAGCAGAGCCAAATGAGAAGTGGAAGATTGGAGGCTCTTGGGCCAAAGGCAGGTGGGTAATTAATGAGGCAGGACTCCTGGGAGACTGCTGATGCTTTCTAGGGCACACTGGTGGGGGCGACAGGAGGTGAGTGAGAGAGTGGGGGAGAAGGTATGCAGGGCTGGTTGGAGGCCAAACCCTCCTGGACCCAGAACAATTGTTAGGCGTGATGTAGCCATTGCTTTGTCTCGTTTTATGACTCACATCCCAATAGGAGGTGTTCCTGAAGGATCAGAGTTGAACCTGAGGCCTGTGATCAATAGATAGTGATCTTCCCGTAGATTCTGGAGCCCCCTGGTAGTTCTCCAAACCCACTGCTGCCGCCGCCCCCCCCCCCCCCCCCGCCTCCCCAGCCTGCTGGGAGGGTTCCCAGTGCAAAGGCAGGGGCAGCTGTCTTACACTCCACCCCTCACAAGCCTGAGAGTCCCTGGTTCCTTGCCACTGGGTGGAACTTCTAGGGTGTTGGCGAGACCTGGGTGACATCATGGGGGCAGAATGAGAGATGGGGCTCTGTGGCCAGTGCTTCTCCTCACTGAGAAAAGGGGTCAAGGTCTGCTTCTGGTACTACCACCTTCCACCAGACAGCACTAGCCATGCTGACCCCCCAGAATAGCCCTTCTGAGGGGCTGTATAGGTGCAGGGACAGGAGAAGCGGGGGTTATGGTCATGCCTGTGTCCCACGTACCCCTTTATAACGCCCCTGCCCCGTGTACCTCATCCTGGTCCTCCCGGCAGAAAGATTGCTGGCTTCTTGTGGAATAAGAAGCAGGAGGCCTGAATTGGGACAGAAGTCTCCCCATCCTGAGGGGCCTGCTCTCCAGCAGTCAAACCCATCCCAAAGTATTTCTCCCAGCAGTAGAGGACAGTTCCTTAGTCCCTTCTCTGAGTCTCCCCAGACAGGTGGAGATTGAGTGAATCTAAGCCCCTCCAGGAGGACCAAGGAGGCTTAGAGCTTTTTAACTCAGAGTAGGTGAGAAACAATATAGGGAGAACTTACTGTTCTGGGGACTGTGTCCCTTCTCAGGAGAGCAAATTGTGATCCCAGTCCGGCTCCTCCCCACCAAAATCATGATCTTAGGTGGTTTGGAGGGGTGGGGGTGGGGTGGGGCTGCTGGCATAATTGCCACTCAGGATAATGGTCACTTCTCATGCTTGCCAGCAGAGCTGTCCCATCACTTTAAATCATGGCTGGCAGAGCAGTGACATTCTGGCCCTATTGGAAAGTCTATTCCTTGTAGATTGCTTCCTTAATAAAGGCTAATTAGCCACAGAAGCAGTGTTCAGTGCCTGCTGGAGCAGGGGAAAGGTTGGCTGCCACGGGCAGGGTGCAGGCTGGGACCCTGATTAGCCTCCCTCGGTAGGGTCAGGCCTCTGCAACTTGGCCTCTCTCAGCTGGTCTGCAAGCCCTCTGCTGCAGGCAGCCTCTGGGGGCTCCCTGGCTTGATCCTCGGTGCCCAGCACTGGGGGCGTGCCCAGCACTGTGGTTGTGCCTAGTCAGTATTGGACGACCTGGAAGTCATAAGGAGTCTTGGGGGCACCTTCCCTCTGGGAGTGAAAGTAGCGAGGGGTTGAGGGGTATGAGTGGGGAGCTTGGGCTTCAGACCTGGCCTCTCTAAATAAGACATCCAGACTGAGCTGGGTAAAAGAGGCATCTTGAGGCTTCTAAAGTGCCCAGATGTCAAGCAGTGGCTGTCTCCCCAGAGGGCTGCTCCAGGTAGACCTTTTGGGTGGGCCGGACTTGGCTGCTTGCGGGGACGGGGACAGATGAAGGGCCTGCATACTACAAGACCCCAGAACGAGGCCATGAGGGAATGCTGGCTCTGTGTTCACTTCCTTTCCAAAGCATTAAAAATTTAACTTCCTTGTCTTAATATCTATTTTTAAATCATGTCAGCATTGGTGTCAATCAAGAGGAAGTGGGGAGGAAGAGAGTAGAGTAGAAAGTCCCACTAAAGCAGGCTGAGTGCTGGCTCTGTCTGAGGAGAGGGCCACAGGTCAGTCATCCTCCCACCCAGGATAGGGCACTGGCCCTCTCCTGCCACACCTCCCTGTGCCTGGCTGCCCTTGGCTGAACTTGGCGTTGGGCTCTGAGGCTTACTGGGCTATCGGGGTCCCAGTTGAGTCCATTTACTCATGCAGCAACTATTTACTGAATGCCCGCTGTGTGCATAGGAGCCGCCAGTTGGTAGGAAGGGCTGACTGGGCTCTCACAGGGCAGATCAGCTTTCCTGGGCCAGGAAGTCGTGGAATCAAGAGGTCATCTGGCTCACACTTAGCTCACCAAGCACTGGAACACAGGGCTGTGAGGGAGAGGTCAGGGCCACCTACCTCTGCTCCGGCATTCTTGGGAGGGGCAGCAGTAGCCTGGACCCCGCATTGAGTGGTCTGATTTGACTTGTCCTTTCTCTCCTCTCCCTTTATGGTGACTGTTTGCCTCTCACTCCAAAATACCTGTGCCCATTAGAAATAGAGGGGAGGAAAAGCAGCTCATGCATCCTTTAGGAGTTTCCGACTTTGGACAAAAGAATAAGTGAATCGTACTTTTTTCCCTGTTTGTTCTGTTGAAGAGACTGATTAGCTACTGTATGGCTAGTGTGTATTGTGTGCATTTATTGAGCACCTGCTATGAGCCAGACCCTGAGCCTCTCAGTGCTCCAGAGAAGTCAGATAAACAGATAATAACAGTTTGGAGCAATAGTAGCTCAGTAGTGTTACTTAGTAATTACTGCTGCTTTCTAGGTATCTAGAGATAAGAGTAGGGCAAGTGCCATCTGGGTTTTGAAGGATGAATAGGAGTTAGCTGGATAGATGAGGATGGAGGAGGGTCCAAGCAAGGGAGAATGGTGGGGATGGGGGTACATAGCTGACCCAGAGTCTGTGCAAGAGCCTCCTGCACTTGTGAAATGGACCCAACACAGAGAAACCAAGGGAGAGATCACTCTGGGTGAGCCTAGTTGAGAGCCGTTGCCTTCAGTGGTGAGTTAGATATGGGTCTGAGGACGAGGCGGCCCTGTCCTCGCTATGAAGTATGCACCCGAACCTGAGGTTGCACCTCAGTTTGTCTCCAGGGCCCTTGGAAAGGGACAGTTTGTTTTCCAGAGGTGAGCACCGTAGCAGGTCTTGCTGTGTCACTCTGGCTGCAAGCTGTTGTAGGTCGTCCAGTTTACAGAGCTGCCCCTGGTCCCTCCCCCCTTCCGGCCTCTCCCTTCCAGCTGCGCTATGCCCGCTTATTTGGTTCCAGTTAGGAAGCTTTGAAGCTGAGCTAAACTCATCGAGCAGAGCTAAGTCTTCTGAGCCAGCTTTGTCCCTGCTCACATTTGAAAGCTAATCTGCTGACAGAAGTAGTGGGGGTTTGGGGCAGGGACTTGAAAAATGGCACACGGTCGGGAGGGCCAGTGGATCTGCAGCTGGAGGGGGCAGTGCTGGAGAGAGGTGGCTTTCGCCCTGTTTTTCTAAGGAGCCGGGGCACTTGGTGAATCCATGTTTCTGTTCAAGCAGGCTCAACCTTCTCTTCCCTGGGGCTCCAGCAAGCTTCAAGGGCCCTCAGAGACCTGGAGAAGCCATTGGGAAGGGAAGGCTGCAGCGTTTGAGGTCCTCTCCACCTGTGGGGAAGCTTCGTGGATCAGCATGGTATAGGGAGGCCCTGCTCAGGGCTGTAGGGAGGTGACTGCACAAGTTGAACAGAGACAGAGCTGCTGCCTTTAGGGAGCTTCTGTCTGCTCCCGGGGTTCCTTGCTAGGGTGCAGATCCAATCAGCCTTCCCTCTGCCCGTTCCACCTTCCCTCTGCCCGTTCCTCCTTCCTCACCCTCTGGTAAGTCTTAAGGAATGAGGCCTGGGTTTTAAAGATTTCCTTAACTTGTTCCTTAACATGAGGTACCAGTGTCCTCTCATGTATGACAGTGTCCACTATCTCACAGGCTGGATGCGGCCCAGAGAAGGTGATGTGCAGGTGCACTGCTCCGCAGGCTGCCTGGCATGTCGGATGGATGACTTACAACTGCAGGCTTTCCTCCTGATTTGCTGCGTGTGAGCATTGGCCGTCTAGCAGTCAGTCAGGGGCCAGGACTGGGATGAGAGTGCTGGGCAGGGCTCTGAGCTCGAGATGTCTCCTTAAATGGGGATTATTTTGAATGTTCTGGTCTCAGGGATTTGTGGGAGAGATAGGAAAGATGGGTCTGCTGGAATGGAGGAGGATGGTGGAAGGCAAAAGGAGGGAGGAGAAAGATTTCAGATCCCAGGTCTGCAGCTGCCCCTGCCGCCCTATACACTTATCTCTGACAGGTCCATTCCTCCTTTTGTTCCTGGTGCAAAGAATGAGGCCAGCACAGGCCAGTTGGGCCTGTGACCATGTTTTAGGGTCCCTGGGGGCCCTCTGCAGGACACTCCAGGGGAAGCTCCCCACTCTGGCACACTCGGTTGGGCAGCTTGGCTGTGACCTGAGTTGACTAAAATTAAGGCATGGGCATAGATGGAACTCCAGAGGATCATGCTAATAAGTGAGATAGGAGGAGAATGACAAATACCAGATCATCTCTCTAATGTATGTAATATAAAGAAACAAAGCAAAGGAACAGACTAGACCGACCCTTGGACTTGATAACAGAACTGAGGTTACCAGAGGGGCAGGGGGTGGAGGTGGGGGCAGGTGGGGGTGGGGTACCATGGACCATGGTGAAGAACTTTCAGTAAGTTGGTGGTGGGCAGGGTATGTTGTCATGTATTTGAAGGCTGGGGAACTTGCACATATATGGGCTTATATTATTTTGTAAATAAAAAATTACCTCAATAAATATTAAATTAAAAAAGCATATAAGGTATGCAGGCGCCAGTTTTCAGCTCATTTCATTAACCAGAAAAACAGTTGCTTTACATTTGTTTCAAATTTACAAACCGTCATATATAAATTCATGTAGCTTAAAAATAATATAATGAGGCACACTCTGATGGAGTAATGGTTGTGTGAGTGCCTCTGGCTAGTGCAGTCTACACATATCCCCAGAACTGGCGGGTGTGGGGGAGATGACAACTAAGATGAACAGTTAAATAAAATAAATAAATTCTTCTTCCTCCTCTTTCATCCCACCTGCCTGCCTGCCTCTGCTCTCCTTCATTCCTGCCGATACCGTTTCTTTAAAAAAGTATATGTGTATATATAATGAATATGTACTTACAATGTAGCTTGAGAAGAAAACATTACCTTCTTATAAGTATGAAACCACTCCCTGAGCTGACCCCCGAGTCTCTCCCTTCATGCAGCCTCAACACCTCCCCTAGAAAGAACCATCATGCTTGAGATTTGTGTGACATACATTTTATTAGTTTTTCCATGTATAGAGGCATCCTTAAAAACCACCTTTTTTCGTTTGGCTTGTTTTTATTTTATTTATTTAAAGGAAAGAGGCAGGCAGGAAAGAAGGCGAGCAGAGGCAGGCAAGGAGAGGAGAAAGAAGCACTTTATTTCATTTAGTTATTCAACTTGGTTGTCTCCCTGGTCCTGGGATGTGAACCTGGGACTTCGGGATGTGTGTGGACTGTGCCCAAATCCTACTCCACCAGGACGTGCCGTTGGTTTTAAACTTCTGATAAATGAAATCATTATGATTGTCTTTTAAATTGACCCTTATGTGAATGATTCATTCATGTTGATCTGTGGGGCCACGCTGCATTTATTTTCACTGCTCTGTAGTGTTTCATGATATGGATGTGCTTTGGGGTGTTCTGCCGATCAACCTTTAGGTTATTTTTTATTGAAAGAAAAAGCTGTGAGCATTCTGGTATAAATGCGGTGTATACTGTGAGACCTTCTCTGGGATGGTGCTTCTGAGAGTATCTGTGCAGGGCTGGAGTGTTAGAATTCTCAGTTGTGGGGCTGCTGTGAGTGACCAGTACACAGCTCGAACCACAGATGACTCACTCACATCCGACGAGTTCATTGCTCAGGTGCTTGAATGTTCTAGCCACGTCAAATGGCTTTGAACTTCCTAAGTGTTCGGCACTTCACAGGTGGTACCTTGAGGGGCTCCGCTCTGCGGTTCATGACAAGGAATGGCATTGTCGAGTGTTAGGATATGTGCATTTCAGCTTTACTGGATAAGTCTATCTTGCTTTCCAAAGTGGATGTTTCAGTGGACATTTCCACCACTGGAAAATCAATTGAAAATCGAAAGTGTTTGGCATTCTCCAGTCTAGTGGGTGTAATATGCTATCATTTTAATTTGCATTTGTCTGATTACTCTAGAACATCTTTTCATATGTTTATTAGCCATCCTTTTCTGTGAATGCCTGTTTATATTTTGGTCCATTTTTCTATTGAGTTGTTTGTTTTTTCTTACTAAATTTTAGGAGTTCTGTTTATATCTGGGTACTGATCTGTCATCTGTTAAGTGTACCACAAACTATTTATGGCTTCCAGTTTATAACTTATCTTTTCACTTTCTTCATGACAATTGAAATTCATAATTTTATGTAGTCAAATTCTCCTTTCTCTTCTTCGTTAGATTGTACTTTTTATGTATTAAGAAACACATAGTATCTCCTATATGTCTTTATAAACCCAGTAGTAGACAGCGCTTGTCACAGCATAATAAGGTACTCATGAATTGTTGAATGAATGAGTGGATGATTAAACATGAGTACCATGTTTCTGAAAGTTTTCCCTTTTACATTTAAGTTCTTAATTTATCTGAATTTTTTTTGTGTCTGAAGTGAGGTGGGGCCCTTTCCCTATGTACACATTAGTTGTCCCAGCTCCATTGGCTAGGGCTAGTTCCCTCTTTTGTCACGGATCTAAAAACCATCCGTATGTCCACCTGTACCTGGTCTTTTCTGTTGCACTATTTATGTATCCTGGTACAACATTATCTTGGTAACTACGGCTTTATAAGTCTACATATCTGGTAGGGCATAACTTCTCATCTTATGCTTTTTCAAGTGCATTTTGATTGTTCTTGGCCCCTTTTTATTTTGCATAAAATTTGGAATCCGTTTTTCTAGTTTCATCAAAAATCAATTGATTAACCAATGCCCCCCACCCGCTTCCCACCGCCCTTTCCCAAATCCCTTTGGTGTTTGATTGACCTTGCATTGACTCTGTTGCTCAACCTGGAGAGAGTTGCTATCTTTGCATTTTCATTCATAAATATAAATTATATTCTAGTCATGTATTTCTATTCATGAACATGGTATACTTCATGTATTAGATCTTTTTAAATGCCTTTCTATAACATTTTATAATGTTCTCCATGAACATCTTTTGCATCTTTTAGTAGAGAATTTTGATCTTTCATCTTTTGCTACCTCCCCCTTTCTCCTCTGAGTTCAGTGGAGCTTTTGTGCACCCAGAGGTCGGAGGAGACTGGAGGCCTGGGGGACAGCAGCAGCCCTCTACCATTCCTCCTTATGGTGTGGTGATGTGAGGGCCATGTGTGCAGTTGCTCAGGTGCTGGGAATTTCCTTGTGCTCCTTTGTCATCTCCCCCATCTCTATAGGTCCTGATGGGGGAGACGGGGTTTTTCCCATTTTGCCTCCAAGCTGATGGAGGGAAGCTCTGAGAGATGAGGGATTTTACCTCACATCACTGAGCAGGAAAGTGGCAGAACTGGGATTTGATCTCATGTCAGTCAAACCTATGTCCATGTTCTATCTGTGACTGTCTCTGGGAAATCATTCTTCTCCGACTCCTTCTCCTGCCAACTTTGGGTAGTGTTTTTCTTGGATCTTGGATCTTGTACTTCCAATCTGGTGCATGTCAGCCTGTGACAAGAGGACCAGAGTCATGGATCAGACTTGGTTGATGATTTCTGCCTTCCTTCCCAGGAGTCCCAGCCCCCAAAAGACGTGACCATCTAGTGACCATAGGGACCTCTTAGGTCAGTGGATGGTCAGTTGTGCATAGTGTTAATTTCCCAGCCAACTTTTGTGTTTAGTGAGAACACCCCAGATTGAAAACTGCTGTTTTTCACAGCTTCCCAACAGCATGGCCCTGCAAATCATGCTATTGGCTATTTCAGCCTCTGCTTCCTCCATGCCTGGGCTTCCTTTTCTAACTGTGTGGTCTTGCTTTTTATTTTGTATCTTGTTCCTACATTGCTGGAGTTTTGTAGGCACTTTAATAGACCCTCAAAGCTATTGTGAGCATTTCATGGTGTCTGTGTATGGATGAGGACTCCCAGGCCAGAGGTCTCGTCCCCCTGGCCATGAGCAGGAGAGGATGAGTTTGGGCCTCTTTGTCTAACTCTGCCTTATTTGCTCGTAATAGGTACTCAGTGTGTGGGGGTCCACGGGCTGACTTTGAACTGCACAGGAACGCTAGGGAAGCGGGCAGGTGAGGAATGGAGCACCCTTGTTAGTGATACCCTTTTAGTTATGACTGGGTTTTGTTTAAAGGAGCAGCCCCATGCTGGGTGTGGACCTTGGCCTCCAAATAGAATAGCCTACTTAGCCAAACAGGACTCCTCCAGCTACCCATTCTCACTGCTTTGGAGGTGATGTGACTTTGTGACCACCTGTCCTCAGTCCAACAAGCCCCTCGTGGGTGTCCCTCTACTTCATCAGTATGCTCCTTCGAGCCATGAATAGCTCTAGTCCCAAGGACTCTGGTCTCAAGGACTCCCTCCCCACACTACATGCATTCCAGGGGTGCTGAGGACCCATAAGGATTTGGTGTGCTGGCTCTGGGCTAAGTGTGTTGGCCTGTGATCTGGTTGTAGGTAGTGATTACGCTGTTACTATACTATGATTGATGAAGACGTAGAACATTCTGACTCTGTGTCTTTCTATGGGGAGTTAAGAATTAAGTGGGACGGCTTCAGAGATGCTTCTGGTGTGAGGCAGAGTGGGAAGATCTGTGAGAAGAAACGTGAGACAGGGAGAGTGTGGTTAGAGCACAGGTAGATGGGTGCTCTGGCAGAGGAGAGGAGGCAGCGGGCTTTGTTGTCTCTGTGTCACTTCCAAGGCTGCGTGTGAGGGAGCTCCAGCCAGATGGGTACAGAGCCCCAAAGCCCTGCTTGGTTTTGTAGAGGATTCCTGTTCCTCCTGAGCGCCCTTCAGGAGACTCAGGGACAGGGGCCGGGGGCCAGATTAGATGCGCTTGCCAGGCAAAGGGACAGGGGTCCGCGGGCTGCCTGGTGAACAGTCAGTCTATGCTGGTGTGGAGAGCAAGCCACATCCTGAGGACTTTTCTTTGTCTTCTGCTGCTCTGGTTCCGCACTTGCTTCTTCCCCTTAGGTAGTGAGATGGTAAGATCCTAGAACCCCCCGCCTCCCGCCTCACACATGTTCACACTCACACACATACTCATGCAGGTGTGCGTGTGCACATGTGTATATAATCTGTTTGTCTGTAAATAGGTGCAGATACAGCAGGTGTTCCAAAAACTAACATCCTCTGTTCAACATTTCATTATAATGTTGATGAGAAAAAACAATCCTAGCCGATATTGAACAAAAGCATGTTACTTGAGTACCTGCTTTTGTTAAGGGTTGTTTTGCTGACTGGGGTGAGCAGCTTCCGAAAACCTATTGTCAACATCAAGTGAGGACTTACTGTATATGGATATGCATAAATAATAAATACTTCAAATATTTAGTGTAAATATGTGTGTATATACATATGCATGAATATTTAGCGAGATTCCCTCCAAGTGGCAGTGAGCCTCAGGTATAAGCTGGCATCCTCATTTGAAGCATTGTGCTCTAGATGTATTGTGGATGTGCTAGGGCTCTCAGATAGCAGGAACACAGCTGTATGTTGACCTATTTCTCTCATCTGTGAACCGATCTCTGCAGTGTCGATTGGCATTGGGCGGGGGGGGGGGGGTGCAAATCACTGTAGCAGAGAGATGTTTTGTTGGCCCAGCATGCTCTCCCCCTCTTTTGGTATCTGCACACCTGCCTGTCTCTCTGTGCATCTTTCAGAGTCTGTGACGGATACAAGGTAGCTCATGGGCTGGAGGGAAAGCTGAGCAACAGGCCTCATGCAGAGAAAGGGGCCAGGGCCACTCTGGGCATGCAATGCCAGGAGCTAATGATGAGCTTGGTTACATCGACTGTTAGGAAGCATTAGCTCCCGCTGTCCTTTTCCTTGGATCTGCCTGCTGGAGAGTTGTCTTCCTAGAAGAGGCTCTGGCTAGTCATGTGCCCGCCCTTGGCCAGGGGTGAGCAGAGCACCTTGATTGACAGGGCAAGGCTTTATGCACTGGGGATGAGAAGGATTCCAGCAAGAAAGAAAAACAGGGGTGCTGATAACAAAAGAAGGGGGAAGGGCAGAATGACAGATGTCTGCTGAAGTGTTTTGCCCCGCAAATGCCAGATGCCACTACTGAGATTTGCTCATCCCTGGAGATGTAACCCCCACCTCATGGAGAGAGAGGTCAGGAGCAGATAGGGAGGCTGAGACCCAGGGACGTCATGCAGCCACTCCCCCATTCAGCCACTCTGGCTTTGTGAGTCGGGCCCAGGCCTCCCTCTGATCCTCCAAGTGCCCGGCTGGGCCCCTCAGGTCTGTCTTGAGTTGAGTGGGGTTAGATGTCCTAGAACAAGACACTCTTCAGGGCATCTCTGAGTAAACCAGGTTGAGGGATCCATTGGGCCCATGTCTACACCCATCCTGTGACTGCGGTCTGCGGCCGGGCCAGCTGATGACACACACTGGGCGGTCTGCTGTCTCTGACAGTCTTGCCCTGGAGTTCTTGACTTCTCTCAGTCCTGAGTTTCTGAATTCCCAAAAGCGTGTTCTCAGCCATCCGTCAGGGAGTCCTGAGGTGTGCCCACGGTTCTCTGACCCCGTGCTACAGGTTATAGGGAAGACAGGAATGCATTGCCTTCCCTGCTTATAAGGCACTTGCAGCCTGGTTGATGTGAGCATGAAAGCAGCATGGCCTACTGGAGAGCCCGCGCTTGTGTGGTCAGCAGACCTTTCCAGTATCTGCCCTCAATGCCCTCAGCCTACGTCTATGGCATTGGGGGCTTAGGTGAGACAACTCACGTCCAGTTTCTCTGCGTTGCCTCTCACTGGGCAGTTGCTTGTGAGCAGGGCCTGCGATTGCATCAGCCACGTGTTTGCCTCTTTGCCATGGATTCCAGGGAGAGCGGGCTCCGGTTTGGACAGGATGGAACGGGCTCTAGGCAAGGGGCGGGGCTTGAACTGACCCTCCAGAGAGGAATGAGATTTAGCCTTGCAGAGAGGAGGGAGCTTCCCGGCCTGAATGACTGGTCAAGGTGGGGGGCACAGTGAGAGGGAGCCTGCTGGGACCCCATATTCAAGCTTACTGCTGGTGGATATGCAGACCTGGTGATGGGATGAGTGTGGAGGGCCTGGGCACAAAGGGACAGTGTGTGTGAGTACCCGCTGGGCTCCAGCACAGTGCTGAGTGCTCTCACTGACCTTGGAGGGCAGTGTTGTGATGTCAGTGTCCAGCACCTGCCATCTGGTGAGAAGACAGACTCTCAGGGAATATCGAAAAAGCAGAAAGGTGAGGTCAGGGCCAGAGGATGGAGAAGGCAAGGAGGACTGGGCGTGTGGGGAATGTGTTCTAGACAGGAGGACTGGGGAACAGGGGAGAGGCTCTGAAAAAGTGATCAGGTGATCCTAAGATCTCCCTGGACCAGGAACTGCGTTAGTAGAGTGGTTCGCTGATTGGCAGGGCCCTTCAGTGAGGGCACTCAGATGGAGCTTGCAGGCTTAGAGACTGTCCGGTGGAACAGGACCCCAGTAACCTGAGGTCTGGAGAATGCAGCTGGGGCTGGCAGACTCTGCAGGGGGGTCCGTTTGTGGGTACTGTAAGGGAACTGCCATTGCTGATAGGAAGGACACTGACTTCTGTGCTGTGCACACTGCAGGGTGTTCTTGGAAGGTCAGGTGTATTCCGAGACCTGGCTGTGCCCTGACCCTTTCAAGGGATGCCTGCTCCCAGCCCCGCCTTCCATGGCACAACCTTCCCAGACCCAAATCAGAATGACAGCTTGTCAGGACAATGTGCCTGGGCTCTGAGCAAGAGCTTTGTGATGTCTGAGCCATTTAGGACACCTATGGTGTCCCCAAGCCTGCTGAGGAGAAAAATGGGGATCCTCAAGAGGCCTTGGGGAGGGGGAGGAGGAGGAGCTGAGCACACAAGGTGCTGATTTGTTACCATTTATGGCAGCCAAAGAGCAGAGTGAGGCCCCACTCCCCTCCCCTCTGCTTCCAGCCCTCCTCTCAGCCCCTCTCTCAGCCTGTCTGATGGGAGGCTGGGAGCCTGTGTGAAAAGTGCATGCTTCACAGAAGCCACTCTGCAGAGGTTTGGGTCTGAATCCTGAGTGGCGTTGGGAAGAGCAGTGGTTCTTGGCTTTACTGCTTTGCATCCTCTCTTCCCTCTTGGCTGGAGGCTCCTTACGTCTGCTGGGACTGCAGGATTGGGCTAGTTGCTCCAGTGGCCTCCTGGATCCTGCTGTGCCCAGCAGTGTCCCTCATTCCCCTTTCAGAAGTGTAGGGTCCCCGCTCTTTGTGTAAGGCTGGCCCAGTTCCCTCTTGGTGCCCTGGGCTCTGGTGAATTGGAAGAGAGCAGAGGATTGATCTCAGGCCTGAGTTCTAGTCCCCGTTGTGTTGCTCTCTGGCTGTGTGACTCACGGCAAGTGACTCCCCTTCTCTGGGTTCAGTGTCCACATCTGCACAATGCTAGATCACTGCGACCAGCTCATTCTTAAGGTACCTTCCATGGCTAACATTCTGTGGTTGTGAATGTCTTCTATGCCCTTTTGTGTTTCAGAGTAGATGTCTCTTGAATGCTTTGTCTTCCTTTTCCTTGATAGCCCTGGTAGAGTGAAGGACCGGGTATGACTCCTTCGCATCTATAAGTAGGGAAACCGAGGCCAGGATGAGGGAGGACCCATTGACTCTGCCTGGAGGCTCACAGACTGGGGGTCAGCAGTGGCTTTGCTTTGGGGCTGGGTCTGGGCATGTGGTGGGGATGGCAGTGGGGATCTCCAGGTTCCAGATGGGACACCCAAGTGGGCTTCGATTCCTTGGACCTTGGTGTTTTTGCTGAGTGGCGGGAAAGACCCTTCCCTATCACCTCGCCTCCCACGTCAGGAAGGGAGATGGAGGCCTGGGGAGGTCTGAGCGGGAGCTGGGACTCTGCCATGCTGAGTTGGTTTTGCCTGCCCCACCCCCTGCCTGGGAGGGCTGTCACCCTTTAAGCAGGTAATGAGGGGGCGGGCTGCTTTATTAAGCACCCTCACTACAGGAGAGGAGCTGGCACCTTGTTTGACACACAGAACTGTCTCGGCTCCCTTCCTATTGTTAGAGCCTTAATTACAATTGTTCCAATTCCACCCTCCAGCGTTCATCATTAGGAAGCACTTTCTTTCTCTTTCCTGCTCCCCCAAGCCCCCTGAACCAAAGTGGGGCTGTTCCCTGCCTCATGTGTCCCTCCCACCTCTGTCTCTCCCCTCTGAGCAACCCCTCTCCCTGGGCAGCCCCAGCCACCCTCACCCCGGCCTGAGCCCGGATGCCCAGCTGCCGCCCTGAGAAAACAAGCACCCTGACGCAGCCCCCACTAAACTCCTCTCCTATCCGGGGGTGCTTTGCCTCCCCTGGGCGTCTTTGTTGTGAATTTGGCCATCACCCCTGGGGAGTACACACATTAGTGGGTCTTGGTTTCACTGCCCAGCTCTCTTTCCTCCCAGGCCCCCTACCTGCCCCTTTTCTGATTGCCAGGAGGACCCAGTGGGGCATGGGAAGACCCTCAAGTGGGGTGTGACTCCCACATAGCTCTGACAGGTCCTCTCTCTGAGGGTCTTTGACTTTAGTCTCTCCTCTGTAAAATGGAAATAAGCCTTATTACTAGGCCTCCAACCTGGGAGAACAGTTGGGAGGACACTTTGAGATGTGTTCTTGAATGTTCGCTGAAGTCCATAAAGGGTTATGTTGCTGTAAACGGGGATGACTCTTGTCTTTGTGTAACTTCCTGCCGTCCTCTCTTTCCGCCACCACCTTCCCCTCCCGCTGCTGAGAGGGCCATATAGCTGCACCGGTGGTTTGTTGCCACACCTGGGCAGCCATTGTAATGTGTGACTGACTCCTGTGTGATTGGTCCTGCAGGCTGCCTGGCCAGGCTCCCCTGAGGTCACCTCGGTGACCCTGGACTCTTGGCTGTCCTGGAAGTGTGGTGGTGGGAGGGGGACCCCTTGCAGCATTCCTGGGTCAGAGTGAGACTGATGGAGGACTGCTCTTCCTGGCTTGTTCAGGGGCTGCCCTTCTGTCGGGTTTTCTGGAAGACTGTGCAAACGCCTGCCTGTCTCAGGGTCATGAAGAACTAGTTACGTTTTCCCAGGGGCCAGTCCATCTGCTGTGCTGTCCGCCTGTCCACCCGCATCCTCCCTGAGTACAGCTCCACCTCCGCTCCCTTCCTGGACCCTGTGCTGGGAGTCTCTTCCTGGACAGTCCCTTCCCTACGAATGAGTTTGGTTCCCCGGCCTTTGAGACTGCACTTTGATTGACAGGAATGAGCAAATTTGCTTGCTTGTGTTTATCTGTCCTGTGTGGATACTCAAGCAGGCTGATCATCCTCTGAGAGACAAAGCCCACTGGTTTCTGCATTAACTGTGGAGCCGGGGAAGTAGGTGTGCGGGGGCATGGCGCTGAGAGCGCCACTCTTGCCCACATCACTGTGGGTTCACATTATGAAAATGGGAAGTCCCTTTTCTTCCCTCAGATGTCCAGACCCGCCCTGGCCACCTAGACTGGGCAGGCGAACTGCCTGGAGGCAGGGGCTGGATGGCATGAGCTGGAGGGCTTTTCCAGCTGCAGTCCTCCCTGTGACCAGCATGTTCTACAGTGTCTGCAACACCCAGAACATGTCAGGGAGGGTTACAGAGGCTCAGGGGCCTTGCTTCACTTTTAGGGGTACTGAGTCATAGACAGGGAAGGTGTTATGTCGAGAGTCCAGGTCCACTGGGAATAAACCAAGGTGGAGCCCACTGGAGCCCAGAGTGCCCATTTTTATTAGGTGCGGTCTGCGGGGGCCTGGCTTTAAGGCCATGTGCATTCTTCAGGGTTCAGCTGGTATCCCCTCTTACTTCTCAGGAAAGTAAGTGAGGGTTGGTTTCCCCACAGGCCTCCTAGGGAAGTGTCAGCCTGCAAAAAGTGACCTCCAGCCTTCAGACACTTCATCATGGCCACTTGATTCAGTGAACTCTGAGAAGCCTCTTGGGCCCGCCATAGCCTCCCTGGTCCTTATAAAATCTCAGGCCAAGCCCCTGTCCTCGGACAGGCTGGGCTTCCAGAATGGGCCTCTGAACCCTGGTTGGAGGGAGGTCTGGGGAGGAGAGGGAATGGGCAGAGGGGCTGAGAGGGACATCTCTCAGAGGGTAACCTGTTGTCTTGCTATTTAACTTACTAGAGTTATTTTCTTGTCTTTCTGGTTCTCAAGCTTCACACTTTTCTCTTTTTTGGATTCTTTTTGCCTCACTAAATTTAGGAGATAAAGACCAAAGGAGAGAGGCCTTTCACACCATCCCTGGCCTGATGCCCCCTGTCCTTGAGTGCTGCGGTGGGAGCCCTTCTGGGAGGGCAGCCTCTGTTTGCTGATGGAGATGCTCACCTATCAGAGGCCTTGCTTTCTAGGTGCTGGGGAGGAAACGTGGGGCGTGGAAGAAAGCGCCACCTCCAGCTCCTGGGGTCTCTGAGGTCTGTTTCTGTGCCTTTGAGGCAGCAGAGAGAGATGCCTGTTGGAGCTTTAAGAAGAGTGAGGGGTGAAAGCTGGTCCAGATCCCATACTTGTGGCGACAGTTTCTCTCCCTTCACTTGTCTCAGGAAATTAGAAGGGACTTGTTTCTTTGGAGGAGGGATCACAGCAGACAAAAACTGGACTCATCTGGCTTCAACTCTCTCCTGCCTGCATCCCTGTACTCATCCCCTCCTAGCTGCTTCTCTTCCCTTCCAGGACTTCTCTGGCTGCTTGGTCTGGGAGGTGGAAAGAACAGTGGCTTTAGAAATAAGCAAATGAGTTTGTTTCTTGGCATCCCTACTTACTGTTGTTGTGAGCCTGACTCGGTGCTTAATTCTCCCCAGCCTTGAGCCTCCTCATCTGTAAAGTGGGAGCGTAGAGCTTCTTTCTAGGTTGGTTCCAGGAGGAATTGAGACACTATCTGGAGAGGATCTACCCCACTGACTGGCACTTAGTGAGTGTATTGGGGCCACGGGTGGTCTTTGTGGGCAGGTGATGCCTGTTGGTTAGTGTAGCTCCTGGGAGGTGATGTGGGGCACCTGTTCCGAACTGGGGTAATGTTGTTACCTGCTCTCTGTTTCTAGCTCCCATTTCCTCAGCCTGCCCCTCTCCCCGTCCCCTGCCTGGGAGAGGACAGATGAGGAGTGGGCTCTCAGTCCTGAGGACTTTGAGGTCTGCGCTAGAGTCGGGGAGGAAATCAAAGGCGAGTGTCTGTGCTTTTAGGATGCTCTCCATTTCACACGAGAGTGAAAACCTCTCACTGAGCTCGCCAAAGGGGCCTCAAGGAGGTGTCTGGTGCCTGCATTAGCCAGAGCACCTGGGACCTAGATGGTGGGAGGGCGGTGCTGGGTAGCCGTGCTCAGGCAGGTCTGCAGAGAGACTGGGGGCCCCACTTATGGCCTTGGCAGAGATGGAGTGAAAGAGGAAAGCAGGACCTGAGGAGGGAGAAGGAAGAGGAAAGGCAGGAGCGGCCCGGGGACAGCTGGCGGGGCGGGCAGACGCGAGCGCTTCAGGTAGCCAGCTCAGGGACTGCACCCGCCGCGATGAAGACATCAGCAGCTGCCAGTGTTCTTAGCTGTGCCGGCTCTCCACTGCCAATAACAAATGCATCTGGCTGCAATCTGGGTCATTAAAAAAATAGCCTGATATCTCTCTTCTTTCTTCACCTGTGGCGATCTGTGGCCTGGATTAGAGCTGGGGCATCCAGAGAGGGTCCGGCGGTGCAGGGCACCAGGGTGATGTGTTGGCTGTCAGGGCCACTCAGCCAAACAGACAGAAGGCTGCCCTGGCTGACTGTCTGAGTCCTGTTGTGAAGGGAAGGCCCTAAATGGAGAGTGATGTGCTGAGACAGCACTTTGCAGGTGGTTCTCCCTCCTGTCGGCAGGCTGGGGTGGCTGTGAGCCTGAGCGACCCAGCAGACAGCCTTGGCTTCAGTTCATGATCCTGGGAGATTGCTGAGCCTCCCCTGGCTCTCTGTCCTCAGAAGCAGTGCTGATGACACGCGCTCTGCCTTGGGGATGTCTAGTGGGGTCACAGGGAATGTCCCTGTGCAGCACTGATGGAGGGTGCCTGCTGCTGTGTGTCATTATTACTGTGTCATGTCTGTTAGTAGCACCGCCCGGGGCTCCTTTCATTTCAGCGCAGTGCCACCCTCCTTTGTCCTGGCTTGGGATGAGCCCCTGACCAAGACCACCTTGGGCACTGTGGATGGAGAGGTGTCCATACTCTCCTGCTGGGAGCCGAATCTCCGCTGGCAGGTAGTTCCCAAAAACTGAGACCTCTTGTAAGACAATAAAGTCTTGTTTGTACCTCTCACTCTGGGATTTAGGGGCATGGCTAAGTGGGAAGAAACGGAGAGAAGATGGAAGGATAATGTTAAGAAAGGAGAAATCTAGGATGTGTCCTAGAAGAGGCCTGAATTCTGGTTATCCACACTAGCTTCCTTCTCTGAGAGCTTGCACTGTGCTGCACCCAGTCTGAGCACCTCACTTGCATGGTCTGGCTGCTTGCAGAACCTTCCATGCTCCTAACCACTGTATCACCCTTGACTGTCCCAGGCTGGTCCTAGAAGGAGGTGTGTGACTCAGGGTAAAGCTTGCAGGGTTGGCACGGCCCTGGGCATCAGCCTGAGTTCCCTCCAGTGGGTCTGAGGTGGGTGGGTGGCACCTGGCCAGTAAGCTGCAAGTCCCCCAGCTGGAACCCCCGTGGTGGGCTCCCCTGCTGGCCTGTGCATGTCTGCGGCACAGAGCAGCGCAGCAGATGTTGACTGAGGGGCATCTTTGGGGCAGAAGGAGGCAGAACTTCTGTTGCCCAGGCTGAACCCGGGCCATTTGCTGGGGAGTGAGGGGTTAGAGGAGTGTATGCAGGAGAATCTGAAGTCGCTTTGTCTTCTTGGGACTGAGAGGAGGGTCCAAGCCCAGAGACCTAGACTCACTGACCTGGCCTGTGGAGGACATTCCTGTTTGCTGTGTGTATGGTGCTGCCTCAGTGTGATGTGAGACCTGTTCCCTGTCCCTAGGGACAGCAGATGGGCTTCCAGGTGGGAAGGGAAGAACCCAAAATGGCTGTCACTTGTGGGTCCCACTCTTCAGGACAGGGCCCTGCCTACCCTAGATGTTTGATGAGGGACACACTGACCTTTTCCTGTGAGATGGTTTTCTACCCTGCAGCCATCCTTCACCCGTTGCTCTTTTCCAGAGATGCAGAAAGACATTTCATGTCGTCTTTTATAGCTCTGGGACAGGAGGGCCCTGGAGATTGGGCATCAGGCTGACCTTTTGCAGGTTTTCTGGCTCTTGGTGGGTGGGAGGAGGGTGGAGAAGCCCAAGAGCTGCAGGGACCCACTCACGTGAACACAGTTGGAAGTTCCCGGGCTCCTGACAGCACACGGCTGGGACATGTCCTTCTGTTAGGACCACACTCTAGGTTTTCACCCCGTTCTTTACTCGTTTGTTCATTCATTCATGCAGATACCTGCTTAGATTGGGAAAGATGAAGTCAGGGATGAAACATCATCTTTGCCTTGTCATGATTAGACTGCCTTGACATTGAGACATTATTTTGTGTTAAAGGGAGATATTCAAAGTATCTGAGCACCTAATCGAAGCTTTCCTTTTGACATTATAAAGTGGTTTTTAAGGAGCACTGAAGGAGAGCCTGTTGGGAAGAGCGAGAGCAGCTGTCTCTGGTGCTCTATTTTGAGCACTTAGAACTGTGCAGGGTCCTCTCCCATCTTTTGCTGACAGTCTTCCAGTAGGCGCTTATTTGAATGTTTACTCTCAGGGTGCAGAAGGGAGGGGCCTTCCCATGAATGCCCTGGGAAGAGGGTATGTGTGAAGGGGGAGCCCCACTGGCTGCTTACAGGGCCTGGCTCCATCGCAAGTGATGCCTGGTTGGCCGTGGACAGAACTTGTACTTGGAGCGTCCGAGGCAGCAGTAGCTGGTGGGCTGGAAGCTTTGCTGCGGTTGCACAGTGATGGTGGCAAAGGGCAGAAACAAGTCTTTTGGGGCATTGACCAGGTCTCCTCTGGCCAAGCTAGTAGGCCCCCAGCATGCCATGGGTTGAGTCTGGATGGAGTCACAGCAGTCTAGGGTCTTGGTTATATCTCTGTTCTCCAAACCTGGCTGCCTCTTCCAAGCCTGATGCTGCTAAGAGGTGCCCAGATGGGGTCGTGTGTGGCGAACCAAGTGATGGATGACTCGGGTGTGTCCTGGCCCCAAAGGCTCACATGCCTGCCAAATGTGTGCCAAATCTAGGGCCTTTAAGAAAGCGGGTCCTTGAGAAATATTAATCGGCAGTGAGGACCAGACATGCAGGTTCACCAGTGCTGGCCTCCAGGTCCTTGTTCTCCCACGATTTACAGCTCTTTTCTTAAATCATCCCCAGGCCCCAAGCAGGGTCGCAGGACTAGCCAACTTCCCCTCCTCACTGGCGTTTTGTCCTGCAGCTGAGCACGGAGGGGGCCCATAATCATAGCTTTGCCATCCAAACCCCAAGGAACCACTGACATGGGAAATACTTGTAGAGGCCAAGGTGGCCGTAGGGGCGGAGCATGGGCAGGGGGCGCCGGCCCGCTGGCGGGGCGGCCCTGCAGGGACCCAGTGGTGAGATGTCCCCTCGTCTATTAACTCTCCATTAGCATGCGGCAGTGGCGTTGCCACTAACAGTTTGATTTATGCCACCGCGGTTTTGCTTACAAATTAGAAGCCGCTATTGTGCTAAGTCGGCTTTAAAATCGATGCGGAGTAATTGCAGTACATGGGTAGTTGGACGACATTAACATGAGAAATGTGCTGTAGTCGTCATCCCTGGAACAAACACGACCCATTACAGTGAAATTCCGCGCCCTTTACCCGGCTCATTTGAACACAGCGCACCACCAAGCCGTCCGTCCTCCAGCACAGCCAGCCCTGGATGGAGCTTTGTCATGAACGGATTTTGTCAGGACTAGGTCTGAGAAGGATGGTGTTGAAGCCCCATGGAGGTGTGGGGTGGGGACCTTGTATGTTTCGGTGCGTGTTCCCAATCTCCTGGCTTTTGTGAGGTGTCTTTTGTGCCGTTTGCTGCCGTGATGCTGTGTATGTGCCTGTGTGTGTTTGTATGCATGCTGGTATGTGCCTGTGTGTCTGTGTGTATGTCTGTGGGTGTGCCTGTGTGTGCACCTCTGTGTGCCTGTTTACACACCTGTATGTGCATACATGTGCCTTTGTATCTTCATGTGTCTATCTGTGTGTGCCTGTGTATGCGTCTGCCTATTTGGCTACCCCTGTGTGCATACCCATATGTTTATCTTGGCTTTATTTTGTCTGCCTGCATCCATGTGTCTGTGTGTGCCTGCATGTCTGGGCATCTGCGTGTGCCTGTGTGAACACCTGTGTGTACGTCTCTGTGCACACCTGAGTATGCATCTCTGTGTTTGCGCCTGTGTGTGTGTCTTGCCTTAGAGAGTGTATCACCTGTCTCCCGCCCCCTGCCTCCCCCCGGTGCTGCCATCACTGTATCCACTCCCTCACCTGTAAAACAGCAACAGCACTGCTTACAGCAAGTGGTTAAAGCTGGAGCATGAATTTGATGGTAGCAACAGCAGTAGCTTGTTAGGAGAATGGTTTACCCAGGGGCTGACGGGTGACCACGCGTCAGGGTGGTTCTTGGTCTTCTCTGCACATTAGAGTCGCACAGGAGGTTGAAAACAAAGATGGATGCTGGGTTCCATCTTCAGATATTTCGCTTTCCTTGGTCTGGGGTGTGTCCTGGACAAGTGGATATTGAAAACCTGTCCAGGGGATTCTTACATGTAGCCAAGGTTGAAAACTACACTTGGGCTCATTTTTTTTCTATCTTCAGAAGAGTCTGTGCTGCTTTAGGTGGGACCTGTACTAACTAGTGTTAAAGGTCACTGGAGGAGCAGGGTTGGGCACAGTCCACATACATCCCAAGGTCCCAGGTTTGTGTCCTGGGCCAGGCGCAATAGTCAAGATGAAACAACTAAATGAAATAAATGCTAAAAAAGATCTTTGTAAAATAAGGAAAATCTTTTTAACTGATTGGCAGGAAGTTCCTCCTTCGGTCTGACAAGAATCCTACTGTTTCAGATTGTCCCTTCTCATACCTCCTTGGCTGACTGTGTCCCTGGCCTCTCGACAGTGTCAGGCAGTGTTGTCGTCACTGTGAACATTTGTTCCCCTGGCAGCCTGACTGACTTACAAACAGGACAGCAAGGCTTTCTCCTGGGGAGTGGCACAGCCTCACGGAGGATTGTGTGGCCCTGCTGGTACTGGTAGGCCCTTCACCAGCTGGTGAGGTGGAGTTCAGAGTGCGTGGAGATTATATCAGAGGGAAAGAGCAGGAGTCCAGCCCTCCTCTGACTCATGAGCAAGCAGGGCGGAGAAAGAAAGGGACCTGGGCAGCACATCACAGCACACAGGCTGAGGCAGGATGAGAACTCCAGGCCCTGGCTCCTAATCAGGCCTGTATTCCACATTTGCTGGCCCCATCTGGGGAGAAGCGGGCCCTGGACCCTGTCCCCAGTGAGGCTGTGCCCCGAGGGCAGGAGCTGCACAGATGACTGAGCAGCCGGGCATCTCAGATGAAGCTGAAAGCCTGCTCACTCCCAGACACGCATTGCGCCAGGATGGCCGCATGATGGCTGGGGGGAATGATAGCTGTCGGGTCTGGTTTGACGTCAGTGCAGGCCCCTAACTGATTCCCCAGTTCTGTCAGTTTCACTGCAGTGGCATCTCCTGCTTGGTGAGAGCAGGTCTGCCAGACAGCGCAGCCCACCCCTGGGGTGGGGGTGGCTACCGGGGGGAGCAGAGCCATGGTCATGGTCATAAGGTGGTCATGAGGTGACAGCGAATGTGGGGTGGACAGTGCTTATCCCTATGTGGCGGTCAGGACTTGTAACAGTGAGTCTGAGTGTGCCACCTGTGTGTGCCCGTGTGTCTATCTTGCGGGACACAGAGGTGTTCTGAGGGGACACAGACCCTCTGTCAGGAGCTCTTGTTCTAGTTCAAGGGTACACAAGAAGTCACTTGTCAGCTGAGTGTGGCAAGAGCTGTGACGGGGGTACTTGGGAAGCCGCGGGAATACCCAGGAGGGGCACTAGCTGAAGCTGGGGCTCTGGGACTGCATTTGCCTGCACTCAGAGTGAGTGGAGGGTGACTGACATCAGATCGGCTAGAGCTCTTCCTTCTGGTGCTCCTGGGTCCTCCTCAAGTTGTCAGCAGCGGGGACCCTGCAGACAGCAAGGGCGGCAGCACTTTCTGAACCTTCATAGAAGTGAGCGCAAGGTGGTGGGAAGGATGTCCCAGCCAGGATGGGGCCTGCTCAGCAGTTGTCACCAGCTCGCAGACACTGGTCTTGGCAGCCTGCTGGCAGCTGCTCAGAGGCTGGTCCCTGTGGGATGTGGCCACTGTGACTTCCTCCTGGGAAGATGAGCAATGTAGGCCTGCATGCTGCCTGACTCATACTTGGTTCCGGAGCTTCACAGGGTGGGAAGGCAGCCCCCTCCTCTGACAATAACAGAAAGAAGGGCCAAGTGACTTGTGGAAACCTGGGGAAGAAGAAATCTTTTTTAATAGGTCTGCTCATCAGAAGACATGTGCTCAGGGCCTCTCCTTAGCCCTGGGCTCAGTTCCCAGGCAGGTGGGCCCCTTCTTTCTCAGCGGGAAGAGCTGGCGGTGGCTGCGCCAGGAGGACCCAGATGGGCAGCTCTTTGTGCTCCTTCTACCGCTGGGCCCAGCTGAGACCCTGTGGGGAACGAGCTGCCCTTCTTTTGGCCATGGTAAATTCCCGGCCTGGCTCAAGGTGGCAAAGTGGGGTCCGGGCCGCTGTTCTCCTGTCCCTTTGCAAACTGCCTGTTCTGCAGGGTTCTGCTCTCCAGGGCAGAGTAGCATCAGGGGTGAAGAAGGGCGCAGGAAGCTGCTGGCTGAGGCTCTGGGAGGAAATATGGGTGTGGTGAGGAGAGGTCGGTGGTGGGCTGGGCATAGCAGACGGGGCAAGGTGCTTTTTCCCCTCAGAATTGGGGGAGAAACTTCTTAAAGACCAAGGGAGATAAGCTGCCGTTCTCGGTCTTTGAAAAGAGGAGCCTTCTAAATTGGTCCATAAGTTTCAGGGAAACTGGCTGGGATGTTTTTTAGGGAATGATCAGTTTCATATTCCGGCTGCGTTGCCGACCCCACCTTGAGCCCTCTGGCCTTGAGGGTCCTTAATGGGTCGCCTTGTCTCTTCCTCTCTAGGTAGAAGACTGATGGAGAGTTCCAAGTCTCGCTAGGTGTGTGCAGATTTTAGGGCTCCCTCCTGATATGTGACCTGAATCTTTTTCAAGGAGCTCAGAGTGTTCCACACCATAACCTTGTTGGTAGGGAGGGACCCAGTCCTCCTCCCCTTGCTTAGTGAGATTCTGAGGTGCAAGTACTTGCCTGTCTGGTGGGTAACAGAGGCCGAGATGAATCCAAGTGCCCGGGTCTCTCTCTACAGATAACGCTGAGGCCTGTGTCGGCTGGATTTGGCCCTCTGTACACCAGTGAGAAGCACCACAGTGGGTAAATCCAAATGATTGTTTAGTGGTGAAAAATTAAATGCAGGAACTGCAGCCAACAGCCATTTCAACTAACACAGGAGACTCAGCGCCCCAGAGTAGTATTAGAAGTTGTCTGCCACGCATGTGCCCTGCGATTTTTTTCTGGAGTGGAATGTGTCCCCCAGGGATATGCTGGGCTGGGTTGTCCTTGCTGCTGGCAGCTTTGGAGAGCTACTTCAGCCTCCTGACAAGGGCAGGCCTCTGAGTGGCCCGGGCCAGCGGATCTCATGCACGATTCCCATGGCCTGTGTAGCCCCAGCCTCCTGGAGACACCAAGGTCAGATGCCTGAAGGGTTAGAGCTGTTCTGAGCAGGAGCAAGAAGGGATGCGCATGTGTTCGTGCACCAGGCTGGCTACACTCCCCCTCTGTTATTTCACACTGGTTCTCCGTCTTCCTTCGCTCCTGCTGGGCCTTGTCCTCCCTGGGCAGACCTGTGAGAGGGTGTTTGCTTGCCGCTTGGACCTGGTACCCTTGGGGACTTGAACGTAGGTGGCGGTAGGATGCTTCACAAGTAGCGATGATTGTTCCTATTCATGTAGGCTGGGGTAGCACAAAGGTTGGTTTCTGCTGAGTATAATAACTAACAACAGCTGGCATTCATGGGTTGCTTTCCTGTCGCACAAACACCTCCATAGTCATTTCTCATCTATCCATGTGGCCCCTTTCAAAGATACCACAGCAGCTACTATTTATTGAGCATTACTTAGTATGTGCCAGCCACAGTGCTAGGTGCTTTATAAATGTTAGAACATATTCTCTCATCGTAACCACCTTGGGACACAGAACCAATATCGTATTTTATTCATGAGGAAATTAAAGCTTAGAGATGTTGGGTAACAAGGTCACACAGGTAACACCCAAGCAGTGGGTCCTGGAGACCATGCCCCTGCCCTGGTCTCCTTTGGTAGGCAGGTCTGGAAGGGTTCAGTTCTGATCCTAGCACTGAGGTCTGGTTGCTGTTGGGATGCAGAGTGGTACCCTTTTCCCAGGTGGACAGCCTGCCAGCTTAGACATGAGCTGATGCTTGTGCACTTTCCCTGGAAAGTTGCCACAGCTTACTTCCAGGGTGTAATGGATTCCAGAGGTGCTGTAACAAATTACCACAAATTTGGTGACTTTAAACAATATAAATGAATTCATGACTCTGGATGGCAGAAATCTGGTATCAAGGTATTGTCAGGACTGCACTCCCAGCCGAGTCTCAAGCAGAGAATCTTCCTGGCCAATTCCAGGTGCTGGTGGCTGCTGGCATTCCTTACTTGTGGCTTCATGGCTCCAGTCTCTTTTTTTTTCTTTATGACATGCCAGTCTCTGCCTCCATTTTCCCATCACATTCTCCTCTGTGTGTCTGTCAAGCGTCCCTCTGCCTCTGTCTTATCAGGAAACTTATAATGGCATTTGGGGCTTACTGGCAGAATCCAGGATCATCTCCTCATCTCAAGATCCTTAACTTTATCATGTATGCAAAGCTTTGTTTTTTTCTCATTAAGGTTACAGTCGCAGGTTCTAGGCATTAGGTTGTGGACATATTAGCCCACCACACAGGGCATCCTCAGGTGCTGTGGGCACAAGAGACAGGAGGTGTTTTCATGTCAGACCCAGGGCAGGTACAGGGACTGGGGATCTGCACCAGCCCCTCAGAAGGGGCTGCCTGTGGGACCAGGAGGATGACCCCTGCACTGGGCCTCGTCTCTCCCTGCTTGCAGCACTTGCCCTGCCCTCCCTTCTGCCATCTGTAAGTAACTCCATAGTCTTGGGACCTGAGGAAGCACCCACAGGTGTTCTTACTCTTCTCTGATGAGCTGTCTCCCGACAAATTTCACATGTTCCTTCTGCTTTTTCTCTCTGGGGATCAGATGCTGTTTCTTACCTCTGACCTACCCTTTGCAACATCTTGTCTGGGACTCTGGCACGGATTTTCACCAGGACTGTCTGCAGTGAGGGTCTCAGCCACATGGAGTCCCATGCACGGGGGGTGGAGGGTGGGATGCCCTGCGGGGTTACCTCAAGCTGGGCTGTGTGTTGCTTCTCTGCTGGGTTTTATTGAGTTCAGAGAGAGCATCGAGGCAGCTTTGTGCTGGCATTGCCCTCTCTCCTGCCTGAGATAGCCCAGGCAGGATGTTGATGAAGCCCACTGCGGCTTCATAGATCCAGCCCAGCAGCATCCCCCGTCAGCAGGCACTGCTGCATCAGCTTCTCTTACAAAGACACTCCAGGAACCCACTGCTGTGTGGGAAGTTGTAGCCATGCCTAGGTTCCTTGGTCCTGTCTGAGTTTGTCTTTTGTTGGGAGGACCCAGGCCTTTGTCCCAGAGTGGGAGGTAGGGACCTCCTTCCCTTTCTCTCAGCTCATCCTGCATCCTCCCCACACCTGTCCCCATGGGCCCTGTATCACCTCCCAGAAGTACCTCTGTACTCCGTCCCTCCCCAGGATTGCCATGTTGCCTGCATGGGCCGTGGTTATAGCTGCTGGGGTGCTGAGCAGAGGTGGTCAGCACCCCAGACTGCCCCAGAGGACGATGGTTTAGAAGGTCAGGAGGCAGGGTCAGTGTCCTGGACTTTCAGGGGTTCCACGGGGAAAGCGACTCTCTCGTCCTTGATGCCTTGTCCTTTAGCCCAGCCTTTTACCTTGGAGGAGCCTGACTCCCCCGTCCACACTGCACCTTTGTTTCTCCCCTCCTCCGCCCTTCTCCCGCCATCAGCCACGCAGCCTTTTCTGTTGAGGCTCGTGCCTGCCAGCTCTGAACGTTCCTGGAGGGCTGTCTGGCATTTACCTTGTACCTGCCTCTGCAAGCAGTAGATTTCTGCTGGATGCTCTTCAACACTTGGGGGTATAGCCTTCTAGCATGGGGACAGATGTGGTTTCTCAGCCCCTGGGATCCGCCTCACACCCAAGGGTTCTGCTCAGGAGCCTCTGGGAGCAAGTAGGGCTGGGGTCCCTCCCTGCCTGTCCTGCTAGCTGCTCCCAGCCCTCTCCTCTGTCCAGCGCACCCCTGTTTGCTTCCCTGGTCCTGGTTTGCTTCCTGAGCTCCTGAAACTCAGTTCCTGAGTGGGTACCAGTTGGTTGGGAGGCTTGTCTGTTCCTTGGTCCCTCTTAGGGATGCCTTGCGGCTCCCCTGACTGCACCCCCACCTGGGGGCCTGAGGCCAGTATGTCTGCACTGGACCCTGCCTGGGTTGTGCGTGGTCAGGGCCCAGAGGGCCTATGTAAGGCCGCTGCCTGGGAGGTGAAGGTCGCCTCAGACTGGGGACAGTGCTCGGTCAAGAACGTGTGCTCCGGGGTGTGTGAGGATTGAATTTTTAGAAGTAATTTTAACTCCTTGCCAGGGAATGCCATACATTCTTTCTCTCTGCCCCCTGGAGCCTCTTATCTCAGCAGAAGGCAGTAGAGCAGCAGGTGCAGAAATGAGAGAGGCAGATGGTGGTGAAGGGAAGCTGGGGCGTCCCAGGTTCCCTGACTCTGTGACCTGGGGCCAGCCACCTCCCCTGTCCAGGCTTGGATTCCCATCAGTGGGTGAGCCTGTGGGATTCCTTCAGGCTGAAGAGTCTAGTTCTCCTGCCACTGCTTGGGACGCCCAAGTGTGCTCTGAGGTGGGGAGTTGCTGAGGATGGCACACAGGCTGGGTCTGGCATTGTCTTGCCCAGAAAGAAGTGCCATGTCACCAGGGAGCGATGCAGTGGCCGAGGGCTTGGAGAGCATGCCAAATCCATGCATTACCACCTGCCTGCATGCCCCCCATGTTGGGCCCACCCTAAGGAGGTCACCCTCAAGGGGAAAAGCCTGGAGCCAGGAGGGGCGGGTGGTGGAGGTTCATAAGGCGTTGGCCAGTCTCGGTGCCAGGGTGGCAGATGTTTGCTCTGGAGCCTGAATGGGTTCGCCCCAGGCCGAGGGCGGGCGGCGCCTTCAGATGATCTCTCAGGTCAGGTTTCTTGTTGGCTCTGGGCAGGGCCTTTCACTTTGGGGGCCATCTGGCCTCCAAGATTCCTCCCACTACTGCATTTTCACCCGCTGTCATGTGCATGCCCGGCCAGCAGAGTTGGCCTCTCTGCTGGCCCTGTAAGCTCTTGGGCCTGGGGCCGGCTCTGCTTTGGGAGTCTCAGGCTAAGCCAGCTTCTCCTCTCTCCCCTCTCTCTGGGAGCATCCTGCTCTTCTCCAGTACAGCACCCCAGTGCCTGCCTCAGCTTTGCCAGAAGTCCCTTCTGCCTGGACATGAGGCACATTCCAGTTCTTTCTTTCTTTTTTATTGTAGTAATTATTCTACACATTGAAATAATTTCCTGTGTATAGGTTCCCCATTCTTTAGATATATTTCAACACCCCATGCCCTCCACCAAATCACCAAATGTTCTTCCCCATTGTCCAGTGGGCTCCAGCACCATTTCAGTTCTTTCTTTTTAGAACACTTCATGTTGGCCTGATGATAGCAAGCTTTGGAAGTAGAATGCACACTGACCTTCCAGCTCCCAGAGTCCTGAACTCACAATGGTCACCCCTGGGAGATGTGTGTCATTTCCTCCCGAAATATTTTCTCTCCTGACTTCCAGCTTCCATATGAAACTTTTTTTTTTATAATCATACGATTGATGTATTTAAAAGCCCTTCCAATAACCAGAGGATACAAAACCAGTTGAATTTTTTTTCACCAGGAGGAAAGAGGGAGTGGGTAGTGAGACTCAGCAAGAAGGACTTGGGCTGGGTCATTGAGGGCCTGAGTAGAAGTGTGCTCCCACCATTGGTCTATGGAATCTTGAACTGTTCGAAAACTTCAAGGACATTAAACCTGCTTCTAGCCATCAGAATCACCTGGGACGCTCTAGCCTTGTGGTTCCATCCCTTGGAGATGGCTTCGTAGGTTAAGAGTGGGAATTGGGAACCGCTCTCAGTAACCAGTATACCACATGATGCAAACAAGTCCAGCCCTTCCCGGTCCTTGATGTGGCCCTGGCCCCCGCTCTTTGGAGGCAGGCAGCCGAACTCCAGCCTCTCAAAGTGATTACCTGCACTGTATGTTCACGCCACTGGTGAGGCTCTTGCTGTAGGAACGTCTTTATCCTGAGCTGCACAGAAAGGTAGTCCCTCCTCTGCTCTGTGGCCAGCCTTCTCCCATGATGGCAGCGCTCCCTCCCATCCAGTCTTACCTACCCTTGCCGCACACCCTGTCTGTCTCATGTTCTCCAGATGCCTGCATCTGGCCGCAGGAGTAGGGGGAAGGAAAACAGGATTTGGGGACCAAGAAACAGGGCTGGGAATCCATGTGCTTAGGAAACCCAGATCGTCACCAGCATGTCACCTCTAGTTGCTGCTTGTCTTGGTGCCCGCGGCCTCTCCCCACCATCGGGGCCCCTTTCCTGATTGTGTTTTTCATTCTTCTGTGTGGTTTTGTATGTAGACATTCATATCTTCCGAAACAACACATCCTCTAGCTTTACTTGCTTTCAAGCTGTACGAGATGAATACTTGTAGCTTGTCTCTCTTTCACTCAGTGTTATGTTCTAAGGCTCATCATGTTATGTTTGTAGCTTTATTTCACTCCTTTCCTGTATGTTCTAATATTTCTAATATCCACAGCCTGCCCACTGCCCCCAGATTCTGGCTGTCATGGACAGAGCTGTTGGAATATTCTTGACTGAGCATTTCTCCAATGTGTGTAGACACGTGCTTGTCCAAGGCACAACATGTCAGGCGTGGTTTCCTTGGGTGGAGGTCATGGGGCAGAGGAAGTGAGTCTGTCCTACCCTGTTGAACAGCCAGGTATCTGCAGGGGATGATTCCAAAGCTGAGTAGCACGAGCTGAGTTTCCTCCAGCACTCGCAGCGCTGAGCCCACAGCGACTGTGGAGAGCTGCAGTCTTCACAACAGAGCATGTGAGTGCATGTGTGTCTGGGACTGAGATCTTATTCACTGTTCTGCTTTCCCATCCTGGAGCCTCTGCCTAGTGCCTATAAAAAACGATGAAATATTTAGTTAAGTTTGGGGAAGGGGGATCCAGGCAGTCTCTTCCATGAGCCATGCTGTTGAGAAGGTAGTTTGGGCAATTTCCTTCTCTACTATCACAGATTAAGTCCTGGCTATCCTTCAATGTCTGCCATAAATTCCGTAGTCTGAAATATTTTTGTCCCCAGTTGCAGGCAGCTCGGGTTCCTCTGAATTTCTCCGTAGCACGTAGTGTCTGTGTGGTAGCTGAGGCGCTGGTGCCTCCTGCCTGATCAGATGGTTCTCTTTCCAGACATGTGTCTGCTTCCCTCTGTCAGATCATCGAGCCCGTGAGGGCAGGGTCCCTGAGCACCAGGCACAGTGGTCGGTACTGGAGGAGTAGTATCACTAATCGTCTATAAATGTGCTGGCCTCTGCCTGGTGACAGGCGGCTCGATCATCTTTTCCACTGCTTACCCATGCCCCTCCAAAAATAACCTCCCCAGAGCCACATTTCTGGGAGGTTCAGATATCTTTTTTGCAAGGCATTTTTAGCTGTGTCGGGCAGGGGAGGGTACTTTCTGGGTCAGAGCTGTCTCCAGAGAAGAAGCATGGAGTCGTCTGTGCTCCCTCAGCACTGACCCCAGGACAGCTGTCCACGATGGCATGGAGAAGGACACCCTCCGACAGGTCTGCAGAAAAGAAAACCACCCCAGTCTCCCACCCTTTTTCAGCAGCAGAAGGTGGCAGAGGAATGGCTCCGAAGAGCATGAATTCCAGCACTTTAGAAACACAATGTAGGCAAGCGAATGAAGGAATGAGTGGAACGAGGAGTGAATGAATGAATGAATGGGGGCAAAAGAACAGCATTCCTTAATGGCAAGAACTCTGACTTGAGACTAAAGGCATGGGGTTTGCCTCCAGGCGTTTTCCTTACTATTGTGTGTTGTGGGAAAGCTGATGTTTTCTCGGTTTCCTCATCTGTAAAATGAGACAAAAGTGCAAACCTCCCAAAGTGACCCATAAGAACAAGGAAGGCCCTGTTTGTAAAAGCTCCTGTCTCTCTTGAGGTGACACCTAATGTCCAGGGTCTATGTCGATTGACAAGACTGGCTGCGTTGGGTGCATGTGTGTGATTGCCCCAGGGAGTGGGTTTTAATTGGAAAAGTGCCTGCTACATGCCATAGCCCACCCCTGGTGATGGCTGGCTCTTCGCAGACAGGGAAGGTGGTGCCCCTGGGTTTGCTCTGCAAGCTTGAGAGCTGAAAACTGTTGCTTCCCATCGAGTTAGAATGCGTGAAGACTCATGGCCGCTACAACCACGGGCACCTTCCCAGTTTGCCAGCATGGGGAGAGCACGACCAATCTGATTAGTTTTGGGGACTTGGGCTTGGCTGCCCGCAACAGCATTTAATTTGGAGGAGATCAGCCAGTCCTCCCAAGTGGAGACTTGCTGTGACCTCACCTCATCTTCCAGGTTCGGGTCACTGCTACAGCCAGGGAGGGCTGGAGGCTCTGCACCCAGAGTCCCACCACAGCTGTCCCTGTGACTTGAGGCTGTGGACTTTCCCAGGACTGAGGGTACACCGTGCTGCCCTCACTGTCCCTTCAGTGTCCTCTGCAAGCCCAAAGAACATACGCCCAAAGTCAGAAGACCTGGACTTGAGTCCCCATCTCTGGCTCCTGAGCAGCAGCTCTCTGACTCTTAAACCAGTTGCCTGGTGTCTCTGAACTTTACCTTCCTCATTAACAGCTGGGAGAAGACAGCAAGACCTGCCTTCATGAATGGATGCAATACTAGCATATGAATTATCATTTATCGAATGCTTTCTAAGAATGCCAGGCACTTTTAAACACTTTGCAAACATTGTTTAGGCACTGAACTGCAGAGAGAGGTAATAAGGATGAGGGGAGGCAGCTGCAGTTCAGAGAGGTCAGGTTGCTTGTTCCAGGTCTCACAGCTGGTGCTTGCAGAGCCAGTGGCCCCGCAGCAGGCACCTGTGTGCCTCTGCGCCGCCCTGTGCTGTGCTCAGTGAATAGGATGATATGTGAAGACCGTCTGGCATGCAGTTGGCTGGATCTGAAGATGACACAGCCCCTGGTATTTACTGAGAGATTAGCTGGAGCTTTCTGGGCACCAGAAAAAATGGGGGTGGCAGTAGAAAAGAGGCTAGTAAGCCTGGGACTGAGCTCCCCAGTCTTTTAGGGGAATCATCTGTGAGTGCAGGCCTGGATGTATTTTTGGTCGCAGACTGATGACTTCTCTGAGCTCAGCAGGAGGCAGAGGGCAGGTACCGAAGCAGGGGCACAGCTCATTCTGCAAGTTTATGAAAAGCTCTGTGGCTCTCTTCCTGTCATGGAGGTCCTTGAGAGTTCTCAGTTCCTAGTATTGCAGGGAATGTTTGAGAAACCTCCTGCAGATGGGCCCTGCCCGTAGGGAGCACCTGGTTGTCCAGCAGACATGGGGCACATATGCGAAGTGATTGGGGAGCAGCTGAGGCACGTGAATCGTGCAGTGTGGGGTTTAGTTTATGGAGGGGCTGCTGTCCTGGTGACTCAGTGGGAGGGCTTCCTGGAGCAGGTGGGGCTGCTGCCTGAAGCAGGTGGAATGTGGCCGGCAGTGAAGGGCTCAGGTGGTGAGATGTATCAAAAGAGAAGGCACATCTTGAATCAGGACCAAGGGTTCCCTGTATTATCCTGGTCAGCACAGTCCCCATCAGTACACTTGACAGGGTCCTATGTCAGCTGTTCTCCTAGGAAGCCAATGACACAGGTGGTCCCAGGACCCTGCCTCCTGGTGCCCACTTGGGTGACGTGTAACCTGTAGCACAAGCCATGAGCAGGAGAGAAAGTTCTGGCCCCTGTGTTTCCTACCCTTCTCCTTATACCTGGGTTACCTGTGGCTTCAGAGCAGCAAGACCTCAGATTTGACTCTGCTAAACCCGTCCCCGTCCTTCACCAAGGAGGCTCTGTAGAGCCCACCCTGGGGCCCCGGAGCAGGCCGGGAGGGTGCACCCCAGCCCTCCTCTCTGGGCATGACTGCCCTCCCCGTTGAGAATTGAATACCTAAAATTGAAAATTGGGATTGGGAATTAAAAATTGGAAATTGAAAACCAACTGGGAATTGAAAACTGGATTGATCTTTCTGCAACAAATGGCAAGTTTATGGTTTAGGGCTTCAGTTTTCTGAAAGTCTCCCCCATCATCTCTCACTGACGGCAGGGTCTGCCTGCCATCTCCCCTCCAGAGCTGACAGTGGCCATTAGTGGGCTCTCCTGCAGCTGTCCCCGAGTCCAGCAGCCAGCTGTTGCCTGCTGTGGGAGTGTATTACTGCCACCATCTGCAGCTCATTCCAGTGGTGTGAATTTTGCAGACAACCTTTTTAATCATGTTTATGAACTCTGCGTACATTTGCTGCAGGCTGGGTTTCCTGTGGTGATGGAGGGCTTGATTTTAAAGCCCTCAGGTTGGGTTCCCGAAGCCTCACTGGGGATCCTTCCTGTGACTTTCTCTTCTCTCCTGCTTCTTTCCTCTCCCTATCCCCTCCCTCAAAGGAAGACTAGACTCTTCCCTCATGTTTTTGCATAGTGCTTAGTTTACAAAGCAATTGTATCTCCTGCTAGAGAAGACATGTTTTCTCATTTTAGAGAGAAGAGCATGGAGAGCTGGCTGAGGAATTGTCTTGCCCTAGGCCGAGGGCCTGGGCCTGCAGCCCCTGCTGCTCTCCCTCTGCTGTGCTCATGCTCAGCCTCCCCCTCCTCCCACCCAGGATGCGCTGGGCCAAGCACAGGCTGCAGCTGCCACTGGCCAGCCTGCTTTGTGCTGAATTGTGGTTTGTGGCTTTTGTTTGTTCCCACGGTGCCCTTTGTGAATGTCATTGAGTTGTCAGGGCTGGCTCCTCCTTTAACAGGAAGACAAACCCAAATGGTATTCTTCCCAGAACGCAGTGTCAACTCTTCTGTGTCTCGGGCCTGGTGGGGAGTTGGGGCTCTCCTAGACTTAGGTCCCCAAACCAGTGACCCTTCATGCCCTGTCGTGGGGCAGAGTGCCATGCCCTTGTTGCCCCACTCAGAAGATGGGGTGAAGATTGTTACCATCTCACTCCAATCCCAGCAGGCAGAATGAGGAGACACGGGGAGAAGCCAGGCGAGGCTGCAACACCAGGCAGACTATCTAGTGCTTAGCTTCAGGTGCACTTAGGCCCCGGTGGCCACTAACCTTGGGGGTGTAGGCAGTGCCCAGTAAGTGTGGGTGTGTTCTGGCTTCTGTAGCATTATTATCCTGCAGATTTTCTCTGTTTTCCCCAGTGAGCTGGTCCTCCCCAGACTGGGTTGCTACCCAGAGGAGGTAAGTGAGTTACCCCACAGTCATCCAGCATGGCAGGACATGAGTGGAACTAGACGCGAGGGCTCCCGATTTGTCCCCACATCTTAGGAGCCTTCTGTTTTCCAGGACTGGCGCTTCTCATCTGGGGAGGGAAAAGAGGGCGAAAGCCTGATCCTGAATGGCTCCTGAGTGTGTGGTAGGAGGACTGGGAATGGGGCCGGGCGCTGGGATGTGTGGGAGCACTGCCCTGTCCTAGGCAGGTCCAGCTTGTCCCATGCCCTCCGTGACACAGACTTATCATTTGACACTCACACACACGTGCAGAGGGAGCCCCAGCTACTTGGGTTTCCTTTTTATCCTGGTGAATACAATGACTGTTGGATCCGTGTGCCCAGTTCCCAGTCCCGCTGTGCATGAGGGGCGGCGCCTTATCAGGACCTCCTGCCGGAGTCTGACACTGCCAACAGCAAGGGCAGGGGACGAGGGCTGTGCTCTTTGTCTTTTAGAAGCAGGCCAGCAGCGACTTTTGAAACTCTTCTGCTCTGCTGAGACTCCCTTTGAACTGACCTGAAGGGAACTTAGTTGCGTCTGTCAGCATGGTGGCGTGGCTGGGACTGGAACCTAGATGTAGGGCTCCCAGGCGGCTGCCCAGACATGCCAAGGGCATGACCTTAGCCTTTCTGGAGGGTCATTGCAGCTCCTAACAGCATCTGGTGGGAAGGAGGCTCAGGAGCACAAGAAGGCAGGAGCGAGTGGGGGCAAGGGGATGGGTTGGAAATTTGAACATGAATATGAAATAAAGGCCAAAACATCCTGGATATAGGGTAGGGAAAGAGGGCTTCCCCAAGATCCTAGGTGCAGAGAAGGGGTCCTCAAAATGGGGCAGGTATAACAAAATGTGATCTGGAGAAGGATGCTTTCTTGGAGGGTGATAGAGCAAAAGGGGAGTCTGGGCTTCGTGACTTTAGTCAGCTCTCAAGTTTGGAGGAGTAATCACTCCCAAACTAACAGCCCTGGGAGAACGGAGGCGGAGGGAGATGAGGCTGTTTGGGGATATCTGTCATGGCTGCAGCAGCCTCCACCAGGAGCATCTGCCCTTCCCTGGTGGGCAGTCTAGGCTGCCAGCCCAGACCCCTCTCCACCCTGCCGCTCTGCTCCTAGGGCAGCTCTGCACAGGGCTGGGAACCCTGAGCAGAGAGGTCTTACCTGGTAGATTCCTGCTGCCATCTGAAGGCTGTGGTGATGCTCATCCTTTCTCTTGTCTCCTGGAGAGAAAAGGCTGGGGCATAAGGCCCATTGCCCTGCGTTTCCTCTGCTGGCCTCCAGAGGATAAGTGCCCTGTCTGTGAAGGACACCCACTTGGATGTCACTCTGATGGAGCACCATAGCAGTCAGCCTGGCATCTCCCTCCCAGCCTCACTTCTCAGGCTGGGGGCTTTGGATCTTGGGTGATTCTGCTCAGTAACTCCCACTGTGGTTACTGTTGTTGAGCATCCACAGGTGTGTCGCCTTGCACCGAGGGTCTCACCGGGTTCTCACAGGCACCCTGGAAGGCAGTCACTATGGTTCTGTTTTATGATTCCACAACACACGGAACCCAGCTAAGAGAAGTTCAGTAAATTTTTCAAGGTCAGGCAACTGACAGGTGAGGGTATGGGCATTTAACACTCAAGGCTGTCTGACTTCAAACCTGGTGCTGCTGCCCCTCTCTGTGGCTCAGGTGTCTAAAGCACAGGCTGTGAGATCTCTGGATCTGGGTTCGAGACCCAGGGCTAGAATGGCAGCAAACACACACACACACACACACACACACACACACACACACTCTCCTAAAAAACCTAGTGTTCCTTACACCACGCTGTGCTCATCTCTGCTGCACTGTGGTGCTGCACACGAGCATAATGTCAACTCCTGTGATTTCATGTGCGCTTGATATACTATAACAATAACACTAAAATGGCATGGACGTTTAAGAGTTGCGGCTGGCTGGCTGTTGCTGTAATTTGGTTTGTATGAGAAAAATATTAATGATCAATAAACATGAGAAAGAATGTTAAATCACTAGCAATCAAAGAAATCCAAATTATGAGAAAAAGAGCACGTCATTTTCTTGCCTTTTAAACGTGCGCAGATTTTTAAGCAGACAATTGCTCACACAAAGTGGTCCCCTCCTAGAGTGCGGTGGGACAGTGTCACCACCTGCTGGGAGGCAGCCCCACGGAGGCTTCTAGGGCCTGAAGAGACGCCCGTCCTCTGACCAGTGCCTGCAGGTTTAAGAGTTCATCCCAAGATTCAGAATGCTGTTGAATACACTCCACGTGTGGGTGCTCACGAAAGCAGTTTGTGATGAAGGAGAAATAAAAGCAATGTCCGTCTTCTGAATCAGGGGAGCTGTCAGAGTGCGGCGCATCCAAAGGCCATAGGGTTTGGGAGAAATGTTTGCGACGTGTAATACCCTTTACAGACTGTAAAATGGGTTGTTTTGCTGTCCACGTCTGAGCTTTGATGAGCACATGTGGGCATGTAATTACCACCACACGATATCATTTGAAGTGGAGACAAAAAACAGTCTGCTGCAGTGTGGATGCAGTCAGTTCCTAAAGTTCAAAACTGCGAATCTGCAAATCTGCGAATATGACAGGGAGAGCATCAGCCAAGTGCGAGCAAACAAATGGGCCCTGGAGAAATGGGCATGTCATTCTAAAAAAGCAGTGTCCTCTGGGCCTCAGTTTCTCCCCTGTGAAATGGTGAGGTGGGCGCCAGACAGGTGCACTTTCCACTAGCTCCTACCCCAGCGATGGTCAGAGTGGAGGGCGTGGGCCCCAGCCTGTTGCGGGCCCTGACCTTGGTGGAGGTCCTGGTCTGGCTGGTGTGCCCAGGGGGTGCGGGGGACTGGGAGTGGCCGGGCACTGCTGCCTGGGGCTCTGGTGTGTCACTCAGCTCAGTATAGAACGGAATGCTGCTAGCCGGGACTGTGTCCTGACTGAAGAGCAGTGAGGCCAGAGTCCTCTCCCCTGCCCCCTCAGTGTCTCTGCCAGGCAGCTGCTCAGAGTTGGGGATCCACCATATGGGGGGCTGCTGTCTTGGGAGAAGAGAAGTTCTGCACTTCTCTGAAAGGCCTGGAACTCTTCCCTCCTCTGGGAGGGTGGACAGTCAGGGCCACACTTCGCTGTCCCTCCTGCCCGCATGCCCCTCTGCTACCCAGCTTCAGGGGCCTCCCTCTCAGGGCTTTTCCTCCGCGTCAGGAGGGGCATGCACATGAGGGTGGCCCATTAAGGCCTGAGCAGCGTGGGGTGTAGCTGGGCAGCGTGGGGGCAACCCAGGTGGGCATCTGATGTTGGTCTTTCCCTGGATTGGGGTGGCTGTGCCTCCTGCCTGGGGTCTTGGGATTGCAGCCAGCCTGCCCCACAGCCCTGAGCTTCCTCCCCCTCACTGCCCACCCTGCACAGTGAGTGGATCACAGGTCTTCGCCACCAGCCAGCACCACTCCTGTAGGTTCTGAGCAACAGTGGGGAGTTGGGGGGTTGGCTAAGGCTCCCATGGTCTGATGGGGGCAGGATCCTGAGTGGAATCTGGGTCCCCATGGGTCTGCCAGCTGCCCAGGGTTGGGTCCCATGCTCTCTGTGTTCTCAGCTGATGGCACAGGATTGTGTTGAGAGCCTCGTGGAGGCTCATGGGTTCCAGTGGCTGACTGGGAGCAGCCATGCCTGGGCGGAGGGCAGGCTGCGGAGGTGGGGAGCCCCAGCTCTGCCCCAAATGTGCCCCAAGGTTTGGGTATGTCCTTGGGCCTGGGTACCTGGTGACCAGACATGTGATCTCTGAGGACTCCTCACAGGGTTTGAGCAGCACTGACGTGAATGTTCCGGGTCCCGTGTGCTGGCTGCTCCCCAGCCCTGAGTGCTCACTCTTTGGCACAGTGAGCCCTGAACCTGGTCTAGAGAGTTCCAAATGGGGACTCTGCAGGAGAGCAGCCCTCGTCTTCTAGGGGGCGGGCTAGGTCGCCTTAAAACCTAAGGTAGAAGAGATGACCTGAAGTACAGGCGTCCTTCCATCCCATCCAGTGTTTTTTAGTGTGACTCTTGCGTCTCTCCTGTCAGCGCAGCCCCCACCATGGGGCACTTCCAGGACCTGGTGTGCTGCTGGCCCCACCGAATGCCCAATGCTATCCTGATGGGGACTGCTGTCCTTCCTCCCAGAAGTGTCAGGAAGCCGGGTGACTTGCTCTGCTTCCCAGTAACGTGTGGTGGCACCAGCTCTGTGGAGGCCTGCACCCTGTCACAAGCCTGTCCTGCTCTGCTTGTCCCCAGACAGCTGAGCCCTGAGCTGAGCAGACAGGACCTTTGGCTAAGCTGCTTAGCACGGGACCAGATCTCAGCCCAGGCAGCTTCAGTCCTGGGCATCAGTGACGAGGGTTGGGGCCACCAGGCCTCAAGCCCCTCCTCTGCCACCACCTCTGGCTCCCACTCCACAGGCCTACCCTGGCCAGGTTTGGACTGGGCCCCTTTCCTGGGCTGGGCGGTAGGGGCGCGGGAGGTGACTGAGCTCGAAGTCACCATCTTCTCTGATTGAGCTACTCTCTGCCAGTTGACTGGGGCTCCTCTGCCCCCACGTACCTCTAGCTCTGCACTCCTGCCAGCCAAGCACTTCTGAGCTGGATCTCCACCTGCTGTGCCCGGACCTGGGGCATGGCCGTTTCCCCCTACTTGTCTGCTGTGCGCTCCTGGGTGTAAGCTTTAGCAACAGAGCCTATCTGGGCCAACGCGCCCCAAATAGTGTACCTCAAGGTGACAGATGCTTATGTGATGCTATTTTTTTACCTCAAGGCTGCTCAGAGGCTCAAACATGTCTTTATGACTCAAGTTTCTTGAGCCAAACTTCCCGCTGTGGTCTGAGTTGGACCCCAGTCCCCATGGGTGAGCGAGTCGAGGCGAGTCTCATCCTTACCCTGGGCCTCCTTTTCTCTCTGTGCGCCTCCAGGGCCCCTCAAACACACACAGTGCCTGCCGCCTTACTAAGTGAGGTGTGCAGACACCCCAGTCACTGCCTCTCTGTGCCAGCAGGGGAGGGGCTGGCCCTGCTTCTGCCAGCCACAGCCTGGAGCTGAGTCCCCTCCCATCTCTCTCCAGGCAGCACACAGTGCAGAGCAGGGCACCGGAGACAGTCATGGCCATGTCCACTTTGGGAGAAGCACTCTGCGGTCATCCCCTGCCCCCTGCTCCAACTGGTCCCTGCACTACAGGCAGACGGCATCAGTGGCAGCAGGTCAGGCCAGATGGGTAGGCCCCAGCCACTCCCGTAAAGGGGGCCATCTGGTTGATAGTCTCTTTAGTCATGGGTGCGGGCCTGGCTAATGGAGGAAAAAGGGTTAGTGGGAGCCAAATCCTGCTGGAGTTCTATAGCAGAGGGGGAGTGGTGGTCCACTAGTTTTGCCCTTGTCAGACTCTGGAAGCTTCTCTCAGAGTGGTGCCTTGCTAGGGCCCTGCCCTCCCCTCCCCTCCCCCGGGGACCGTTGACCCAGCTTTGCCATTTGGCACCCGGCACCATGCTGTCTGTCGGTGCTATGGACCTGCTTCCAAAACCTCCCTGCCTTAGCTTCCTAACACCCAGGGTGTCTGAGCTCCTGGGAAGAATCAGTGCAGCTCAGCTCAGCTAGGCGCTGTCCCAGGTACGCCTACGCCCTCACTGACCCCCGGCAGGCGCCACATCTCTGTCCTTGTGGGGGTGCCTGGTGCAGGAGCTAGGCACTCTGACTGGACGGCCTGGGGGGACCATCAAGCTATATGCCCTGAGCTAGCACGTCGCCCGCATCTCCAGCCCAGGGACAGCCTGGAAGGTGCCAGGCCAGTTCTGGTTCTTCAGTCACAGCCAAGGGAGGTCCCTGGGAATGTGGGAAGGACAGACAGATGTCCTCAAGACGGTTCCCAGCTTCCACCTGGAAAATGGAAAAGGAAGGCTTGCTCTCGCCTAGAGAAAGAGATGCTTTTCAGTTTTCTTTTCTCCCCAAACCTCATTTGAATGTTTCAAAGGGAGCAGGTATTCAGTGTGGGAGCCCCGTTGTGCTGGAGTTAAAAAGAGGGCATGGGAACAGGGCCTGCCCCTGATTTGCCACAAGATGGGGGCCCCAATCTCCTCTTGTTGAGCAGGGAAAGCCCGGTCTCTTACCTGGTCTCTCCACTCTGCTGCTTTGCAAACTGTTGATGGAATCGGCCGCCAAAACAGTCAAAAGAAGGGTGCTAGAGGCCTAGGCTGTCTCCCAACCTCCAGACATGGTGTGTGGTCACAGAGCATTGTCCGGACGTCTCTGTCACCACTGTGATTGGGGGAGGGCTTCAGTTCGTGCGCGAGGAAGCTGCTGGGCAAACTTGGGCATTCTCCTGCAGACTGGGGAGGGCTGGGCGGCCCACTGCACCCTGTCCTGCCTGCCTTTCCCAGCTTCAGCATCCCCCACTGCCCACAACCCACCTAGGACTCTGAGGAGCTCATTGCAGCTACCTGCATCCCAAGGACTTCAACTGCATATGCCTGAAGGGCTTGAACCCCATTTACCCGCTGAGGATGTTCCCTGTAGCTGAGAAGGAAAGGAGGCAGATGGACATTTGGCCAAATTTCCCACTTGAAAAGTTTCTGAGTCCATTCCCCTCAGTGCCAGGGGAACAGTAGCCCAAATTGTTCCAGTCCCGTGTTATCTGGGTCATCACACCCACATCCTTTTAGACCATGACCCTCCAATTCCTGAACCTAATAAATAACCCATTTGGGGCAGAGCAGAGCAAAACTTGAGTTGGCAACTGGTTGTTCAGCACCACCTGGCCTCGACCCCACCTCCCTCTCCATGTGCTTCCCGGCCATCCTGCCAGCTCACTTCACTGGTGGGGACTGTATCTCTGCTCTGGAGGGCACGGGGGTGAATAAGACTGGCCCGTGTGTGGCAGTGGGCTCTGGGCCACGTGGAAACAGCCTCCAACTGGATTTTCTACATCTTTATGACCTGGAATGGGGGGCAGGTAAAGGATGTGGCATTGTTTGGGCAGAGAAGAGCAATGTCTTACGTGCCAGGCTCCTAGAAGGTGCTAAATAAATGTTCACTGCGCTGAATGCCTTTGAGTTCATTGAGAAGCAATTTGGGAATGACTGAGCCTCTCCTGGGCCTGGCTGTGAGTGAGTTACCACAGAAATGATTTGACAAAGGCCCTGGAATTTACTAAAGGCAGAGTCAGAGGAGATTCTGTTCTGGTTACAGATGATGGGATTTGTAGCCCACAGGCTCCCCAAAGGAAAGAGTGGTGGCCACTGTCCTCGGTGGTGTCATAATGCAGACCCGGTTGGAGGTGGCGGAGCCACCTTAGACCTGTTTTAGATTCTCTAGGTCTTCAAGGAGGCCTGAGTGTCAGGCCAAATGATGACGAGTTCTCGGAGCTCCTCAGGGCCAGGCAGGGGTGGGCAGTGGGGGACCAGGAGGGCATGGGTGCCCCAGTCCATAGATGACAAGGGCCCCACAGGGCACCCCCTGGACAGATGTGCTGGCGTGGCCAGCTTCATTCCCCATGCCATCTTCTATGCTGGCCTCTGGTTTGAGGCCAGGCTAACCTGGAGGGTTCTGTTCCAGGTGAGCTGCTGTGCTGGTGTCCCCGGGGCCACTATCCACTGGTACCAGCCCCCTGTGGAGGGTTGTATCTGCTGATTCCCTGGGCTCTCCTCCTGGGTTGCTTCTGCTTCTGCTCCCAGACTCAGGGTGAGAAGAAAAGCTCTTTCTGTCTCCTGCAGAGTTGCTCCCCACCTGTTGGCTTGTGCTGCCTGAGCAGGACGGGGCATACCTTCAGAGCATGTGGGATGATGGATTAGGGGCTGTCTCGTAATCAAGTGACAGACCGCCTGTCTTCCCCCCTCGCCCATAGATCTGCTCGACCTCTGCACATTAGCGCCACAGCCACTTCATTTTAATCAGGGAGTGAATGCCTCCTGGGATGCCTCTCATGACCACATCTGTCCCAGGGATTTGGGCGAGCTCTCTGTCACACAGACATTCACTCTCCAGAGTTATTTCCTTCTGGGTACTGTGGTTCACTTTGGCATGCACTCTTACCTTTGAAAGGATCATCCTTCTTAGGACTGACCAAGAGGAACCATTGTTACTGTGGGACGTGGGGTGGTGCCGGCTGGGGTGACTGCGTCGGCCCAGAGGTGTGGGCTGGAGAAAGGCAGGTGCAGCCCGCTCTTGGAGATGCTGCTCTTTCTGTCATGCCTGCTGGGTTTCTGCTCCTCTGCTTTCTCCAAAGCTCTTTCTTCCTTGACCTAAAGTCCCCGAACACCCCACCTCTGGTCCTTACCTGCTCCTGCTCTTCTCTCTCCCTTCACAAAGCTGTCCAGCCTCTTGGTTTCAGCTGTGAACTCTGGTGACATCGCTGTGCTTGTGAAGTACTTCTGTAGTTTACAGCGCATCCTTACAACAAGCCTGGGTGGTGGAGCAGTTCACTCATTTTTGAGGGTGAGACTGAGGCGCAGCTCAATCATGAAGCTCAACTGGTGGTCCCACCCTTGTCCCTGTGTGGCTGCTACACCCTCGTCAATCCAGCACACCTGTCTCCGGGGCACTCCCTCTAGTTCTGCAAGCTCTTTCTTCCTTCTGTTTCAGAGTCTCCTTCGTTCTCTGTCACTTGATTCAGAAACATCCACCTCCTGCGCAGCTCCTGACTCAAAACTCTGCCCTGTCCCCGTCCATTCTGCCTGTCCATTTGTGTAGTTGTTTTCCCTGCGGGCATGCACATACCACTGGCCACACATTGGGTTCTTCCCTCGTCTTCCTGCCCCGTTTTCAACTGCTAGACTCCTCCCCATGCCCTAGCTGTATTAACAGCCCCTGCTCTGCTCTCATGCATGGTTCCTTTAGCACTGCCACCATCTCACCACAACCACCAACACTGTCACCTCTGTCACCATCTCACCACTGTCACCATCTCCACTGTCACCACCTCACCACTGCCACCAACACTCACCATCACCACCACTGCCACCACCACTACTGTCACTCAAACCAGCCAAGCTCCTGTTCCTCTGGCTCCGTTGCCTGGGTCTTCCAACCTTGAGTCACTCTGTTGATGACTGGAGGCCCCGTGGCCCACTTGCTCCCTGTTTGCACTGGTCTCATGTAGCACCAGATGGCTCACAGGCGTGCTCAGGCAGCATTTTCTGTTCCACTTCTCTTCCGTGTCACCGAGTGACACGCTTTCCTTCCTGCACACAGTTTTCCATTCCCATGGCCTGTCACAGGCGGGCACGTTACAGGCCCATCCATTCCCCTTTCCTTAAAGATTCCCTCTCACGCGCCATTTCTTCTAAGAAGCCCTCCCCGATGTCCCAAGGCCGAGCTTCTGACCTCCTCTCCCTTTCTCTCTGGAGTCCTCACACTTTCTGCTGGTGCCTGGGTTCTTTCTGTGTGTGTCCAGTGTTCCTGGGGGCAGATCCATGTCTGTGAATGGATATGGATCTTTGTTAGCGGATCAGGCCCTGTTCTTGGCGTTCACCTGTGGTATTTTTCACCTCAGATCATCCCTACGTGCAGGCGTTCTTATCTTTACAAAGGAGGGCACAGCTTCGGAAGCTGTATCATTCACTCAACCTCCGAGTGAGTGGAGGTGCTGGGATGTGAACCCTGATGTCTGACTCCCGTGTACTGCCTCCTCTCCGTGCCTGTGGACGGAACCCCTGACACACTTTCTGCTCTGCCATGGCATGTGGGCAGGGCTGCCCAGGCGACGCTAGCAGCCCCTTCCCAGCGCCCCCACAGGGCTGGCGGTGTGTGATGCTCACGAGCCCCAGCAGCCCTGCGTCCTCTGCCGGCCTACTGTGGTTCTGTCATCCCTGGTATCTGTGCTCTCTTGATCTTAGCTGTGCTTTCATCCTCTGCCTCCCCACATGGTAATGAGCCCTCTGCCTTTGCCCATTGTGAGAACTGAACTGCCTTTTATTTGTCCTCAGATCCTTTCTTTCAGGCCTCCAGGGGTGCCTGCAGTTCTATTTCAGGATCTGTGGACAGGTCTGAGTTGGCGCTGTTGTCCCTGTCCTTCGTGATTTTGCTGACTTTGATCCCACCCCCTCCAGCTCTGTTTTTTCAGAATGCAGAGCTCAGGGCTGTTTAAGAGGCTCCCCACATGTCTCACTTTCTCCTGGCCTCTGTGTGTCTGCTGTGTTTGATATGTGAGCATAAGTCTCCCCAGTAGAGTCAGGGCACCCTGAGAGCAAGGCCGTTACCCACCCTTCTTCCGTAGGTTTGTGCAGCACATGTAGGAAGGTCTGCCCTCTGCAGAGCTCCCACGAGAAGCCCTGTCCCTGATCCACTCGCAGGCCAGTCTTTTCATGCTGAGGTCAGCACCACAGCAGCCTCCGTGTGGCCCATCCCAGATCAGCTGGCTCCCAGCACGGTGTCTATGACATGAGAACCCTTTCCTGGTGCTATGATGGTGCGCCCGAGGTATGTGGAGCTTGCTCCTGGGACTTCTGTGCCAGTCATAGGTTGCTGGGCCTGGGACAGCCAGGTTAATGACCATGATGGCATGGTGACCTGCCCTGAAAAAGGGGTTTGGAGGCCAGGAGGGATTGAGGTGGATGGTGTGACATGCGGACACGGTCTGTGCTGGGCCTAACCCACATGTTCTCCCTGACCATTTTTTTTTTTTTTTTTTTTTTCCCCTAAGTGAAAGGAAGCAGGCAGGAAGGCAAGTGGGAAGGGAGAAGAGACTGTTTTTATTTAGTTGTTTAGTTTGGCTGTTTACCCATCCCAGGTTGCAAATTAGGGTTCTTGGGCTTTATGTGAACCACTCTGGAGCCGCAGACTTAACCCCCGAGTCACCAGGCTGCGCTTCTTATTCCCCCTTTGACTCCCCTCCCTTCTCAGTTACCTTCTTCCTCACCTTCCTCTCTGCCTCCCCCTTTGTTTGGGGTTTTCATCAGCAAGGCTGCAATTAGTCCCCCTTATTCCAGGTTATAGTCCTGAGGCTCTGCATCGTTGGCCTCAACATCCCAGGTTGCTTAAGAAGGCTGTAGCATTTTAGAGATTGAAGGCTGTTCCTGAAGATGGTTGGGGAGCCTTGCTGGCTTGAAGAGTGATGGTAGAGGCCACCTAGGCCTGGGGGTGGAAATGGCAGTACATGATCTATGTGCCATGTGCTGTCCCGGACACCAGCACCTGGAATACAGGGACTTGGAGTGCTGTCTCTTTCCCACCACAAGTTGCACTAGAAATGAAATCTACTTGTCTCTGAGTGAATGATCACTGATGATGGGGTGTCTTAGAGGGAAGAAGAAAGTGGTTTCTTATTTTTAAAAGTGTTTATTTTTGGTGTAACCTGTGTCTCAGGCAGCTGAGGTGCAGCCATGTAAAGTCCAAGAACCCAGGTTGGAGACCTGGGGCTGAAGGGGGAAAAGTTAAAATTAAAAAAATAAAATAAAATAAAAAATAAATCTTTTTCTGGTTATGCAATTAGTGTGTGGTCATTGGAGAGTATTGGAATGAACAGAGAGGTTAAAAAGAGTATTAAAACCATGGGCAATGCTGTCTTCCAGAGATAACCACTGTCCAGCTTTTCATGAGTTTCTAGATGTTGTGGGAGGAGATTCCTTGTGGAAAGGACATGATTTAGTTATGAAGAATAGACAGATACAGAGGAATGTGGGGTTTCTGCCCCACTGGGACTGCCTGGACCTGCTGCCATCTTTCACCATGGATATCAGTGATTGGGCAGCCACTCAGCCAGGCTGGAACTCCCACCAGGCGCGGCGTTTAGAGAGCTAACCTGGCAGGAGACCCTGCATCTGCATTCATTCCTGCCTCAGGAGGTGGCTGGGGCCATGGCAATTTGTGGGACAGCCGCAGCCCAAGCACTGGGTCTCCCCCAGACGTCCAGGATGGGGCCTCATGTAGAACTGCCATGCTGGTCATCTCTGGCCTGGGGCGAGTGGGGCCGGGAGCTTGTGGCTCACTGCCCGGTTCTTGCTCTTTGTCTTTACTCTGCTCTCCAGAGCCTCGTGGGATGAGTCAAACATTGGTGACCTTGGCAGTCTTCTCATCTTTAAAACCTACACCCACATCCCTGGCCACATCCCCCAGGTCTTCTTGGGCAGACCCCCTAGTCACCCACCCCTTCCCACTGGGCGACCCGATTCCACACCTAGCTGGTGTGGCTAGAGGGAGGCAGCATCTTGGAGCAGATGAGCCGACCGGGATGTGTGGAGGGTTTGGTGGTGACAGTGAGATGGGGAAGCCCATTCCGGCCAGGGAATGACATGCGAGAATGTCCATCTGTGGCAGGTGTGCCCATGCCTGGGTGAGCGCGAGCTCTTGCTGGGGCCAGGGAGGAATCCCAGCCCCCCGGCTCCCCCCAGCCCTGTGCCCTTTTATGGCCTTTGCTGTGCTCCCAGAGCTTGGAGGGTGGAACCTAGGCCCCCTACTGTACACATGCGGGGAGCCTGCTGCTAGCTGGGCCTGGGCCACACTCTCAGGATCCTCTTGTCATCACAGCCGGAGTCAGCTGTTGGTTTGGGAAACCTTCCCTGGTCCAGCGTTCACCGTGCGCAGCCAGAAATACAACCCTCTTGTTTGCCAAGAGCGCTGGATCTTGGCAGGCATCCCCATGGCCTATTTTAAACTGAAGGGATCGGAGAATGGTGCCTCCCAGGCGGAGCTGAGGACCCTTCCCGAATGGGGCTGTGTGGGGATGCTGGGGATGTCACTTTTCCCTTCGCAGGCCAGGGGATGGGCGTGCATGCTAGGGTTGTCTCGTGGGAGATCTGGCTTGTTCTCCTGTCCCGCTGCATTACTGTGTCCATGTATGAGCCAGCTGCTTGGTCACCTGATTCTTCTCCCCACCTGGAAAAGGGCTCACATGGATCTGCCCTACCTCTCGGAACGCTCCTGTGACTGCAGAGGGTGGTTATGGACACAGCTGGGACATCTGCCCTGCCCTGTCTTCCTAATTGATTTGCCAAAGTTACTCTTCCCATCAGGCAAAGCTTATTCTAAGTCGACTCAGTGCCCATGAAAACCTGGTAAAAAGGCACTAAGAAAAGGCAGTAGAGGCCATTCAGTTACTTCTGAGGCTGCCTGCCGTCTCCACGAATGAAGTCATAATAATAATGAGTGCATGGCGTGTCCACTGTAGCCTGGTGATTAAGATCCTGGATTCTGAATCAAACTCCCTGAGCCTCTTGCTCGGTTCCTCTGAGCCTGGGTTTCTCATGTGTAAGTGGTGTTAGTAATGATACCTACCTCTCGGTCGCAGTGGAGATGCAGTAAGTTAATGGGTCTAAGGGACAGTGTCTGCCAAAGTAAGTGCCTCATCAACTTCATGCTGTGCCCTCGAGAGCCTGTGCAGAGCTCACAGGACGGTGTCATGCATAGCGGGGACCCCATGATGCTGCTGTTTGGAGACCAGGCCGGAGATCCATGCAGGTAGGAAGCAGTCTTCCTTCATGAAAGGTCCACAGGGCTCTAGGTGGGTCTTAGAATCTGGGCGTTGCCTCAGGACCACTGTCACTGAGGCTGGTGGGGACCGGGTGTGTGTTCTTGAGGGCAGGTGGGATGAGGCCATAGCAAGTCAGGTGACAGGGCAACATGTTTCTGTCTGCTGTGTCTCAGGCCAGTCCTGCCTGGGCCTCAGCTTTGTTGGTGAAACTCATAGAAACTGCGGATGGAGACCTGATGACCAGCAGGGCCAGGTGGGGTTCCGGTACCTACAAGGTCACAGGCTTCTTGGGTGACCCAGACCCACCTGGTCAGTGTTGGGGAATTGTGCCTGCCACCATGGCCTGATGCGAGGTGACGTGGAATAATGTGTGTGAAATCCCCAGCTCAGAGCCCAGCCTCATTCCCGAAAGGGTGGTGGTGGCGGCGGTCTCTGAACATGGCCCGGCCGGTGCCTCTTGGCCCCCCACCTTTCTTTGGATGAGGCACTGGCTGCCTCAGGTCTCAAGCTGCTTTTCTAGACATTTCAACGCTGGGTGCCCTCTTCCTTGCCTTCACCCCTGCTCCCCTCACATCTCCACACTAGAGGCCTAAATGCTCATTATAAAGCTGAGGGAAGCAGGGCAGACCGGCCCCAGGCTCAGAGGTCTGGACAGTGGGCCTCAGGCTCACAGGCAGCTTCTAAACCAGCTCTCTGCCCAAGGACCGGCTCCCAGGCCCAATGCTCAACGTGCTTCTTCTCTAGAAGAGGTCAGGTGAACCACTTGGGTCCTGTCTCATCCATCCTGGTAATGAGGATGATGACAATGATGATGACAGCATCAGGGAGCCTGTAGCTCATCTACTAGGTGCGTTTTGCATTTTAGCTAATGTCAGCTTGGTGACAGCCCTCGAGAAGGTATTATTTTCAACCCATTTAGCAGATGTAGAAAATGAGTCTCCCATGAGCTGTGAGTTGTCACAGGCTCTGTTCAAGCATGCCTCCCCCGCCACCCCCGGCTAACACTTGATTTGAAGCCAGTTTCCATTCATGGTGAGCAGCATGTACTGCATAGTTTCACGTGGACATTTCTCTGCAGTGTGTGACCCCTGCACCTGGTGGGTGCTCCGTGCACACGTGTGTGTTGACTGTTGAGTGAATTGTATTTGTTGGTTTCCAGGGGACGGGGGAGGAGCTGAGGAGAGGCCAGCAGCTGCCCTGTCACCAGGAGAGCTGGTCTGACGCCATCCTGCCCACCATGTGGACTCCCTGCTACAATCACCAGCTCCCCTTTGTCCCTCAGGGCTCAAAATAGCAGTCTGCAGTCCTGAGAGACGATGAGGAGCGGGCATGTGGTGGGGCTGGCGGGCTGATGGAGCAGGACACTCAGCCTGGGGCTTCTGGCCTGGCGCTATCCGCCCCATCAGCTCCGGGCTTTTTATAGAGGCAGCGCTGGGCGAGCGGAGTGGTTTGTGCTTGGGCCTCATCTGACTGCCGCATGTGGACCCTTCGCAGAGGTGGCCTGAGGAGAGGTGGCCCCGGCGCTGACCCGGGTTTGAATCTCCACAGCAGCTGACTCGCCCTGCCCATAGCCACATCGCGTAACGGGAGCAGCCGGTCAGGGCAACTGAAAAAGGACACGGGCTGTGCCCAACCCAGCTCTATTATTAAACTTTTCTCCAGCACTTTCTCCCCACTCAGCCCTTTGCCACCATGTTGGTGAGACTGTCCCTGGGCCACCCCACAGGGATGTGGCTGTTGGGAAACTGGTATAGGGAAGAGAGCACGGGGGCCTGTTTGAATTTCATGAACGCACCAAAGGGGACTTCCTTTTTCCTGGTGGCAGAAGAATGACTCATTTTCAGAAAGGACTTCTTGGGGCTCCTAGCATGGTATCTCTGAAGCCATCGGTCCTTTCCCTTTAGGTTGTCTTAGAATCGGGCGAGTATCTTTTAAGTAAACACACCATGGGTGGTCTTCATTCAGGCAAATAAATACATGATCCCCTGAGTCTGGCAGTGTTGGGAAGTCTGCATTCTCACCAGTCCAGGGGTGAGAGCAAGGTTCCAGAGGGAGGGACGGATGGAGAGATGTGCGGGAACAAAGCTCCAGGCCCCCTTGTATCGTTGGCCTGCGGTGAAGGGCTGTGAAGGGCTATGAAGGACTATGAAGTTTCCTTGAGTTAGGGAGCCGTGTTTCTCTGGCCAATTACATCCTTGCAGGAGGGGCTGTGAGGTGGTCACTGCCTTTTCTTATTTTGTCTTTGAAGACTAATCTTTGAGAGAAGTTTTCTGCCATCAAATTGAGAGGAAAGTGCAGAGATTTGCCCGAGGCTCATGTCTGCACACCCTCCCTCATGATCAGCATCGCTCACCAGCAGGGTGTGTTTCCTGAGGATGAGCTCATATCCCTGTCCACAGTTTACCTAAGACTTCCCTTGTGGTGGGAGCGTTCTGTGCATGTGGACAGTCGTGAAATGCCATGTATCCATCACTGTAGCGTCACGCAGAGCCGTTTCACTGTCCTCCACATCCTGTGTTTCACCTCTTCAGTCCTCAGCCTGGCTCAGACACCCACCAGTCTTTGTACTGTCTCCATAGCTCTGCCTGATCCGGAATGGCACATAGTTGGAATCACTCGGCAGTGGCCTTTCCAGACTGGCTTCTTTCGCTTAGTAATGAATGTGTATTCACGGTTCCTCCTTGCCTTTTCTTGGCTCAGTATCTCATTTCTGTTAGTCACTAAATAGTCTTCCGTTGTCTGGATATGCCACGTTCCTTACCGGTTCACCCCTGTATTACCTGCTGTCCCCTGTTGCTGGCTTGCTGACATAGCCTCCATCTCTTTGGTGTTTCACCCTTTCTGCAGATTTGTTGGGTTGTCAGGAGCCAGGGAGGTGATGGAGGAATGAGAAAGCAGGAGGAGAGCAGTTGGGGAACCAGTGACCAGGGAGGGTGGGGACAGCCAGTTCTCAGGCCTAGTGGCGAGTTGTGATTCAGGCCAAGGGGCCTGACCACATGGGAAAGTAAGCCTGGGAAACCTAAGACCCCGCTCAGCATGGCTTTTAGTACATCAGAGATGATGGGCAGGGGCCCCCAGCAGAGGCAGGCCCGGGCGGGGATGCCTGAGACCAAGGCCACAGGCGGGCCCTCGGCACCTTGCTGTGACATGAGGTGTCTGGTTGCCCCCAGAAGGCGAGTGGTTATAAATAGCGAGTGACGGCCGCAGCCGTGAGCTGCCATAGCGTAATGGTCAATCTTGAGAGTGCCCTCGCTGGGGTGGGTGGGGGATGGACGAGGCTAAATTCGGCCCTGCTGGCAGGTTGACATTTCTTGGGCTGAGTGCTAATCCCTTCAGGAGGTCAGATAAGCTCCTCAGCGGCGCCCCTGATCTTGACTCTAGAGGCCAAGTTAACACGTTGAGGGGACTATAGAAAACCCCACAGTCATGGCTACTCCATGGTACCTGAAACAGCAGATGCCTTCATGTAGCTGGGCTTCAAGAGGGTCCCTCCAAGGGAGGGCCAGTTCCTGAAATACAAAATAGATTCTGCTATGTGACCACCTCTCCAACAAGGCTGTCCCGAAGGAAGAACAGCCTGTAGTTAATGAGAACAGAAGCAACTTCTCCAGGGCAGTAGCTTAGGCCCTGGAGAGTCTGACTTTGCTGAATGTTAGCAAGGGTGAGTTGGGTGGAAGGTGACTGGCTGGCACCATCGAAGGTCGGGGTTTTGTGCTATCAGTCCAGTCTGTCCGTTCCCTCCACAGTGTGATGAGCTAGGGGACCTCTCCCCACCACATCTCCAGTGACTCCTATACATCAAAGCAGACAGCTCTCCCTCTGCAATTCATTGGGCTTTGGGGTCCCTTCTCCTATGCTGGTCTGTGCAGACCTGACACCTCCCCAGCTTTGCAGAGTGAGTCTCTAGCCCTGCTTCTCCCCGGGTTCTGGGTGGGCAGTTCCTGTGCCCACATGTGGGAGGCACTGGTTTCTTCCCCTCCAGAGTCCTGGGCTTCTGGATTGCTTTCTCCACCATGCCTGCCCGTCCCTTCCCAAGTGGGGATCCCGCCCTAGTTCCCTCTAGTTCCTGCTGCAACTCCCAGGCCGGGCTCGTACGCTTCTTGGAGCCTCCTTGTTGCAGGAACTGGGTCCCTGCGGAGTGCTGTGGCCCCAGTGGGCGTCCTCTGCTTCAGGGCTGCTGTCTCTCTCACTCTGTGGGCCCCCCCCCCCCCGCCCCGGTCACAGAGCCATGGCATCAAGAACAACTGCTTGTTCCATCATAAACTCAACTAGCTGAAACCTGCTGAGACACTGTGGAAATAAATTATCCCCAACAAGCTCTCCTGTTAAGAACCAGGCCCCTCCACGCAGCCTCCCGTCTCCCTCCTTGCCGGCAACTCAGCATGGACTCCAGGCAACTCAGCCTGCCACCCGGCTCCATCCTCATGCCCTTTCCACCGGCTGCCAGGCATCTTTCTTATCTCCCGTAGACCAGTCAGGAGACTCAAGGCCGAGCCCTTACAGCAGGTGTCCAGAGATGGAGAGGACTGGGTTTTATTCCTTCAGGTTCTTTCTGCTCTGCACTAACAGAGATGTCCCTGAAGGAGGGCATCTCAAGTGGCCATGTGGACTGAGTCGGAAGACCTTCCTTCCAGACAGAGGCCGGCGTGAACAAAGGGCTGTTTGGGTGAGGACGAAACGCTTCTGTCTATTCCGTGGGTGTGACTTGTTCTCCTGGGGCTGTGTGGGGAGATGAGTTCCTTGAGTCCTTGATGGTCCAGGGCCAGAGGTTTGGGCTCCTTGAGTGGGGAGCGGTATCCTGGGCATGGGGATGGCACAGTGACAGTTTAGAAGAAATAATTTTAGAAGGTTTAGAAGAAATAATTGATGGGGTGGAGAGGATGGAGTGCTAGGGAGGTGTCGGCAATATAGGGCCCCGTTTGAGTATGGAGGCAGCTGCAAGTGCAGCCTGATTGTTGTGGGCTGAATCTGTGCCCTGTGTTCCACTTGCAGACTTTGGAGGGTTCAAGAATGGAGAGCCTTGGCAAGTTCATTTTGTGTCTGAGTACTGTGGGCCCAGGACACCCCCCTCCCCACATCTGGGGCTCAAAATTTCCCCAGTGTTAACGTCTTTTGGGATGAAGAAGACAAGCCCTGGACCCCTTGAGTGAGGGAGACCTCAGCAAGCATCTCTGGTCTGGGCAGTGTGGTCAGTCATCTGTCAGGGAGCAGCTAAGGCAGAGGGAGCCTTGACCCTTCCTCAGGTTTTGAGCTGCTATTTGGCATTTTGAGACAAAGATGCCAGACAAATTTGTTCTTATCTTCTCTCTACCCCGTCCCCTGAAGGCTGCAAGGAGGTTGAGGGGACTCTGGAACCTGAGCCATGACGTCCCACCCCCCGCCATCCAGTGCCTCTCCCAGGGTCTTCTCCCAAGCACTGTAGTGAATGATGTGCTGATCAGGAGCAGGCGGACCCCCTTGGTAACTCCTAACAGGTCATGGGGCTCTGAGTGCTCATACCAGTGTGTCCCCGACCTCAGCAGCCAGCACACATGCTCCTCAGCCTTCTGGAAGTTTCGTCTCATTCCTCACCCCCAATCCTTTAGTTCTTTAGGTGAGATCCTGAGATGACACAGCTGATTCGTTAGTGATGGTGACACCTAGGCAGCCTGGCACCTGGGGAGCGGGAGGACTTATCTCCTTAGGAGCGGGTGGGTCTGAGTCTCCAGCATCCTTGGAAAGAGAATTTTATGTGAATTTTATGTGAACATCACTCTGTCCCAGCTCTGGACTCAGGCGGCCTTGTGAGTTTGGGACTGTCGTCTCCGTGTTAGAGAGGTGATGTTCCCCTATAAGGTTGTGCAGCCAGGGCAGGGCTTTTGACTCAAGTGAGTCCATTGACTTTGTAGCCTCCGTGTTCCTCCTCCTTTTTATTTGCCTGAGCATTTCACATTCTGCAGCGTTTTCTCTACGCTGTAAATCAGCGCCCACTACCACTCCCAGGATCTTGACGATGCCTGAGAAGTTGAATCCACATATATGCTAAATGCCACTTTAGAGGAAGGCTCTCCAGGACGGAAGATTTACAGGTCCTGGTTTCCCCTTTCCCTCCAGATGCAGCACCACAGACTAGCTCAGGGAACAAGTCCTCTGACTTCCTGGACCTCTCATTCTGGTAGGGAAGACAGACAATAGACACTCTTAGAGTAATAATAGGCTGTCTTAAAAGATGGGAAGGAAAACTTGAAGCGTAAGAATGAACCAACCATGTGATAAGGAAGAACATTTTGGACAGAGGACACACCAGTGCGAATAGTGTGGTGTATTTGGGACTAACAGACAGTGAGTGGGAACAAAGAGACTGTGAGGAAGGCAGAGGCAAGGTCCTGTAAAGCCTTGGAGAACATGGGAAGGGATTTGGAGTGCGTTCTACATGTGAGGGGGAGCCAGTGGAGATATCTGAACAGGGGCTGGCTGTCTGCTGTGTGAGAATGGGTTATATAGAAGGGCAGGAGTGGCAGCTGGGCACATAATATGATTGCAGAGGCTCAAAGAAGAGATGGTTTGTAGCAGTGAAAGAAATTGATGCCCTGGAGATAGAAATTGGAGGCAGAACTGGTAGGACTTGCCAGTGGATGGTGTGGGGTATGAAGGAGGGCAGAGGCATTTGTGACTCTCAAGTTCCATTGGTCTGAGCTTCATGTCTTGTGTGAGTTAGACTGTCAAATGGAGATAACACATGGGCAAATGGAGGCACGAGTCTGGAGCCCAGTGGTCGTCAGGTGGAGCGCCCCTCTGAACACCCAGACCCTGTGGGTGCCCCGCACTGCTAAGCATCTTTCCTGTGTTTCATCAGGACTGTGGCAAGCAAGCAAGATGACTGCATGAATGAGTCACCCAGGAAGCACGTTGGTAATCTCTGTGGTCGCACGCCTTGGGGTGGGGGTGGAGCGTAGCTCCACTTGGTATGACATTTCTGGGCTGCTGAAGAGGTAGGATGTCTTTGTCTTTATGGAAGCGAGGCTTGTGCAAGTGGCGGCACCTCTTTTCCCAGCGCACCTACTAGCTGGGCGCCACACAGCTGTTGTGCATCGTAGTCCCATGCTGCTGCGAGTTTGCCTTTGTGAACACAAAGTTGGACTTGAAAAATAGCACCTGGGAACCCACTGTATGTGGGCACTGTAGGAGATGCTAAATAAGTGAGGGATGGGATCAGCCTTCAGAGGTTGACTGGGGCAAACCCAACAAGGGATGAATGATATCTGTCGGGCAGAATGTGTTGGGCACCATGAGGAAGGTAGCAGAGCTTCCTGTGCCCAGAAGGAAGGGAAGTGAACACCATAGGCCTTCATAGGAAGGCTAGGTGTCCCTGAGTGGTAAGAGGTAAAGAAGGGACACACTTAGAGAAGGGCCAGACGAGAGCGGCATGTAGGCCATTGGTCAGGGGTGGGGGGCATTGCAGCGGGAGGAGTATTTGGATGGTAGTGGATTGTGGCAACTAATGATGGGAAGCTGAGCTTGGGGAAGGTCTTGAATAAACACCGTAGCGAGGAGCTTAAGCCACATCCTATGGGGTGTCAGAGCTTGTAGAAGATGAGACATGAGGAGGTGGGATGGCCAGCAGGGTCGCCTCGCAGTGTTCCACCCAAAGGAATGAGACCAGGAACTGGGCTGTCAGAGCAGAGAGGAAGAGGTGGAGGCAGGAGGTTTATAGGGATATGGCCTAAGGTTGGGCATGGATGAGATGCAGAAGATACTAGCAGTGAGGATGGCAGTTAATTGTGAAGTTGGGCTGTGTGCTTATTCTATGAGCTTTAGAAATGTATCCATCTAATCTTCACAACAAACAACCTTGTGAGGCATGTCTTTTGTGGGAGAGAGCATTATCACCCCCATTTTACAGGTGTGAATTCAGAGTCATAGTGGTCAGCTGGCCCAAGGTTACTTGGGAAGGGGTCAGGCTGGGTCTCAGAACCAGGCATTCGCTCCAGAGCCTGAGTGGTCATGCTCTTACTGGCTCCAGGGGTTGCCTCCTGCATGGAAGGAAGACTAGCTGAAGGAGCGTGTGTCCCAGATGGGAGCCTCACGGACTGGCAGCCACCCTGTTTCCAAGTGTGTGTGGCATCTTAGAAAAGAAATGCTGACTCTGAGTATAACACAGGGTCCTGGGGCACTTTATGAGCTGAGAAGCAGTGTGGGCGCCTGCACAGTGCACTGTGACCTCCATCCTGGCCCACCTAAGGCAGGTGGTAAGATCTTTTCTGAGTGCATTTCAGTGGGCATATGCAGAGCACACGGACCGATGGCATGTTGCTTTGCATGGCCATTGAAAGTTAGCCCAGGGGATGGTCCTGCCCCAAGCACCACACCTTGCTGGGCCATGGTGCCTACTTTCTGCAAAAGGGGCAGAATCTGTAGGGCTACCTTGGAGGTTCGCTTTTGCAAACGAGGTCAAGTTTTTCCTGACATGAAGCCAGATTTTGGCTCCCCGAGCAGCTGGTGCCACGGACCTTAAAGATACCATCTCCAAGTAAAACCTCCCCCCCCACTTTTTTTTTTTTTTCTGAAAATAACTTCCTTTTCCAAAGATACACGCTGCCAGGTAAGGGTGGGAGGAGCAGCTCCTCTCCATGTGAAGTTGAATGTGTCTGTTTTGTGGACACCCTAAGGGACAGCACCCTAAATGTCGCCCTTTACAGTGTCTTTCTATTTCTTCTGACTCCCATGTCAGCCTGTATCTCAAAAAAACACTCTTTTGAGAGCTTAGGGGAAATGTGGAGCCACAAAGTGCAAGCGTCTGCATTCTGCTGTGTCCTCATCCCTCTCCGGCTACTGCTCTCTTTTTTTCCCTCCTTTTCTGTTGAATAAGCAAAAGCAAGGGCAAATTTATTCCTGGGATCGCATATGAAAATGCGTAGTAATTGTTTCTTTTTGCTATTGTCAATATGTTTCTGTTCCATTCATTGAACTTTATTTTCAGCTCTTCCTGAGAGCTCCTCCTGCTCACGATTTAACATAGGGGTTAGTTTCTTGTTTGCTCTTCCTGAGATGGCATCCTATCCCGCTGGTGTGAGTTGTCTTCCCTGTATGTGTCTTGTATGTGTGATATGTGTACGGTGCATATGTATGCGTGGTGTATACATGTGAGTATTTGGATATGTGTCTGTTCATGGGTGTGCATGTATGTGTGTATATGCATGAGCATGTACTGTATATATGTGTCTGTGTGTGTCTATTCATGAATGTGCGTGGTGTGGGAGCGGGGCTGGGCGGGGTGGCCTATGGGGATCTTTTTAGAGCAAGGCCTCCCCTGAGCCTGAACTTGATCAAAGGCCTCACCTCACTTGGTTCTTCCAGAGTGGGAAGTGGCTGCACGCAGAAATAATCAATGCTGACTTAGCTCCAGGTTGGGGTCGTTAGCAGTCTTGATTTAATGTCACTGTGGCCTGAAACGTGGCCACCTCCTTCCTCTGTTGGGTGTATTTCAGTGGTCAGTCCGGAGGTAGGTGCTGAATTGGGTCCTTCAGATTGGGCCCTTGAACATGGACCCTGAGCGAGTGACTTCTGGAAGGCTGCTTCCTTAATGGGGGGTTTGGGTCATGATGTGACCTCACAGGATGAACTAGCATAGCATTTCTCAGGCTAGCTCAGGTCCTGGCACTTTCTCTTCCCTGAGAGAAGTGGGGCCACTCTTATGAGGTGGAGGGGGCAGTGTCCAGCCTCCTGGCTGGAGGGCAGATGACTCGTTGAAGGCCTCGGGCCCTCTCCTCCCCCATAGCGCAGACAGATAGCACGCCTGTACCACCTCACACAGTTAGAGAAAGGACTGAGCAGAAGCAAAATCCCAGGATCTCAGGGCTGCAGGGGACAGGATGGCATTAGGTTCGGCCTTTTGTCTTATAGGGAAAATCAAGGCCCGGAGGATCTGCACGAGAGCCCAGCCGTGAGGACGCGTGGCCAGTGTGCTGTGCTCTTGGGCTCATCACAGGGCCCTCTAAGCGTGTACCTGTTTGTCAGCTCGTGGACATATGTGGGCCGCACACCTCTCCCCGTGTGGTGGAGGACAGACAGATGGTCTTTCTTCTGCCATGTGCACTGGCCTGCCGAGAGCGTCAGGCACTGAGCAGGTGGTGTCCCATGGCCCTGGGGCTGGGAGGCACTCCTCTTTGAACTGAAAATGTGCTGTGCCCATGCCCCTCTGACCATAGCCCACTTCGTTGATATCTGGCTGATGCTAAATGAGGGCTTCTCTGTGCCCAGTGCTGAGTTGAGGCACGAAAGTGTGCAGAGAAGGGTGACGGAGGCACCTGCCCTTGCAGCCTTTGGTGGGCTGGTCACATGCCCTACAAGGTGGGAGGAGCTTCTAAGACAGGAGTGGTCAGTGGTCAGATCCTGCAGAATCCGGTGGGGTCAGGGTGGGGTGGGTAGCTGGAGGAGGTGGCAGCTGTAGGCTGGATTGAGAAAGATGAGGTGGGAAAGAGGAAAACTTTTTGGCAGGGGGAGAGGCTGTGAGCAAGGTACAGAGGCTGAAGTGGATTTGGGGAACCCCAGAGTTCTTCTGAGTATTGGGGAAACTTTCTGAGAGCAGCACTTTGATCTTTAGACGTCGATCTGTGGCATTAGTCATGGGACAGCCAGTACGTGATTAGGTGTAGGCTGTCGAGCGCAGTGACTGGTGCTCTGCTTCAGAGCAGTGCTGAGATTCCTGTCACAGCTTGTGGCTAACTGGTCCTCAGGATAGACTAGGACCTGGGGCAGCCCAGTGACCTCCCCTCTCTTCTGTCCGAGAAGCCCAGGTCAAATCGGGAAGAGTTGGTGGGAGCCCCAGTCTTGCTTGGGATTTGCTTTGGTCCCTTCTGGCTCACAGAGCGACTTCCCACCCGCCTGCCTGTCCGCCTCAACCCGCCTCCTCTTGAGCTGGCTTTCTGCTTATCTTAATTTATTGATGAAAACTTGTTTTACGGTTCAGAGCACAGACGGCAGCAGCTCCCTGCCAAAAGAAAGCAGGCTCACAAATCGGGAAAGCGAGCTGCCTCCCGGAGATGGGCGGCTGGGGAATCGGAGGCCAGCAGAGTGAGTAAAGCATGTCTGGGCTGACGCGACCAGCACTGAAGGCTGGGGAGGCCAAGACACCGGCCTCCAGCACGAGGCTGGGAGCACCGGGCTGCAGCCTGGGCAGGACCCTCGCTGCGCCCACAGCTGGCCCAGGCTTACCACTGCGCTGCCTCCTTCCTTAACCTGGCGAGTAAAGATCGCAGGCAGTAAATGCCGACGGCTCCCTTTTATAGCTTTCCACAGGCACCATGCGAGGAAGTTTATTTTTATGAATCTCATTTAATCCCGATGACAGCTCTGTGTGGTAGGTACCATTAATCCCCCTGTTAAAAAATAAGCACTGGGGAAGTCATTTTCAGGGATTTGTCTCCCTGCCTGTGCTGGTAACTGAGGCAGCTGAGAAAGAACCCTGAACCCTGTCTACCTGGTTCTAAGACCAGAGTGGTCCACGGCCTTGCCAGCCCACACGCTCGGCCCTGTTGCTGCAGTGATGGGCTGCTTTTCTGTCCCGTCCTGTTGGTCCAGGTGGCCTGCGGGAAAAGCCATATTCCAGCACAGTGTGGCTCAGGCTGACCCCACGGGTCCTGCCAGGGGTGATGCTGCAGGACTGGTGAGCAGGTGACGGGTCAGGCCTGCCTGGACCCTTTCTAGAAACTGGGCTGTCTTTGTGTCTCTGTGTGATTCCCCTGGAAGTCTCTCCCGTGTGTTGAATGAGGGCGCTCTTCTGTGGTGTTTACCACGTGGAATGGCTGCTGCCATCGCATGAGCACAGTGCCATGTCCTTAGAGAGGGACACTGCCCCTTGTGAAGCTGGTGGGCCTGTGAACGAATGTGTGACTGTATGTGACACTGCGACAGTCCTTCTAGAAAACAAATGGTAAAGACGTGGGATTGTTTCCAGAAACAATCCTCTGCTTTTTGGAAACAGAGGAGCAAAAAGTAGGCCCATCGAGTTGCAGATTAATTTTGTTGCTTCCTCAGAGGGGGAACCAGCACTTTCCACAACTCTGATAACATCAGCCAAGTAGGTAGATGATTTCCACCCCCAACACATGTACCTCCAGTTCACACCCCTCCCCGCAGGCAGGCGCCCCAAGGACATCGCATCCCCTCACTCATGCCCCATCCTGTCCTTGTCTGCCTGCAGTGCTCCCCAGCCTGGCACCACAGGCCCTGCGAACTCCTGGTGCCCAGGGCAGCATCCAGGACCAGGCCCTGCCCTCAGCTCTCCCAGCTGCGGCTGTTTCGTGAACCTGGGTCCCCTGCACTCTTCAGGACCCCATTGCTGTCTCAGTTTTAATTAGACGAGAAAACTGTTGAAAGTTTTTAATGAAATGAGGACTGAGGTTTTTCTTAGGTCTCTAGGAGGCACATAGAGGTTACAGCATGAGATTTGAAGTCGATTCAGGATGGATTAAAATCCCAGTTCTGGGTGCACCCGGGTGACTTGGGTGGCTGTAATGGAACTCAGGTGCCAACTGTGTAAAAGCCCAAGGAACTGGGTTCCAAATCCAAGACTGAGAGGGGAGAAAAAATGAAAAAAACCAGTTCTGCTCACTCTGAGGATGAGATTAGACAAAACAATTAAGCTCTGATACTTAGTTTGTCTATTGCAAGCTGGAGGAAATAATCATAACCACCTTGCATGGCTTTTGTGGAAGGACACTGACAGGCCCTGACATGTGACATGTTCAATAAATAGTAGCGACATCATCGTAGTCGTCACCATCACCCTCATCATCACCGTGATCCCACCACTGCTTTCCTTTTGCCCCTTCCCTCCTCGCCGACAGGCAGACTTCCAGGTCTGAAAACCTTTCTCACACTCACTGCACCGACCTCCCCCTCTCCATGTTTGGACGTGTCTAGGTGACATCCTTCCTGGTAGATTTGGGATGACCCAGGCCTCAACAGTGGGGATGGCAAATCAGAACGTAGTTCTGGGTTAGATTTCCTAGGTGTCTTCTCCACTTATCCTCTCTGTGCCTTTGTTTTCTCATCTGTCAAATGGGGAGGGCAGAAATAACCATGCCTTCACCCCCAGTCATTGGGTGGGGAGGATTAAACAAGGCAAAAGTGACATAGCATGCAGAATGGGACCGGCACTTGGCCACTCAGGAGCATGAGTGCTTCCCTGTGCCCGAGGCTCAGGGACAGTGTGCGGTGGGGGCTAGGAGCCAGATGTGGCAGTGGGCTCTGTGACCTTGACAAGACCATGCCAGGCAGCTTTCTGCAGAGTAACCTGAATTTAGCACATGCTGCATAGTAGAGGGTGGACTGTGATCTGTTCTCAGGGAGGACAGAATTTGGCTAAGATGGGGAGAGGTCTCAGGTTGTCGCTTAAGTTGGTGCTGGCAGAAGGACCTGAACTTAACTGGCCTGTGTCTCCCCATAAAGCAGTCAGAAATGCCACACCCTGGTGTGGGTGGACCCTGGGTGGACACAGCGCAGTATAAACTATCAGGCTGTGGGCATGGGCTCCTCAGACCGGTCATGCACTGCCCCTGTTAGAGAGTTCTGGCGGAGGAGTGTGCTGGGTGGTTGTCCTGGGACCGGATGGGCCTGGCTACCAGCCACGGTCTTTCCCGACGGCTGTATGTGTGGTTATAGGGCTCCTTGCTCGCCTCAGCCTGGGTTGTCTTCATGACGTTATTAAAGGCTCTTGTCCTGTGAGAGGCTAAGCAGAGGCAGCCTGGCTGGGGCAGAGTCACTCCTATGGAAGTATTTCCACTGGTGACATCATCTGGGGGCCCCCAGATGGTCCCCACTCCCTCCCCACTCGTAGATGAGTTATAGTCTCCCAGATAATTGGAGCTTGTTGCCAGAAAGATGTGATGTGAATTCAAGGTTTCCTTGTCCTGGTCCTCCTGCTCTTCCCAAGGAGTTTGAATAATAGCCCAAGCCCTTGCTCCATGTTTCTCTTCCAGGAGCACCCAGTGCTCCACAGGCCTGATCCGAGTTATCCTCTCGGTGTCCCTCACTGCGGGGAGGTGGGTACTTCTTTCTTGTTCAGTCTTCAGTGACGAAACAGCGCAGGAAGGCTCAGTGACTTGCCCGAGCTGCACAGCACGTCAGGGTCCCAGGCCTGAGTGTGGAGACCCGGGCTTTTGACCCCTTCTGCTGCCTCAGGGAAGCCCAGGTGGCTGCCGCGTCCCTTGAGAGCCTTGAAGTTTAGCTTCTTAAGCCCACCCCTGCCTCTCACAGCAGCCCGGCTTCACCTACTACCCCGTGTTCAATGCTGTCAGAAGAGCCTTTCTCCCCAGATGCACAAAATAAAACAACTGCAGGAAGGAAAAATATGCTGCTGATTGGAAAATCCTTTCTCCAGACTCTTTTGACAAGCTATTCTGAGTCCTTGGCGCCTCCTCTCCTATTTACAATGACCTTGGGAGTTGAGACAGTGCCTCTCACTGTGGTCCCAGGCTGTCTTCCCGCACCCCTCCCCTGGGCCCAGGCGCCCCGGCAGACACGGCCTTTGGGGTGCTGGTAATGAGAGCCCCTGCACGTGCCCTTTGTGCCAGCGTGGAGAGCATCCTTTTTTCCACACTAGCCCCTGCCTGACTTACGGGACTAGGGTGTCCTGAGGCTCAAAGCTCTTTCCTGTTGAGTGTTGACAAGTTCTGGACTTTGGAGAAAAGACAATGATCAAGGGTCATCGTCCCCCTCTCCCAGCAAAGGGCAGTCCTCCAGCGAGCTCCAGGAGCAGAAAGCTCTAGCCGAGGCCAGGCCAGTGGGCGCTCAGCCTCCCTCTCGAGAAGTTCTTCCTGTGCCTGCCCTCTGCCTGCAGTGTTACCCCGTTTCTGCTATGTGTTCCCACACAGTGACGAGATGCAGCTGTGTGCCGGTCCGTGCATCCTCTTCTGGGTCTCCAGCACCCGCTCTTGACTGGGGCTCCCTCCCTTGCTAGTGGGGTGGGAGCCAGAGGGGCTGGAGTGAGCTGGGGCATTCTGGGCTTCAAGTGTCCCCTGGAGCCCTCTTCTCTGCACCTTATTTCATTGGCACGTGGGGTGTGGCCCACTGTGGGTCCCTAATGTGCTTGAGAAGAAAGTGCAGTTCTGCCCCAGCAGCAGTGAGGACAAGAATGATGTTATGGGCTGATGAGTGATCATCCCTTCCTCGTGAGGCAGCCAGGTGCTTTGTGTCACCCACACTCTGGCATCCTAATCCCAACTCATTCTGTGATCTTTCAAATGGATCTTCTGCTTGGGCCGCTCTTCCCTCTCCCCACTGAGTGAGCAGTCCTGTGGGTCATTTTGGGAAGGTAGGAAGATGTGGCCAGCCAAGGAAGTGGATCTGGAACCTGCTGTCAGATTTGAGGAGACTAGATGGCTGGGAGCAGGTGCAGGGGAGGTGGGAGGTGAATGGTGGTCTCTGCAAGCCTTCCTCTCAGGTGGGGTGGGCTGTGAAGAGCAGAGTTTTGAAAGATGATGTCAGGATAACACAGGGTAGGCCTTCCTCCCCACACCTCGTCCCTGTCCCTTCCTTTCTAGACATCAGCTGTCTTGGGGACTAGCCTGCCCTCTGCACCCCTGCCCTGGCCTTTGAGGCCCAGGGACAGGCCCATTTCCTGCCTGTCTCCAGGGCTGGGGTCCCACACATGCTGTGGCAGGAGCGAGCCCGTTGGGCAGGCAGAAACCCTCTGTCTGAGGCCAGCCTTCAGCAAAGCCAACTTCCCCGCCACTCCGTGCTTGAGTCAGGACACCAGGCAGCCAGTTGGGGGCTGGGACTGCTGGTGACTGCATTTATTCCCACCCAGGGTGGCAGGGGGCAGTCCTCAAGTGAACTGTCCCTTGTCCCGGACTCTTCCCTCCGGGGACTGCAAGAGGTATTGTAACAAGCCCCACAAGGACTGATAGGGTGTCCTGGTGACTCGGAGAGGCGTCGCCGTGGTCTCAGTGTTTCTTAGAGAGAAGCGGACTCTGGGAGCGTGTGGTTAAGACCCGTGTTAGCCTCTGACGCTGGCACTGCCCCCTCCAGCACCCCTCAAGTTTGATCACGTGAACACGCTGACCCCCAGAACCTTCTTTGATGACTCATTCTGCAGTCATCAAAATGTAACTGGGTTTTAGATATGCAAATGCTTTATGTAAGGTTTATTTGGAGAAAAATTTGGCTCAGAAATATGGGTGTGATACTGTCACCTGTGCAAGCTGGTGCTGCAAAGTAAAGTCGTGAAGAAATGGGAGGCTTTGAGAGGAAAATGTGGGGTCAGAAAAAGAATGACCGAGAAATCATGCTGTTTAATTTTCAACTATGCACAAGCCAAAGTTATGGCTGCCATCCCGCACGGGGGCTTGGGCTGCATGACTAGAAGTATGGAGCTCAGAGTAGAGGAGGGTAGAGCGGTATCTTTGTACTCTGTGCTGGTCCCTTCATAGCTGGAATCTGGCTTTCAGTCTGGACAGAGATGAGCAGGGGAGGGTGACTCAGAGGTGAAGGATCTAAAGTCCTTAAATAGGCCTGGATAAGTCTTTCGAAAGGATATTGTAAAGTCCAGGCCATGTATTTAAAGGGCAGCCCCGCTTGTTCTTGCTGGCTTCTTAGGCAAAACTAGGCCCGATGCATGTGAGCCACAGGTAAGTGGGTTCTTGAGTTAATAAGAAAGAATTTTTGACTAATTAGAGTCATGCCAAAAAGTCAAAACAAAGAACGGAGTGTGTGGTGAGTGCTAGGACCCTGGGGGCACAGAGGCAAGGCTGCCTGGACCAGAGACTTCCTGCTGAGTGGGCCCTCCCCTCTGTGCTCTGATCCTCCTGCCTGCTGGGTGACTTTGGCAAAGGTGGCTATATGTGACTTTGTCCCTTCCTTTCATTCCATGCTGAATTAGAAGCCCTGCGCAGGGGGAAGCGCCCCCCTTTACCTTCTAACAATGAATGTGACTGCAAGGGGCCTGTGAAATACAAAGTAGCAGCCCTCCTGGCGCTGATGTATTGTCCCTTCTCTTGTGATGAAGTTCTTGGCAGCTTGGCCTCTCCCAGGGCCAGGCGAAATCATTACCAGCCAGCATGTTGGGCTGTGAAATTAAAGTTGTTTTGGTTTTCTGTTTTATTCTCCACATCCACTAATTTATTAAATGCCATTAAACGTTATGCTTGGCCCTGGCTCATAGAAGGCGTCGGGGAGAGCGGAGACCTAGTGTCTGAAAAGCCTCCTGCAAAGCAAAGAGGGGATGAAGCTATGGAGGGGGGCGCAGGTTGGGGGACTCTGCAGAGACATGGCGACAGCAGAGATGAGAGTAGCCAGATCGCCTGGGCTCTGAGTGGGGCTGGGGCAGGCAGAGCAAAGACTTAGACAGCGAATGCAGTGCCAAGGATGCACTGGGGGTTCTGGGAGTGGGGAAGAGGCGGGTGAAATTGGAGGCTTCTTTTCCAGGTGGGATTGTGTCTGGATCCAGTTCTGTTCCCAGTCTATGACCTGCTCAGACCCTCCCAGCCCCTCCTACTCATCCACCCATCCATCCACCCTCACTCTCATGCACTCACCTCATTCATTCATCTTATTCATTCACCCATCCATTCATCCCAGCCATCCGCTCATTTATCCACCCATTCATCCCTGTCTACCTATCCACCCACCCACCTACCATTCCGTCAGTCCACTCACCCTTGTACCCTCCCTTCCACCCATCCACCCACTCACCTACTCACCTCATTTTCCACCCACTCATTCATACCAGCCATCCACCCATCTACCTATCTGTCCTTCCATCCATCTGCCTACCCACCCCACCTCCCATTCATCCCTGCCCATCTGTCCACTCGCCCATCTACCCATCTACCCATCATCCATCAAACAAATATTTATGTAGTATTCCATGCATGTTTGGCCCTTGGGAGGTAAGCGGATGAGGGTTTTGGAGGAGCTAGTGTGTAGTGAAGGTGGGCAGCAAATCAGGACTAGTCCCTGATGTGCTGCTCTGGGTCCAGCATGGCTCTGGATGTCACCCCCTGGGAAGCCAGCCCCCACAGGGAGAGACTATTGGCGCCTCTGAGGGAACCCAGGGAATGGCTGTCCTGGGCTCCAGGCACCATGCCTTTACGGGGAGACTCTGGGAAGGTTAGTTTGAAGGAGAAATTATGGGCCTCACCCCCAGAGAAGCAGGGTGCCTGTGTGAAGAATACATGAGGACACATGGCAGAAACATGTATAAAACTACAAATCAGTTTGGTGTGGGTGCAGGTGGAGACAAGTGCCTTGGGGAGATTAGACTAATTGCCACAGACTTACTGAGCAAGGTGTGTGGAGCACTTGTCTACTACATGCCGTGGCCAGATTGGGCCTTGGGGTGCCTGCTGGGCACCTGTCTGAGGGGCCCAAGGCGGGTGAGGAAGATCCCGGGCTGCTCTGAAGGGTCTACACCTTCATCCTCTGCAGGGCCAGCGAGGGGCCCGACAAGTGAGCCTGCCCAGGGGAGACACTGCCATGGACCATGTACTGTCCTCGGTCCTGGGGGTCACACTGTGAACAGAACAGACTCACATCTGGCCCTCGTGGAGATCAAAGCTGTGGGCAAATGAAAGGCTAGGGGCACATTTCCTCACCTTGGGTGTGGATTATGTGAGCCCTGAATTGGAAGTCGGACACCCCTCCCAAGTGGGGAGGATGGCAGTCAGGGTGACCTGTGCCAGCCCTGCCTGGAGAGGAGCCCCCGCTGCACTTGCCCTGGGGTCAGCTGGTGACCTCACAGCTGACCTTGGCTGGGTCCCTGTCCCCTGAGTCATCCTGCCTTGCCCCAGATTCCCTTCCTGCCTTGAGTGAATGATGCCTCCATCCTCTCAGCTGAGACAGCCCTCCGGTTTGGGAAGGGAATTTTCCCTAAAGCTGCCAGCTAAGCTCTTGGGCACTGAACTTTGGCTGTGCCGCCCTGGCCTAGCCTCCTTCCTGTTCTTCGTGCCCTCCCATGGACACCTGCTCCTCTCCTCCACTCCTGCCCTCCCCGCCCACCCTGGCTTCAGAGGAAGATTCCCAACTTCTTGCCCTTCTGCCCAGCACACCCCTTCTGCTGTCATCTTCTGCCCATTGACCTCATTACTGCCCGGGCCTCCCCAGCTCCCCAGTGGGGCCTACCCAGTTCTTTTCTCCTCCTTTCAGGGCCCAGAAGCTGCCTCCGGGTAAAGCACACAGGTTCCTCTCTGAGCTGACAGCGGATGGGGCACCTCTGGCACTGGGGAGGGGCAGGGCGGGACAGTCCTCACGGTGGCCTGTCCTGTACTCTGTGGGGCATTCGGCAGTTCTGGCCTCCATACACTAGATGCCAGTAGTGTCCCTTCCCAAGGTGCGACAACCCAGAATGTCTCCAGACACTGCCAGAAGTCCCCTGGGGAGCACGAAGACCCTGACTGAGAACCACCAGACTGGGGGTGAGAGCACCGTGTCTGAGGCTAGGCCAGGCCTAACTGACAAGTCCTGATTCCAAATCCACATTTTAAAGGAAATTGGGCTGCAGAGAGTAAACATTCCTGCATGGGGAGCAGCATGATGGAAGAGGCCTTTCAGAACGAGAACCCGGTTAGCTTCTGCAGGCTGGCTGACAGGCAGAGGCAGGAGGGAAGTGCACAGGGTCTGCTGTGAGGCAGGTGCCTGGGTGTCCCCCACTGGCGGGACCTGGTGCACTCACGGTCCCCTGGATCCAGCCTGTGGAGGGGCTCTGCAGTCAAAGCCAGGTGCCTGGGTTCCAGGCCCAGCCTGGCAGTGACGCCCTCTTGGTGTCCAGAACTTTAAACTTCGTGCCTGCCTTCTGTGTCTTCTTATATCTGGACACTCTGCTGGTTCTGAGTCATCTGAAGATGGGGACATCCCAGCAGGAGCCCCCTGAGCTGGAAGGGAGGTGAGAGGGGCAGTGGTCGGGACTGCTGAGGCTCACGACTGTACTGTGGGCCTTTCACTCAGTACCCTGCCCCAGGGCCTAGGTTCAGGTTGAGTCAAGACTGCCCCACCTGTAGGCAGCAGATCTTACCTGGGCCCGGGTGGGACCTCAGACAAGAGGGGAGAAGGGAAGCAGCTATGGGGACAGGGCCAAGGCTCTGCTCTCTTGCGTGGGACTTTGTAAAAGATTATAGACTGAACCTAGGACCCTGGGTATGAACTCAGAAAACCTTCTAAGAGAGGTGTCCAGCTCCTGGGAGCTTTTGCACTGCTAAGGCTTCCCAGGCGGAGGCTCGTTGTCCTTCCCCCAGGAGGGAAGTGGAGAACAGAGGCAGAGGGGACTGCCCTCCACAGTTCCACTCCCACGAAGAAATGACTTCTGAGGAAGCTGTGCTTTCCCGGGCCTGGGGAGGGGCTGGGCTCCAGGTTCACGGGGCCCTGGTATCTCTGGTTGCGGGCCGGTGGGGGCATCCTGCAGCTCTGCAGCCCACGGCCAGGCCTCTTTGACAAGTGCCTCTACCTGTCGCCAGTGACCTGCCGGTGGCGGTTTCCTCTTACATTCATTCCAGGATTTGACTGTTAGAGCCATAAATCTTCAGCATGAAGATCATGAATTTCCATGGTATGATTAATGAAAGAAAAATTGAGACGGCAGCATAGAAACTGACCTGACTGAAGAAAGTCAGAATGATGGGTTGCATGAAAGTTCCAGAGGCTCCAGGGCAAACCCAGGGAGCTTCAGAACCGGCCTGGAGCGCCACCTAGTGGCTCTCACTACCGCTGTGACGCTTGGTAGGCACCCCACTTGGGGACGCCCCTGCCTGCCTAAGTGTGCCCACACCTTGGCCACTTTCTTAGGAGGCACAGAACCACTCTCCTGTGTGGGGGGGCCCTGACGGCTGCTCCACTTACCATCCTTATACGGCTACCAGAATGGTCTCTGGGTTAGCGATATGTGGGAATAGCCCCACTTCTCTGGTCGTGCTCAGATGGAACCACCTCTGTTCCTCACTTGTCAGACTCCTAGTCCTTCCTTACAGCTCAGCAGGCTGCTGATACCACCTTCCAGATAGCTCTCCACGTGGGTCATTCCTCCCCACCCCGCTGCAGGAGCCTCCCCAAGGTTTCCCTTCTCCCGCTTCGCTCTCCACTGACTGTCCCTCCCACGGCAGTCCGTGATCAACTGACAACACAAATCATGTCAGCCTTTGCTCGGGGCTGGAAACCAGACCATGTGCTTGTCCACTGCTACCTTCCCATCCCACTGAGAACAGACCCACCATCTCACTTGACACTTACAAGGTCCTGTCTGGTTTGTCCCCTGCCACCCTGCCTGCTGGTCCCCTACCAATGACATCTTCTTCACTTGGGCAGCTGTATGAGCACCTCGCTCCTCCTTGGGCTGGCCTGGCTACTACCAACTCAGAGCCCTTGCACTTAATGTTCTTTCTAGAACAGTCTTCCGTCAGTTAATTTGTGCAGCTCACACTTCAGTTAGTTGGGTTCCCACTTAGACGTCCCCTTTCTGAGAGGCCATGCCTGACTACTCTGACCTCGGTCACTTTCTACGGCTTCCTGTTCATTTCTTCTGGTACACACCAGCACCTGAAGTCCTCTGATGTCTGCTTATGTGCTTCTGTGTCTCCTGCACATGTCCCCTCTTTGTGAAGGAGGGTCTGCCCAGTGCTGCTGACCGCCCTAGTGCTCAGAATAGGCCTGGCACTTGCTGCTAGGGGTTTAGTTGGGGTTTGTGGAGGGAAGGAAATGCTGTCTCCCCTCAGCAGCCTGTGCACCCTCTGCCTTCCCTTCTCTGGAGATTTGGGGTTGGGCAGGGGGGTGGTCTCAGTACAGCTACCTATGTGTGGACCTGCCCCGAGCCCCTCAGTGACCCACTCTATAGGCTTGTGTTTGCATAACTTCTTACCGCCTTCCAGAATGGGGGTGATGCTCTCATTTAGCTGATGGGGAGTTTGCAAGGTGGCATAGCTGGGCCAAGCTGGAGCCAGGTGTCAGACCCACCTGTGCCTCCCAGGCCTTCCCTCTGCACTCGCACCCTGGTTGGGACCTTCTCTTCCCCCATCTTTCCTTCACCATGGTTTGGACCTGCCTCCTGCTGGCATCTGGGAGCAGGAGGGTGATCGCTGCCTCTGCACACGTCCAGGGTTGATGCTGCTTGTCTGCTGCCCCGTCTCACCAGGACGGGGGCCACAGCAGGCTAGTCTTTAAAGTGGGTGCTGTTCATCTATGGAGGACACTACTTACTGTAGGTTCTCAAAAAATATTGGGTGACTGGCTGGCTCCTCAGACCAAGCAAACTTCCTCTGGGCTACAGGAGGGAGTGTCAGTACAGGCAGCGTAGAGCAAGGCAGATGTGCCCGTCTGCAGCTCATGACACCCAGCTTCCCCAGATGCAGCCACTGGCCTCGGCAGCCGCAGGGGCACCATCGGAGAGATTTGGTGCATAGTGGTGGCTGCTGCCTGAATTGCATGAATGGGAATACAGTGATGGAGAGGCATGTCAGACACACCCCCTGGCCCTTCAGTCAGCCCAGCAGGTTCTTCCCTTCTTCTGTCTGTGGGAATTTGTCCTTCAGCCTCTGAGAACAGCGGGCGAATGGTCCTCTGGTCAGGGCACGGGAACATCTGGCTCTGAGAAACTGGACTCATACATTCTCTTTCCAACACCAGAGAAAAATTCTCACAAATCCTCGTGTCCCCTGACCACTCCTGTTCCCGGTTCCTTCCAGAGCCCCAGGGCCTCTCCTCCGCCAAGTGGAATAACCCACATGCTCACATGAGCCCAGGGCCCTCAGTGTCTGCTACATGCTTTCTCCTGCGTCCTGTTCAATACGTCCTCAGAGTGACCTCTGAAGCTCCTGTAACCGTGCTGGCAGATGGGTGGGCTCAGCTCGGGGGGGCCGAGGGGTGTGTCCAGGCCATACACGGACATGACTCGGACTGTGACCGGCTCTGCCCGGCAGCCCATTCTCACCCTCTTTGTCTCCTGGTCGGGGGTGGGACAGACCATCTTTGGGTCCTGTGGAGATGAATACAAGAGCAGCCCATCTGATGGCTTTCCTTTCTCTCCAGCTCTGTGGCTGCGGGCTCCTTGGAGTGGGCATTTGGCTCTCCGTGTCGCAAGGCAACTTTGCCACCTTCTCCCCCAACTTCCCCTCGCTATCTGCAGCCAACCTCGTCATTGCCATCGGCACCACCGTCATGGTGACGGGCTTCCTTGGCTGCCTGGGGGCCATCAAGGAAAACAAGTGCCTCCTCCTCAGTGTAAGTTGGGCCCCATGTCCCTAACCCCATCAAACTCTGCACATCCTGAGCTTGGGCCCCTGAGACAGGCAAGACCTGGACATCAGCCTGACCTGGGGAAATTGCTTCTAGAATGTTCCTTACATGACCACACCCCTTACGATTAGTTACTCCTGCCTAGTAGTCCCCCTCGCTCCTTGACTGGCAGTCAGCTTTATCTGTCCCCCTTCCCCTAGCCTGGAAATCCTCAGCAGCAGGGGGCCTCTCGGGGCTGGGCGGATCATGTCTGGGTGCCACCCCCCCACCCCACCGACCCTGGCCATGACCACTGCACCTGCCCATGGCTGCCTCTTCTCTTTGCAGTTTTTCATCGTCCTGTTGGTCATCCTCCTGGCAGAGTTGATCTTACTTATCCTCTTCTTTGTCTACATGGACAAGGTAAGTCTTCTAGGAAGGAGGTTCATTGCCCGGAGGTTAGGCCAGGGCAGAGGACTATAATGGGTGATACATGTGAGGACTGGAGAACGGAAACCGGAGAAAAGTGAAAGGTCCTGGCGGGTAGCTGGTGACCATGTGTGGGCTCAGGAAGTGAACTCCTGAGTTACCAGGTGCAGTGGGTGCCTCTGCAGCGGCGAGCCAGTCACGTGACCTTGTGCGCACTTAGGGAAGGGACTCGGGCCTCACTAGCAGTTGGACTAGGAATTGAGGGTAACCCACTGGAGGCAGGCCGTAGCTTTGCAGATGATGCGTGAGGCGTGCCTGTAGTGGAGGGCAGCTGCATTTCCTTTTCCAGAGGCCTTGAGTACAGTGTGGGGCTGCCTCCAGGCTTGGCTGCACTGTGGGGTTCAAAAGGATGGTGGGGAGGGGCATGCAGAAACCCTTCTGTAGCAGCCCTGCTCCTGGCTGTTTATGAGACCCATTTCCTTTAATCTCCCAGCAGCCCCAGAGGTAGGTGGTATTGGTCTGCGTCATACATGCAGTTAAGGTGAGAGAGGGGCTGAGTACTAGCTGGCAGCCTGTGACCTAAAGTGAAAAGGATCTGCTGCTTTCTGGGCCCTGGGGTGTATTTTGACAGAGGACAGCATGCAGGGAAAGTGTTGCGAGCCGGGGTCAGAGTGGCCCACTTGTGCTACTGGTTCCGGGGCGAGGAGGCACATTCCTGCCTCTGCCGGTACCGTCTTGGCCCAAGAGCTCAGCTCCCCTGGGCGTCAGCGGGTACGACTTCAGGCCAAAGCTGGCATGGAGAACCTACCTGCCAGCACCGCGCTCCGTGGCACCGCAGATCCCCAGGCGGGTCAGGGTCCCCACCTGGAGGGGCGGGTTGGAGAGGCTCTGCGCCAGGCCCCAGATGCCCAAGTTCGCCCCGCAGGTGAACGAGAACGCCAGGCAGGATCTGAAGGAGGGTCTGCTGCTGTACAACTCCGAGGACAACGTGGGGCTGAAGAACGCCTGGAACATCATCCAGGCCGAGGTGAGAGCCGGCCCGGAGCGGCTAGGGCCCTGACGCGAGGATGGCGCAGGGTGGCGCTCCCTGCCTGCTGGGTTAGACAGACCGTGGCTCCAACTGAGAGGGCTGAGGGAGGATGAGGGCCCAGCCAGACCCGGGTGTGGAGGCTGGGAGTAATGGCAAGTGTCTAGATGGGAACAGAGGCTGGGAGGGAAGGGTGGATGGTGCGGGCTGCTTTTCCAAAGCTGCGGTATGAATGGACTTGACCTCAGCAGCAGATGTGCCTTTCTGATCATGGCTCAGCTAGGAGGCTCTTGAGTCCACGTGGAAAACAAGCCTGTAAACTGGGTGCCCGTGTTAAGCCCTGGGCGGTGCTGGCAGTCACTGGGACCATCCAGGAGGCCCCGGCACCTGGAGCGGAGGGCAGAACGCTGCTGCCTGCTGTCCAGCATCCAACAGGGAGGCCTGGCCGGCCTTGCCTTCTCCCCTCTGACCTCCAGGGAGGCACTACCGCCTATTCCTGGGTGCATGCGGGGACTAGAGACGGGATGCGAAGGCCTTGGGTCCTCTCCTGAACTCCAGGGTGGCAGCTTCTGTGGAGCTGGGCAGGTGGGGCAGGGCCAGGCCCAGAGGCCAGGACTGTAGCGTGTCTGCCAACCCATGTGTCCTTCCCCGCAGATGCACTGCTGTGGCGTCACCGACTACACAGACTGGTACGCTGTGCTGGGCGACAACACGGTTCCCGACCGCTGCTGTGTGGAGAACTCCCAGGGCTGTGGGCATAACAGCACCACCCCGCTGTGGAGGACGGTGAGCCTGGGGGCCGGTGGGGGAGGGCACAGGATTCCAGGGACTGGTGACATGGAGCCAGGGCTCACAGACGGAATTCAAAAGGCAGGTGGAAAATGGGGGCTCTGGGTTCACAGAGTTGGGGGTTGCTGGGGTCTGAGGTGGCATATGGGGGCAACAGAGCAAGGACAGGGACAGGCTAGAGGGAAGCGATGGGGCCTGGGCAGTGGGGGCGCCCACGGCCATACTAGGACCTTACTGTGCGGTCCTGCTCCCCAGGGCTGCTATGAAAAGGTGAAGATATGGTTTGACGACAACAAGCATGTGCTGGGCACAGTGGGCATGTGCATTCTCATCATGCAGGTAAGCGGGCTGTCGGGGGCCGGAGGAGGAAGGGACCACAGGATGGGGAACTTGCGGGCCTGCAGCCTGCAGCCGGCACCCTGTCCCTGCTCTGCCCGAGACCTTGTCTCAGGACCCTTGTCGCGACACAGAGGGGACTGCTCCCTCTGCAGCCCTCCTGAGCCTTTGACCTGGTGGTCATTGTGTGGACCCTTGTGTGTGTTTGCTTGTGGACACATCTGTCCTCCCTTCACAGGGACATTTGCCGTGTGGCTGAACCTAATTAAACAGAGTCCTCAGGTTACGATGGTCAGCACAGGAGCACGGGCCAGATTCCACAGTGTCAGTCCTGCCTGACCGGCTGTTAGATGCTGCACCCAGGGTCCCTGCTCAGCTTCAGTGCCGGGATGCCCACGCCAGTGCTGTGGGCATGATCACTGTGCCGGTCACAGCATCCAGTGAGTTTAGTCCATGCAGCAGAGAACTGGGGCAGCACCAGGCACAAAGGGTGTGCTCATCACTGCGAGCTCTCATTAACCAGCAGTTAATGAGCATCTGTCTTTGCGGGGCCTCACACATGTGGTGAGCGGGATGAGGAGGGGGCCCCAGCTCCCTTCTTGAAAGTGAGACCAACGTGGCTGGCTGGCAGCAAGTGCCCCTGCCCTTCGTGGGGAAGAATAGCTCCCTGGCCCTCTTTTGCCTGCTTCCCTATGGCTCGCACCTCCGTGACCAGCTGTCTTCAGGGCCCGATTCCTCATAAGGTCTTGCACTTGACTCGCTGGTCGTGGGAGGATGGTCAACATCCTGCATGGAGTTACCTTTCCCACCTGGCATTCTTGAGCTTGGGGTCCCATGCACAGCTGCTCTATCTAAGGACTTTGGCGTTTAGCCGATGGGCCCGCTGTTGTTTTGCAGAACTGATGCGCGATTGCAGCTTGTCTCACTGCCTATGCCCAGGCCCGGGCCGTAGTGCTGGAGCTGGCTGACCACCCGTTGTCCCTTCAGTTCTGCAAAAACCCCAAACCACTGAGCCATGAGAGGCCGTTCCAGTTACACCCTGCTGGCTGTGACCCAGAGCATGTCACCTGTGGTTTGTCTGCCTCCTGTGGTGTGCGGGTCGTACCCTATTCAGGACTCAGGAGTCAGGGGACACAGATGATGGTGAATGTCACTCTGCACACAGCAGCAGTGAGACCCATCTGCCGGAGCTGAGATTGAGAACCGCAGCACGCCACATGGTATCTTCCAGACCCAGACGGAAATGACTGAAACAGGCAGATTTCTGAGCCTTGGAGAGGCCCGCGGACACTGGGCCCAGCCATTGTGAAGGGCTGAGCTCATCGGAGGTAGCTCCTAGCTCGGGGACCTCTGTGCGGCATCTTCATTCCCCTGGCATCTTTGTTCCACCTGAGTGTTAGCAGCAGGGTGCTGTGCCGGTTCTAGGGGACCCAGGCTGGGGGCTTCTGTCTAAGGCCCTTCCCCGTGTCTTCCAGATTCTGGGCATGGCCTTCTCCATGACCCTCTTCCAGCACATCCACCGGACGGGAAAGAAGTACGACGCCTGAGCCAGCTGGGCAGCCCCCAGCTGGCAGTGGACACTTGCCAGAGATTTGAGCTGTGTGTTGCCTGCCCGCACTCTCCGGACTGCTGACCCCTGCACCCCTCCTCGAGCCCCCTCCCCACCCGCTGCATCCTCAGCCTTCTGGCGATGGAGGGCCAGGGAAGAGGTGTGCAGACACTGGGGTGCTGGGGCGCCTGGATTCCTGCATTTGTGTATTTGCCAAAGAAGACAGGGTGGCTGGGGCCACGCGAGGAGGCCCCGTAGGCACTGATGTGACTCCGCCCCTGCCCCTCCTCACATGACCCTGTGTCCCCATGTGGGGAGGGGGCTGGGTGCTCCCTCCAGGAGGAGAGAGCCAGGCCCCTGGGAACATCTCGCCCGGGCTTTTTATACCTTACAGTGTAACTTTTTTTTATTTTATTTTACTCTGATTATGATTATTCAGGAATATTATTGCTCAGATAAGTTTAGGGTTAGCGTTTTGATTTATAACTTTTTACTGTGTTGATTTCTGTAATGGTTTGGTTTTTTTCTGAGGGTGTGGGACGGGTGGGGAGAGAGGCTGTCTGTTGGGGTGGGATCGGGACTCACCACTGTGCAAAGCTCAGGAGGTCATGGAGAGAGGCGTAGCGGTGGGGGGCTCCTCCCCAGGTGAGGCGTTTGCTAACTGCCAGAGGCACCTCCAGTAGGCGGCTAGGCTCTGCTAAGAAGGCAGCCAAAGCTGTCATGGGTCCTTACACTTACTGATGAGCAGTTTTTCCTTTTCCCTCCTTCCTTCCTCTTGTCCTCCGTGGCGGGGAGGCTCCCCTTTCTACCAACCTCAGGCGGGCATTCCTGCAACCGGTTCTTCAAACCCAGTTACTTTCACAGACATTCCTACTAGAAACTCTCAGACAAATACCTCTCTAGTCAGATGCTGCTCACTTTCTCACATTGCTTCTGGAAAGGGAAGCCATCCCTAGATTTTGCTCAGACAACTGGTGGAGGACCCATGACCGCCAGGAGAGGGGGAGGAGCTGACACCATGGTCATTCGAACAGGTCATGAGGTTGCTTGTCAGCTGGGAGGGAGGGAGTGCTGTCCCTGGGACCCCAGGCCTCTCATAGCCCCACTCTGGGTAATGATGGTGAGTGAGTGGTGATCTCATCCTCTGTGTCCCCAAGGCGAATTCCCCAAAGTGGCCAGATCTGATCTTGTACAGCACCCCCAGGAGCAGCCCAAGTCACAGCTTGGGAACCACACAGGTGGGGGGCGGCGTTCAGCTGAAGCAAGCACCCCCAGAAATGACGGGTCTAGGGAGCGGCTTTCAGTTAAGAAAAAAGTCAAGAGTCTGTGGGGTAACCCTCTAGCTGGCGAGGATCTGGTGTGCTTCCTGACGGGGCTTTGGTGGTGTGGACACCTTTCCGTGCCATTTGGCTAGGAACCTTGATTTGGCACAGGCCTCAGGTCCCCTCCATCCTCTTCCTGTCTGTCCCAAGAGCGGGGACCCAGTCACCCAGCCAGGAGCTCCTCCTTTCACCTAAGTGAAATACAGTTGGGACCGGGAGTATAGAACCTGGGTGTGTCTAAGATTCGTGCTTTGGGGGCTGAGGAGTAAGTAGGGTGGTCTCAGTGAGTTAGGTGGGATGAAGACCACCTCCTGAGTGCTGATGGGTGGCAGAGAAAGGGGGTCCTCCAGTGGAGGACAGGCAAGCCCACGCTGAGCAGAGCTGCCTTTCGGGGTCCTCTGGCCCCACTTCCCAGCAGGAGCTCCACCAGCCCCTCCCTGGGACCCCCAAGATACAGTAGTGGAGGACACTGGCATTCAGGCTGCACAGTGGGACCTGGTGCATAATGTGCTTGCGTGGGCGGCGCGGGTTTGTTTATGCCTATCAATGCAATTTTTCATTTTTGTTAAAATCAAGCAAAAGCCTAGCACATGGGGGGTGTATAGCCCCCCGGCAATCTTCCGTTTCTGGGGCTTCAGGTACGTCCTCTGGCCCTGGGGTCTTTGCCACAGCCCCTGCCCCAGCCCCACCTCATCGCAGAGATTTGTCCATAGTTTCAAAACTGCCTTCTCACCTCCCCCTGTGCTAGAGCAGATAGTTGCGTGGCCGAATCCGCACTGGGTGGAAGTCCCTGCAAGGGAGATGGTGCTCTTCAGTGCCCCCCGCCCCCCCGCCACTGGCCTGCAGGCCATCAGCCTGCACCCAAGGCCATGTGTGTGGCATCAGTGCTGGGGGCCCAGTCCCTGCTCAGTTTCTCCCTGCTTTGATCTTGGGGGCAGAAGAACTAGGTGAGTCCCCCATCCTGGTTTTTCTTGCCAAAGTCACAAGATACAGGCAGTTTACAGGTATGACTCAGATTAGGGTTTGGAGCTGATTCTAGGCACACCTGCTTAGACCTGGCCTTACTTCAGCCATCCCACTGAGAAGGTGGGCGAGTAGGAGCAGCAGCAAATGCTGGGGTGCAAGTCTCCACCTGCACCATCCCGACTAGAACATAGTCGCTGCCTCCCCACCAGCATGGGCCTGCGTCCTGAGCTCGCTCTGGAGGGGTGGCTGACTCCACCCTGACCCACACCCAGATGTTCTGGTTTGGCTTGGAACCAGGTGGTCTTTCCTCCCTGCTTGAGGGGCTGCAGAACAGTGCTGGTCAATGGAAAGGACTGTCCCCTCCTCTCCGGCCCCTTGCCCACCCACTGGTGGAGGTGCTAACTGCAGGGACCTGACAGGGATGGGGCTGGTGCCAGGTGCTGGGGTCCATCTTTCCTCCCTTGGCCTTCGGAGTCTGGTCCCTCAGTGTGTGGTCCTTGCATCACTCTCCTCAAGGAGGCAGGAGTCCAGGGTTGGGACTTGACCCCCTGTTCTGAGTGGCCCTCGGAGGAGCAAGGCCTCGGGGAAGTAGGGGGAGCAGGGGAGAGCACGCTTGTTGGTTTCAAATGCACTTTCTGCTTGCAATGCCCTCTGTGCGTTTCCTTCATCCTGCTCCTGGCTTTATTGAACACGATGTTTTTAGCATGTTTTTAAATAAAAACTGATAACGTGTCAAAAGCACAAGCAGGTTGTTTCTCCATGGTGTGCTGTGTGTGACTTATTTCTGGTCGTGGTTGGTGTGAGGGACCTGTGGGGGCTCAGGCTCTATCCTACCTTTGTCCAAGACACAGCCTCACAGCAAGGACCTTGTCTCCCCTCTGGATCCCAGCGGCACAGTCCTCTGGGTGCTTGGAGAGTCCTCACATCCCCTTTGTCTGGTGATCACAGGCCAGCTTGGTCAGGGGCCCGTATTAGTGGCCCCAGCCCTCTGTCACTGTCCAGTCTGCCAGTCTTACGGGCCAGACAGGGAGTGTGTTGGCAGAAGGGGTGAGGGCTGAGTCGCCAACCCCGTGAGGTTCCTGGGGTTCATTTTGGCTGACATCTCTTCCAGGAGTGAGGGGACCTTAGCATGACTGGGCCCGGCTGCACCCTCTAAGGGAGGCTCCGAGACGCGGGGCACAGAAACCCAGGTCAGTATGAGATGGCCGGCTGGAAGGAGGGAGGCATTAAAAGCCAGAGAGCCCACGTTTTGCTGTCATACCATGGTGAGAAATCTTCCTCAGTGGGTGCTGATTTGTGAGATTTCTCTGTTGTAGTTGTGACAATTTGCAGCTGAGAGCAGGTCAGATGTCGCCTTGCCCAGGCCTGTGATCTCGTGTGTATTAGGCTGGGACCAAAGCGTGAGCCAGTGGCGTCTGACGGGTACGTGAGGAGGGGCCCTCTAAACCTTGTGTGCAGAGCTGTCTCCCTCCTCAAGGGAACAGCCAGATTGGCACAGAACTAGCCAGAATGTCAGCCTTTGGAACGCGTCCTACAGCTGCTGTGTTCCCAGTCTTCAGGGTTTTGCTGAGAGTTGAAGCTGTGGTGACTCTCTGTCCAATGTCCAGGTGCAGTGGGGTCCCTGGGAGCCTCCAGCAGGCTGTGGGGTCAGGCATTGGTCGCGGCCATGGGGCACCCACCGAGGACCAACCCAACCATAGGAATGTGGGTGGGAGCTGCCCCTCCACTGGTGCTCCCACCTGTCTGGCCCCAGCCCGTGCTCACAGAGCCAACAATCAGATGGGGACCGCAGGCAGTAAGTGTGACCGCCACACGGTGCTGGTGGGATCTCCATAGGGTGGGACCCTAACCCGGAGGGTGAGCATCGCAAGGGGAGGTGATATGGAAGCTGAGAGCTGAGGACAGGAGCACAAGGTGTGTTCTGCCGCTGTCGTCAGAGCTGTACAGAGGGTGACCAGACCCCGGCCGTGTGAGCTGGGCCGCAGTGTGACTGCTTCTGAAGCTGTGTGACTGAGAAAAGCCCCTCCGGCGGCAATGTGGAGCAGGTGGGAGGGCCACTTAGGGAGGAGGTGATGGAGCCTGCGGAGGGAGTTCCAGGGGATGGAGATAAAACAAAGGATTTGAGAAACACCAGAATCAACAAGACTAAGTGATTAATTAGATTTATTGGAGAAGGCGCTTTCTCGACATTTACCCAGCATGATGTCCCTCGCCCTGGACAGGTGGATGAGTAATTGTTTGCAGCAGGCAGGTGAGTGTGTTTTCTGTGCACTGCTCTTGTACAGACGGGCACTGGCATGGTGTCATTAAATCTCCTTCCATTTGTGTTGAGCCTCACAGCTTTCCTATATATCACCTAGTTCCTCCTGACCACAGGCGGCTCTCACTGTGACTGAACTGTCACCATTGGGGAGGTAGCTTATCTGGGTGACCAGAGCATGGATCTGGGAGTTGGAGGCTCTGGGTTCAATTCCCATTCCATTTGGTCCCTGTGGGCCTTGGGTCATCATGGAACTTGCTGCAAAATGAGGGTCATATTCAGTTTACAGATTTGCTGTGAAGAGCAAATGAAGCATGTGGGCTAAATGCATCCAGTCTGGGGGTGCTGGACCAGGGTAGGTATTTGGCTGGAAATGGGTGAAATTGGGGCCCTTAGGAGTCCCCAAATGAGAGGTGGGACCCCAAGAAATGTATCCCCCGGTGCAAGCTGAGGGACACGGGAGTGATCTAGAAAGGGGAGCTGGTGCATGGTGGCAGATGTACGATGGGAGCTTCCTCATTCAGCTTCGCTCCCTGGCTCAGGAGCAGCCTTCAGTGCTTCACAGATGCACGCAAGAAATCAGATGAAATAATGCCATTCTGGACATAAAATATTGGCATTGCAATGGTCCCCTCTTAAAGCATTCAGCAAAAATTGGGAGACTATTGATTTCGCCAACTTGTTTTCGCTGAGTTTAATGACAGAGTGGAGATGGACTATTGTGTCTGCTTAAGCTAATGAAAAGAATAAAACTCCACAGGGTAGGCTCAGGCCAGGGCCTCCGACTGCAGATTCCTGCTGGGATCTCCCCTTTATGGCTCTAGAGATAGCCAGAGAGCTAGGAGCCTGCTGGGGCGGCCCTGGGGCAAGGCCCTTGTGTCCTGGTGTCGTTTCATGCAGAGGAGAGCACAGATCTGGTGCAGCAAGTCCACAGCTGCTCCGTGGCTGGGTCTGGTGAGCAGCACTGAGCTTTTCTTCCGGTGGCTACAGGGGTCTGGGCCCCAGCCGGGGACAGTGTCCACGTGGACAAGGTGAGCTGTGCTCCCTGCCCTTTGCCCCTCTCCTCCACCCCAGCCCTCCCTGCTGAATTCCTGGAATCCCAATAGATTCTCAATTTATTTTCTCACTCAAGACCTCGCAGTTCTAGAAGGACTCGGCCTTATTTACTGGTTGGAAGCTCAGGGAATTTGATCTCTGATGCCCAGTGTGGGATTCTCTAGACCCCAATTAGGGATTCATGAGCTACATTCAGAATTGAGCTACATTTCAGAATTTGGGTGGGAAATGCTCATGACTTCTTCAGAGTGCCTAGGGTAGTGGGACATTAACCATCTAGGCTCTGGCTGATCTGGCCCTCTGCCCTCTGTGCACGGACACTGCAGCTTGATACTGGACAGGGCCCAGTTCAGATCGTCCTCACTGTCCTCTTTATGCTTGTCTTGCTCCAAAGTCTCCCACAGGCCCCCCAGCCCCCAGCAGTGCCCGCTTCTTCCTTGCAGATAGGGTTTCAGCCAGTGATGGCGGGAGGAAAAGGTAAGAAGGTGCTTCTCTTGTATTTGTGCTTAAAAGGGAAGTCAGTGGAATGATCTCAGCTTTTGGCCCCTGTGACGCCCCCGCCCTGCAGTCTCCCCACTGGCAGCTTCTCTCTTAGTTGGGTAGGAGTGGAGGGCCCCAGTTCAAGCAGTCTACCCCGCAGCAGTATGATAGCCAGTTCTTAGGCTGACGTGAGGCCTCTGCCTGCTGGGAAGTAGTGGCAGCTGGTAGGCTGGATGGCAGCAACGCAAGGGACAGCATCAGCAGAGGGCAGCTCGGGTGGCAATGCAACCGTCCACTGAGGGCAGCCCTGGGACGGGGACCCTGTGTGTAGCGTGTGTATGGGGTGTGCTCATGCAAGTGTGCCCTCACTGCACGCACACTCATAGTGATGCCTGGGTCCCAGGGTTCGTGACTGCAGATGTGCCCTAGACAGGGTCCTCTCTGGTCGCTGTCTATGCTCCAGAGCACTGCAGTTGAATCTCGGTGAGCCTGACCGCAGTGGGTAGGTGTGCGCCTGGCCATGAGCCCTGCAGGGCGAGGGCTTCCTTGGGTGGGTTGACTGCTTACACAGCAAGTGAGCAGGTCCCCTCTGGGTTTGTGCCAGGTACACACCTGGCTCCCAGCTCTCCTCCCCCTTGGGATCCTCTGGAGCCCAGCCTACCAGGAGCCCCAGGCTCCCCAGGAAGCTCCAGCGTGTTTTCTGGACAGACTAGTAACTTAAATAGAATGTTTTCTGTCAAAGGCTTTTTTAGCTCCACACGGGGCAACTGGGGCCCTTGGCTACTTGGGAGCCTAAAACCAAATTCTTTTGGCATTGGGACAAAAACCTGTCCTGTGGGATTTGAAGATTGGCACCAGGAAGCACAAACTGTGGACTGAGCTGGCCAGTGGGGGAGTGGGGGCTGAGCAAAGGCAGAGGCTTTCAGGGAACACAGCTCAGGCACACTTGAGACTGGCTCCATAGCTAAGAGCTAATGGTATATGTGGGCAGGCTGGGTCAGCTGAGACAAATCAATGGCAGGAGCTGGGAGACGGGCCCTAATCAGTGTGGTCAGCGGGTCTCTCCTTCCCCCTTGGCCGTTATCTGCTTCTGCAGTAGTGGGGCTCGCAGCACCTTTGGTGAGTGGACAACCTGAGATTTCCCTGCACAGGAGAAACAGCAGCACCAGAAGGCAGTCCTAGATACAGTCCCTTTATTATGCCCCCTTGTGTGGGAAGCTGGGCTCACAGGCTGAGGAGAGGGGCAATTCTCCTAAAAGCAGGTTAAGGCAGCTTCTGTTTCAAGAATACTGTGATGGCCCGCACCCAGGGCCAGCAGATTCCAGGGGCCTGTCTGACCTAACACTGGGCTCCTGGCACTGCTGGTGGCGCTGGTTTGGGCATATCGGGCACAGAGAGGAGGGGAAGGGGCACACAAAGGCCAAGGGATGAACAAGAGGGTAGGCATGTGCAGAACCAGAAACGGGTGGGCGGGCAGTCCCAAGGCACATTGAAGGTGGTGGGGGATGGGACTGGGACTGAGCCTGTCTCCTTCCAAGATAAGGCCAGAGGCCAGCTAAGGCCAGAGACCCACCGAGACTGCCTCCTCCACGTGGCAGGCGGGGCGTGGCCAGAGCGCTCGGCAGGTGGCGCCCTCCTGGCCAGTGAGCTGCCCCCCACGCTGCCCTCAGCATGCGCCCACTGACCCCCACGCACAGTCAAGTAGACTCTGGCTTGGCTGCCCAAGGGACTTGAACCCTGGGAGTAGTGATATCAAAGAAAGACGGCATAGTGTCCTCCGCAGTCTAAAGCAGTGGTTCTCAAAGTGTGGTTCCAGGGCCGGCGGCATCAGCATAATCTGGGTCCTTGCGAGAAGCTGATTCCTGTTCGCCTCTACTACTGTGAGACCAGGGGTGTGTGGGGGAGTCCCCTCCAAGTGATCCTGAGGCCCGCTCAGCTGGAGAACTGGGGCTCAGATGCCTGGCCATTAGCAGCCTTACAGGAGTATCACCCAGCAGGAGTGCAAAAGTCAAACCACCTCCGCTTCTCCTCTCCTCAGGCCCCGTGTGCAGAACATGGAGAGTGTTTCCAGGCCACGGTGGGGCAGTGAGGAAGGTAACTTTCAGTTCACTGCCTCTACCTCCAAACACCGAGGGTGGGCCCAAGAACGGCAGATTCCAAGACCAAAACTGGCTGGAGGGCCCTGAGGAACACATCACATTGCCCTCCCCACAGCGCCATGCCGACGGTTGCGCCCAGGGCAAGGGCCCACCCAGGGCCCAGCTGCAGTAGGATGGTGGGGTCAGCTCCCTGGCAGTAGGGGCTGTGCAGCACAGGGTGGAGGCAGGGACAGGGGCCCAGGGCAGGGGCTCCCCTGACAGTGACACATGGACACAGGTACCATGCCGTTTGAGGGTTCTAATGGCACTTGGCTGGCTCTGTGGTGTCCACATCACCAGCTGAGCTGCACTCCCATCTGGGCGCCGCCTGCTCCCCGGCTGCACGCTGTGGGGCACCGTGTCAGCCTGAGGGAGCCAGACTTTATCCCTGCACCAAAAGCCCACTGTGGTCACCATCTAGGGCCATGCCCTTCCTCTCAAGGGGCCTCTGTGAGCTGCCTTGGGAGGAAAGTGCCACATGGGGGGCCGGGGGAGCTGTGCCGGCCGAGCAAAGGGGGTGCTGCCCTAGCGCCTGTGTCCAGGCCTCTGCAGAGTGCTAACTTCTTTCCTGGATGCAGAGTGCAGGGGCTGCTGGGCTTTCAGCAGGCATCCCGTTCCTCTCTTACAAGTCGTGTTGGGAAAACTGCCAGCGTCTAGTCTATTTTCTAGGGGCTTCCTACTGTTCTCCATAGTATTTGGGAAAGTGCTTCCTGAAACTCCCCTGCCTAATTTGGATGCAAGAGAAGCAAAGGAAGGGTGTGGACTCCGCCTGGGAAGCACGGCCAGGCCCCGGACACAGGGTGTGGCCGCAAGGGCGCAGAAGTGAGGCTCAGAGCAGTGCGCCCCTCTCCAGCCTCAACTCAGCAGCGCCTACTTTGATTTGGTCTAATCAGGAAGGATTTATTCCCTCCAACACTAATTGCTGATGGTTTAAAACCCCATTGCTGAGAATCAGGCCTGACAGGAGGCCCCTGAGGGGCATATCTGGGGGTAGTGCCCTGGCCATGTTCTCCTGGGGGCCCTCAGGGAGGCCTCCAGGCGGGGATGGGCTCCTGGCGCAGCCAACTTACCCAGCTCTGCTCTCTGTGGGCAGCTCTGTGCTGCCGACTGCTGCCCACCCTGTCCCCATCTTGACTCTCCACTCCCAGGCCCCACAGGAAGGAACCCCAGCGTCCGGACGCCCCTCTCCAGGTGAGCAGTGGGATGTGGGCAGACTGAAGGGCTGGGTCTTCTGGGGGCAGAGCCACACAAACTGCCCTGCCCACGCATTTCCAGGAGGGCAGAGAAGCACCCAAAGCCTGTGGCGAAGGCCAGAGAGCCGCTCAGCACAGTGGGGTCACATGCAGTGCAGGCACCCCAGAGTCAAGGTCGCCGTCCCCCCTCCAGGGAGCCCTGTGCCTGTGAGGGACTCTGGCTATTGTTCCCCACAGGCCAGGCCCCTGCTTGGGGCACCTGGCAGTGAGCATGCAGAATGGAGGGAGGGGCTGGGGGTGGGCCGCCTGGCCAGGGTAGGATCCACAGGAGCCATGGTCACGGGAAGTCCGAAGGGGTCAGGGCAGGAGGGCACTCCTGGGAATGTCTCTGCAGGTGGAGCAGGTGGGATTTTGGCACCGTCCTTGTGAGGGGCAGGAGGAGGGGACTTGGTCAGCCCTTAGTAGCAATGCAGCTGGAGCCTCCGGTGCAAGCAGCAGGTGAAAACCATCCCGCAGATCTGCCCGTGGAGAGAGCGGAGAGGCAGAGACATGAGACCCATGAAGCCGCCTGGTGGTGCCCAGAGCAGGGCTCCAGGCATGTGAGAGAGCACACCCGGCGCCTCAAAGGCAGGGCCTGGACACTGCATTCCTAACAAATTCCCAAGGGATGCGGGGGAGCGTGGTGGGCGCGATACAGACTGTGAGGACTATCATTCAAGAGCAGTATTTCTCACACTTTCGTGGACACGAACTGCCAGGGAACCTAGTTAGACAGCAGGTTATGGTGTCACGGCCTGGGTGGCCCCCAGATTATGCATTTCTGACCAGCCCATGCTGCTGGCCTGTGGACCCAGAGCGACTCCAGAGCTGGAAGGGTTTCATTAGATCCCGAGTGGGAATATTTCCACTCCCTCGTTAAAGCTCCGAAGCAGGCCTTTCCTCCAGAATGGGGTGTCTGCAGTGTGCTGCTCTGACTCCAGAACAAACCAGGGTTCTAGTGGAGTCTCTGGTGTCCAAAAGTCACTGGGAACACAGGCTCCTGGAGGAGCACTCAGGGCCGTCACCAGCTCGTGTGACAAGTCAGCTTGGCACACAGCACCTACCTGGCCCGAGGAGCCCGCCTGCAGCCCCCAGCATATGCATCTATGGCCGGAACACCCTGCCCACAGCAGAGCTGGGACATCCCTCCCCACGTCTGGTGCAAGCTCTTCCCACTTCTAAAATGCAGATGACTTTCATCCCTGCCTCCTTCCCGCCTGCTTTTCCTCCCTCCCTCCCACCTAGGAGGCCAGGGCTGTGCCATGACCCTGACAGTGATGACACCACTGGAGCCTGGGCACTGCTAGGGCAGCCCCATGATTGTCCTGTGGCACTTGGGTGAATATAGGGATCAACGCCCTTTCTTTTCCAGACCCTTCCAATAGTTGCTGTTGGCCATATCCTGCAGGGGAAGAGGCAGCTGGGGAAGATGCAGGCTGGTGGCACTGGTTTCCATTCGCAAGGCTGGTTTTGGAGGTGGCAGAAGATGCACCCTCGTCTTCCCCTTCCTCCCTCCTCTGCAGCCCCACCAGGGAGGGTGGCAGAGCCCTAGGAGCACAGCTCCTTATTTTCAGACAGGTGCTAGGAGCTAAGCTTATCCAGCTAGAGGACTCAAAGCTACACGTTCAAAGGCAGAGTAAGAGGTTACTTGGCTTCAAGCAGGGGACCGTCACAGCCATTCCAGCCAGGCGTCATGCAGCATGCCCTCTTCCTGTCCCCACCTCATGGTTTCAGTCATTTGTCCTGGGGGGTTATCTGGATCTTTCTGACCCTTGCTCAGGGGCAGGCCAGATGGGACTGGCTGGAGCAGCCAGGGCTGCTGTCTGTCTGTCCTGCAGCGCACGTCTCACGTGGGGAGAGGAGCGGGGCGCGGCGCTCCCTGTATATGCACATCAGTAAAGGTGTGTATTCCTGGGAAGGCACGGGGAGGGTGGACGTGTGCAGGCCGGATGTCATGTGTCCACGGCGGCACACAGCAGCCCGACGCATGCAGAGGTAGGATGCTCTCGGCCGTGTGTGCCGCCCTCACACACAGGCACGCACAGCAGATGCAGACACTCTACTCGATGCATGCAAAGGGGTAGAGGATGCTACCTCTCAGATCTGGACAGTGACCAGCATGGGGCGAGCAAAGAAAACACGTGACAAACAGTGCAGGAGCAGGCGAGGGAGAGGAGGGGTCGGGATGGTTGCTAGGCCCAGCCTGTCTGGAAGCAGCACTGGTCACCTCTGGGGCTGGTACATTCTGTTTCTTTTGAGGTTTCCGAGTCAGCACCCAGCCTCATTAAGAGCATCAAGGAAGGGTCAGGGAGTCCCAGGGAGACATTCGAAATGAGCCCTCCATTTCCTTTTAATGGCCTACACACCCCAATCTCAGCTGTCTTGTACATTTTCTGGGTTCTGCAGCATGTTTCTATCCACTGTGTGGGGGAATACTGGGGTGGGAAGCGCTAGCTGCTATTTGGGGCTGTGTGACATTGAACCCAGGGACCTCCCTCTCTGAACATCCAGTCCCCCTTTATCAGTAGGAAAACTTCTGGTCTGTTCACTGGTCCAGAATCTTCCCTGGTAAGTCTTTAGAAACTAGGACGATGGGACCAGCACACAGCACCCAGTCCCCCATCCCAACCCAACCCTGTGAGGCTCGGTAGAGGCTCCCTATGCTCTTGGGATAAAGCTCTCCCTTCTACCAGACAGGGCTTGTGGTTCCCTCATTCTGGGACTCTTCCCCCTCCTTCCTCTTCCTGTCAAACTCCTTCAGGTCTTAATCCTATATCACCTCCTCCAGGGAGTCCTCCCTGACTGCCAGGACTGGTTGGGGCACCCATGTGCTCCCTCAAATCCCGGGCTCACACTACTCCAGCACCTATGGGCACATGTGGCTTATCATGTTCTCTGTGTCTCCTCCCCTCAGTGAAAGTGCCCCGGGGGCTACTGCACTAGGCTTACCCCCAGGTCCCAACTCCTGCTTCAATCAGAACAGCTCTGCCTTCTATATTTGATATACTGGGCTCTCTTGTGAGATTTCTGTTGCTTAAAAAAGGCTACAGAGCCTCGAACCCCTCTATTTTATAGATAAAGAAACCATAGCAGAGAGGAAGGCGACTCCCTTCAAATAGCTTCTGGCTCTCTGCCTTCCAAGTAAGACTTCCTCCAGTTCCTGGAGACCAGAGGAACATTGTGATGCCAACTTGGGCGCGTGAAAGGGGAAGGTGCCCAGCGCCTCCTCTTCCAGAGCATGATGAGCCTGGGGACAGGGCTGGTGTGAGACTTTCTTGAGGCTGGCAGCGTAGTTCCAGCATTGGCCGGCAGAGGGAGCGCTAACCTGCGGGCTGGCTGCTGCAGGGCTGTCGTTATCGGAATGGAGCGGAGGAAAAAAAAAAAGGAGTTGGGTCCCCAGAGGTGGCCCTCCAGGAGTGGTGAACCCCCTCATTGCGACACTAGGAGGCACTTCCCAGCGGGCTGTGGAGGAGCCGAGGCATCTGGCGGTGGGTTTATGAGTGGAGCCGCTTGGAACTGCAGGGGCCTGCCTGGGATGGGTCTGCTACTTCTGCACCGTGTCTGTTCCACCCCAACCTTAGGTTCAGGGCACCGGCAGTCTTCTGTGTCTACAGGCTCTCGAACAGGTCAGGAAGACATGGACAGAGTGTGGCCCAGGCCTGGTCAGTGTGCATGCAGAGCAGGCCCACTCAACACCTGAAAGTGCACAGATTTCTGCAAACGCCATTTGAGCCAGGAGCTGGGGGACAGAGCAGCCCTCTCCCCTCTGGCAATTCCTCTGAGGTTCAGTGTACTGGGCGGGATGTCTAGCCTGGGGCCTGCAAGAGGTGGGCTGCGTTAACGCCGCCCGGGCTCCTGAGTCAGTGACTGGAGACGGAGGGGGAAGGCCGGGAAACAGGGCTTTGTTTGACACTGTGCCCACCTAGAAAGACACAGGTGGGCATCACTGACTGACTCCCGCTGTCTGCTCTGCAGGAGGCCAAGTGATCTACCTGTGCACCCCTAGTCCTCACGAGTCACCAAACCAGTTTACAAATGAGGAGCTGCGAGGCTTGGAGGTGAGCTGGTGGGCGAGGCTGCAGCTGGGTGCTCAGGGCACAGACTGATGCAGCAGACACAGTGATCTGGCAGGAACCCCACCCTGCCTGGGCCCCTCACCCAGCTGCCGCCTCACTTTCCAGGGAACTGTGTGCTGGGGGAGGGTTTTTTGAAAGCAGGGGACCGAGAACCCAAAGAACTGGGTTCCAGTTTAGGATGACACCTCTGGCCTGTAAAGTGGGGGACCTGCTCCTTGCCTGACCTGGGTCTCAAGTGTGGTGGGGATCCAGTGACAGAGAGCATCTGAGATCCTTCTGGAGTCCCGAGCGGGGTGGCGGCAGCCCCCATCACGGAGGTCCAGGCGTCCAGCACGCTGCCGCCTGCACCAGCTCATTCTGCCTTAGCCCTTAGGTGGGTGGGAAGGGAGCCCGACTGTGCATGGAAAGTGAAGGGCACACAGGAGCACAGGTGGGATTAGACCAGGTCCTTGGGTGCCAGGCCCCTGCTGCACCCTCCCCTAGACGGAGCTTCTAGTCCCAGGAGTGAGAAGTGCAGCACAGCACGGAGAACGGCTGCCCACGAGGGTGCAGGCCCTCCGGCTCCTCTCCTCACGACTCTTGGGACCCATGACGGTGACGCTGACTTCTTGAATGGCGGACAGTGTGAAGCAGAGAAAGAGCAAGGGGCAGTGCTCACCCTCATCGCCGAGCGGGGTGTCCAGTGAACACAGGTCCATACGTGCACACACACAGGAATGGGGGCGTCACCGTGCACACACACGCATCTACACACAGGCAAACAGCCCGACACGCATGCCCGGGTGCATGCAGACACCCTTGTGCACACGCAGCGCGCACGCACATACCTGAGCCCACACTCACACTCTTCCCAGGTGTCTGCTCCTTACCACTGCAAGTGGGCCCCAGCCCCTAGGCGTTTTCCTTCGTGTTTTCTGGGGAAGAGAGTGACCATGTGACACGCCCTTGCAAAGAGAAGGGAGTAGAGGGCAGGGCACGGCTGTGCAAAGGGTCAGTTAGGTGAGGTCTCAGCCAGTAGGAGAGGGGTTCGAGCTCTTCTAGATGACGTGCTCTCTGAGCCCCTCACGTCAACTCACCTGTAGGCAGGCCACCCCGATGCCCACTGCTCCCATGAGCAGCAGGTGATCGGCCAGGAACTGCTCCAGCTTGGTGATGCAGCCTCCCTGGAAGGTAAGGATGGGTTACCCATCCCTGGGCCGAGGTAGGCGTGGACGGGGAGGGTCAGCTTGGCTGTCATGCCAATTCTAGGGAGCCGAGGAAGGCCAGAGACTTGAAGGTTCTGACCCACCCTTCAACTGCTCACAGGCTTCTTGGGTGATAGGGGCAGGGGCCTGGGGGATGACATGATGTCCCCAAATCTCCCAGTAAGAGCCGCTTGTCTCCAGGGCAGTATGGAGACCTCTGATGGCCCCGGGCGCTGTAGTCTCCAGGCCAGTCCACATGGTTTTCTCGCCCTCCCTGGCCCGTCTGCCTGACCCTGCCTTCCTGGGGGCTCCTACATGCTGGCCGAGGCCTGCACACCCTGCTGCAGCTGGGGTGCTCACCTCCACTTTGTAGATGTTGGAGGGGTGGGCCCGCTGGCCGCAGTGCATCACCACCGTCTTGCAGCAGCTGTCAGGCACCCGCCGGCCCTGGGCCTCCGGCGACAGGATGTAGGCACTGTGCTGCCAGTCCAAAGAGCTGTTGCTGCCGCAGCACTTGAACTGGAGGAGGGGCAGAGGCTGGGGGTGAGGAGTGTGCAAGGCGGCAGCTCTAGCCCCTGGGTGACAGGGGACACATCATTCACCATCTGTCCATCTGTGCATCTGTGTTCCAATGAGCTCCTGCCCTGCTCTGCGGGTGGCTGGTCTGGGATCCAGCTTCTCAGGGCCTATGTGCCAACTCGTCTGTTCACCCAGGCCCTTCAGGGGGTGGTGCTGCATGTCCCGGGGGCAAGGAGTGACAGGCACTGGTGGGTTTGGGACTCCAAGAGAACAGGGTTATGTGCCACTGGCTGGCAGTGCCCAGGGCCCGAACCACAAGGGGGTGGTTTCCTGCTCATTCAGCAGGCAGGTCCCAGCCTTGCCAGAGGCTTCCGGGACCCAGAGTGAGGCAGGGGTCTTCTGCACCCCTCCAGGGCCGGGAGGTGCCAGCCCAGGTCAGCAGAGATTGAAAACAGGAAATTGGTTAGTTCCTGCCCTTCTGAGTTAAAGACGGGGGTTCAGAGTCCCTGTGGATCACAGAACTAGGCTATGGGGGCTGAGCCTGGTGTCCGTGCATTCAGTCCAGCTGGCCTGTGTTTGTGAGGTGCCTGCCCTGTGCTAGGAATGAAGCAGCACAGGCTCGGACATGAGGAATAGGCTCCTGGCCCTGAGAAGCTTGCTGTCACCCTGGCTCAGAGGAGGGACAACAGGGCTTGGTGTGGCATGGAGGAGGAAGGGGCCAGAGAGGGCCCTCGGGGGTGAGGGGCAGCCCGGGAGCCAGGCAGCATGGGACAGCAGGCTGTGCTGGGAGTGATGTGGGAGCGAGACTGTGACTGACACCTGGACAGGTCGTTTAGCTTCTCTGGGCCTTGGTTTTCTCCCTTGTGAAGTGCATGATGAAAGCCCTCCACACTGGGTTGTTGTGAGGCCCGCGAGGGGTGACTCCCAAGAGAGACACCCACTGCCATCACCACGCGGGGGTTGCCTAGGTACATGAGGGCACCTGGGGTCCAGATGCTGCTCGTGGTTTGAAGCCACTGCCTTCCTGGGACTCAGTTCCCTCATGCCCTTGGGTTCTGGCCATTTCCAGCAGGTGGCAGGGCCCGTGTCCTGCTCTGGTGTCCTGCTCCAGTGCCCACAGCCCTGTGTGCAATGCCGCACAGGCTCTGGGCCTTGGACCTGCAGTGTCCGGGGGCCAAGCATGTGGCTGAGTGTGCAGGGCACCGGCTACTCTGTCACGGGGCGAGAGACCCTCCTGGTAGAGCTGACTGGGAGCCCAGCTGAACTAAGGTGCCCTGGATCTTGGAGCTGCACCCCTCTAATGTTCTGGGCTCCAAGACAAGGCTGCAGCCCAGAGTGGGGCCAGGGTGGGTGGCTGGGAGAAGGGACCAAAGCGGGCGGTGGAGCTGCCCAAATTTCCGGATGTGCCACCATCTGGATCCTGGCCCGTGCTCCCAACAGAGGTTTCTGCAGTGCTGGCGATGCCTTCTCTCTGGGGTGTTCACTTTGGCCACTCGTCACCTATGGCTCTTGAGCCCTGAACTGTGGAGACTGTGCTCGCGGATCTAATGCTCACATTTAAATAGGCACTGCGGCGGGGGCTGCCACGCCAGCCAGCCCAGGCCTGAGGTCCGTTTGCCCCTCCTCTGGGCAGGACCCTGGGCCTCTCTGAAGGGCTCTGCGGAGCCTCTTCTCCGAAAGGAGAGACCATCATTCTGTTCCCAGCCTGTGCCTGACCGCTGACGACTAGGAAACTCTAGCTGTGACTTGACTGAAATACATCTGCCAGTGCCAGTTCACTCCTCTGGGCCCTCAGCCCCAGCCCCCGAGGAGGAAGGCAGAGGTGGGTCCTGGCCAGGGGTTGGAGTTTTCTCTGGTGACACCAGTTTCCCATCATGGGCCCCCAGAGCGGGAAGGCGGCAGGGTGGGCGTGGAGGTAGCTAGAGGTGGGCAGGGCGGAGGTGAGGGCAGAGGAGGAGGAAGGCAGGCACCAGAATCCCGTGGGCACGGCCGTGCGTCTGGGGCCCACTGCGCAGGGGCGCACTGAATGCGCACACGCCGAGACTTCATGTTAGGAAGTGGCAGCTCGGAGAAGGTAAGAAACTTGCCCATAGCCACACCGGCGGAAAGGGACAGAGTCAGGATCTGAACCCACATCTGCAGGGCTCTCGTGCCCACAGGGAGTGGCTTACGTCCTGCTGCAGACGGTCTACAGAGGCTGTGATCTGCGCTGCTCCGGGCTGCCCGTAGTTCTCGGCCAGCGTCTGCGTCAAGTGCTGCTTCAGCTCGTCACTCAGCTGAGAAGGGCGCAGAGGGCAGGGGTGACGGGAGATTCACCCACCCGGAGCCTGGCCCCAAGGCCACCCCCAGCCACTCCCGCTAACACAAGAACACGCGGAGCTCTCCCAGCGTAATGGGACCGTCTGCACAGGGCGACGATGTTGCAAGGGTGGGGCCTCGCACAGGGCAGAGGTGGTGGGCGACTGGGACAGAGGGCGGGGAGGCGCCTGGGAGGCTAGGTGCAGAGGTGTCTTCAAACCCCTGCAGCTTTGCATTTCGACCACGAGGTGATGTCGGATATTGGCAGCTGTTACCAATAGCTCAGGCACTGGCTTGAAACAACCAGAACTGTCATCTCTCTACCAGCTGAATGTCAGCCTGCTTCACAGGGCACCTGGGGCCACCACTGCCTTGTCCAGTGCAGGCAGGCCTGCTCGAGGCTCCAGAGCCCGGCATTCAGCCCACACCTCCTCCTCTTGAATGTCTGACAGCGGAGTCACCTCTGCCCCTCGGGAAGGGAGAGGGACAGCCCACCTCCAGGGAAGCTCCATTTCTGGCTCCCACGTTGAAGACATCACCTTGGCAGGGGGAGCAGGGACTTGCTGGAGTCGGGGGGTGGGGGGCGATTGGCAGGGCCTGGGGATAGGACCACCCATGTATTGCTCTCCCTGTGCTGTTGTCTCCTGGGGGCAACTACGGGGCACTGAGCAGGGGACACTTCCACTCACCCTCCGGTAGTACACGTGGGCCAGGACACCTGCTACCAGTTCAACGAGGAAGATCACCAGCAACAGGCAGAAATACTAGGAGCAAGGAGAGAGAAGTCACCGCCGGGAGCAGGCCCAGGAAGTGAGTGGAGGATCAGGACCTCTGACACATGTTCCCCAAGCAGTGGGGACCCCCATCAGCTATCATACCATCTTCTTCCTCTGCCCAGACACCCTGGGCAGATGCCTGCGCTGGCATGAGCTCCCTGCTCTGCTGCCAGCTCGTTAACCCATCTACCGTCCGATACTTCACACAGGATGTCATAAGGCAGCCACCATCCTCAGTTACTGGGGGTGGGATGGGGGGCAGGTAAGTGATTACAAGGCTGCAGCACAGACGCTGCTAGAGGATTAGCTCTTCAAGAATGATGGGAAGGCAGCAGGAGGCGGCTTCCTGGAGGAGGTAGCACCTGAGTGGCGTCTGGAAGAATGAACCATTTGTAACGAAGCCTCAGGAAACAGCAGGGAAGGACACTCGGACCCCTCGTGGCCTGGTAGGGGTTCTAAATCCCCCTCACCACAGGCACAGGCTGCTGTGCATACTTTGTACCCAGATGTGAGCTGGTAGCTAGGCAATGTGACTAGGCTGTGACTTGCACCCCTGCGCTGCTCCCACCTGGTTTTACAGTCAGGAGGCTCTGGGACACTTGGTTCATTCCCTGTGTTCTTGCAGGAGCCAACAGGACAGAAATGCCTGCCAGGCCCACAAGGCCGGGAGGACCTGGGCTGGGGTGGGGGGGCTGCGGCAGGTGAGCAGGTGCTGTAGGCAGCAGAAGGGAGTGGGGTGGGGAAGGGGAGCGGAGGCAAGAGGAGGGGAGTTCTGTTGCCTGAAGGTGGCTGCCCCTGGCAGTGGTTGGTGACACCTGCTTCTCCAGTCTTGCCCCCAGCCCTCTGGTCACACCAGGGCAGTGGCCCATGGATCTCGTCACTGGAGTCCAGAGAAGGCCCTCTTGGAGGGCAAGGGATGTGGGCAGCAGGGATGTGAGCAGGAAGGGGACAGGTGGCAGAGCAGCAGGGGCTGTCAGGGCATTTTAGAGGCAATGTGACTACAGGGGTGTGTAGACCTCGCCTTACTATCTCCCAGAGCCCTCAGGAGGGTGCTTGGCAAGGGCAGGGCTTAAGCCACATTGGGAAAGGTCATTTTGGGGCAAAACAACATTAAGCCACGAGCAAGGCTTCTTTCAAGTGAAGTGACTTGCCCACTTCCCCGCCAACATTCTACTGAGCCCACCATCCCCAGCATCAGGGCTGACCCCAAGAACGCTTTCCAGTCTCTGAACAACGGTGCAGATCTGCCCCTATTTGTGGGGCCTGAGGCAGGAGTATAATGGAGGTGGTTCCTGACCCCCTTCCATGCCAACCGCGGGCTCCAGGCTGCACCAGGACAGGTCTCAGGCCTGCATGTCTGAGCCCGGTCCACCCTCCTGGGGACACAGGCGCCTTGGCCATCCCTGGCAGAGGATGTGGAGGTGCTGGTGTGGCGCTGGGGTGCACACTGTGCTATGCTCCTGGACATGGGATGCGTTGTGGATGTGGGGGAGGGAGTCGCAGGGCACCTTCCCTGGGCACCCAGGCAGCCCTTGAGTGCACTGAACGGTCTTCGGGTAAACTGAGGCAGGAGGGTGGTGGCAGCATCAGCTGACCTGGGTTTGCATCCAGGCTGTATCATGTGCCAGCTCTGGATGGTGGCCACAGGCACCCTGGTGTGCTCCGAAGAGAAAACATGGCTCTGAAAGCTGGGTGAGCTGGATTTCATTCCCTGTCCCCTTTCATGGGATACATGGGTGGCCCTGCAGGTGGGATGGAGCCTAAGCTGTGGAGATGGTGGCTGCATGGCTGGGCCTGCCTCCCTGGAGTGGCTGGGAGGACCCCCTAGCTGGCCCGCACCTTGCTCCCAGTGCTCCCGGGTGACATCTGAGGTCACTGGCCAGTGCAGTGTGGTCAGCCCACACTGGACTGCTGCCCTCCTGGGAGCCACCTGACCCACTGGACACACTGTGGCTGTACTGACACCCCTGGCTGACACACCTGTCTGTCCCCGGCTCGAAGGCCCTCCCCTCCACCTCACAGGGCCTGATCAGCTTCCAGGGTACATCTTGTGTGCCCTCTGGGTGGGAGAGGTGAGGGAGCCCTTGTCACCGAATGGGGGGACGCAGCTGCCAACTTGCCACCTCCCTTCTGCGGGGCAGGGGAGAGCCCCCTCTCCACACAGCTGCCAGCAGCCAGTCATGCACTATGTTAGTCCTGAATCTAGGGGAGGGGGGCGGTCATGCTGTTCCCCAGGGAAGTCACCGAAGCCAGGCTGGGGAGGAAGGACCACATTCCCGGGTTCACAGCAGGTTAAACTGGTACAAGCTGGCCCCTCAGGAACGTTTGGAAGCATCAACCAGGCCCTCGGTGGGGCGAAGAGCGCCCTCAAGAGGCTATGTGTAGTGGAGGGCCCTCCCACCTGGGAGGGAAGTGGGACCCGTCTGGAGTGCCAGGGACACAGCTGTGGGCTCTGTGGGCACGGGCGCTGGCAGGCAGGTGAGGGTCATGCTTATTGGGACCCTCCAGCAGCCCCGACTCTGGAACTGGCTGGCTGGAGCCTGGGCAATGGGGCCAGGTAGGTGGGGTCTCCTCTGACCTCCCCTCTGCCCATCAGAGTACCAAGCCTTCCCTGACTCCGCCAGTGCACACAAGTCATCTCAGGATCCTCGCACAGACTGACCAGCCGTGCAGATCTGTGATTTTCCTTCAGTTTCTGCATACGGCTCCCGACATGGGGGCCCAGTCTTCCAGCCCAGTGCCAGTGCCTGCCCGTCTTCCAGCACCCAGCTCCGTCAGGGCCTGCACGAAACCACCAGTGTTGGCAGAAGCAGCCCATCATCCCCAGGGCTCGCTTCCCAATGCCTCCCTCTCCCCACACGAGAACTTTCTCTCCTCACAGAGGCCCACACACGCCTCAGTGTCCTTCACCCTGCTGCCCCTCTGCCCTCACACTAGTTCCCAGCAGGCCTTTGCAGATATGGGCATCACTTAACCCACCGCCCTGTACTGGTGGCTTCTGCTCCAGGGGTTACTCTCTCTCCCACAATGGCCAGGGCTTCTGGTGGCTCCTCAGTACTTGGCATGGTGCTGGGTGAAGAAGCACCCAGTGAACATCCCCAGTTAAGCTGTGTGCGCCTTCCTGTGCACCCTGGAGTAATGTTTGTGTCTGCTGCCTCCAAAGGAGCACAGGCCACACACCCCTGGGTTCAAGTCCCAGATCAGGACTAAACACCAGTGTGAACTAAATACAATAAAATAAAAGTGCTTCCCCCTCCCCTCTCTTCCTGCCTATACCTTTCCTTTAAAAAAGATGAAAGTAGATGTACAGACCTTCTCAAAGCCTTGAGACAAGGGCCTGGCCAGAGCGTGCCAACCCCGCACTTGTGGGCGGAGCTCAATCTTAATTCAGGTCTGTGCTGCTTTCTTCATACCAGTGACTCTCAACCTGGCATGACCTCGCCCCAGGGGATGCTGGCAGTGGAGATGTTTTTGCTGTCACACAGTGGGAAGGGGACTACTGGCACTTAGTGGGAAGAGGTGAGGGCTGCTGAACACCCCACGGTGCACGGGACAGGCCCAGGGTGAAGGGATGCCTACGCTCACGTGGCAACAGAGCTGAGGCCGAGACACTGACTTACCCCTTTACTTTTAGTTCTCAGGCTGATGAGGACTTGATTGCACGGACAGCTTGGGAGGCATATAAGAGATCTGAGGATGAATTTGCGCTCCTGAGCTGTGAGCCAGAGCACAAGCTCAAGCATGTGAGGGTCCTACTTGGAGGCCCCTGTGCAGGGGCAGCAGCTCACCCTGGTGCAAGGAAGACCAACAAACGGAGGGAACGCCTTGAGTCCAGGCACCTCTGAGGAGCTTAGTGTCTTCCTGGGGACAGTCTCTCTTCTGCACAGGGTGTGGGTGCCTTTCGGTCTCCCTAGTAGGGGGGTTGGTGTGTTTGCCATAAGATTTGCATAATACTTGAATCTAGAAGCAGGAAGAAGGTTCTGGAACTACCCTTGGCCTTAAGTACGGTTTGGTATCGACTTGGAATTATGAAACAAAAGCCAGGAAAGTTTTTTAGGTGAGCTGTGGAACTTAGAGGAGTCACATTTCAATGGACGGCAGTATTTACTGTCCCCGCACTGTCTGTTTCTGGTTAACCGGGCCAGGGAGGGCCGGCGACAGAGCCCGCCGGTGACGACCCAACTCCAGCTGGCCTGACCAGGGGAGCAGAGAAAGGCGGCTTGTCTGCAGTGAGCAATGGGAAGGCTCCCTTCCACCACCAACAGAAAAGACTGGCCCGTCCGTGGCGGAGTAGGAGTCTTAGTCTGGCGCGTGGCCGTGGCGCACACCGTGGGTGAAATGACAGCAGGACCGCTGCTGCTGCTCCCCCAGCAGCTCCTTCGCGAGCAGACCTCTACCAGCCACCCTCGGAGGGGAGAGGTCTCAGCTCCTCGCATGCAGTGAGCACCTCACTGCACCCGAGGGCTGTGCGTGGAGAGCCCGGGGGCTTGTCCAGGGTCACACGGCGAGCGTATGGAACCACCCAGAATGCTGGTTGCAGAGTCTGTGCTTCCCCGAAATGGCTGATGAGGGGGAGTGAAGTCACTGAGCCAGGCTGGTTCACGTGTTAGAGTGGGCAGCCGTAAGGGGATACATGGTGGCAAGGGAAGAGGAAGAGGGTGATGATGGAGACAAGGGGAGAGCCAGGGATACTGGGCCTCTCAGCGGCCCCTGCTCTGTTCTCAGCCCTCAGTGTAGGCCAGTGACCTCTCCTGGACAGGCTGTACTCCTCCACAGGGACCCTGCCAATCACAGAGAAGTGATTTCTGCTCCTTCAAGCCTCTGTTTGGCCCAGGTCCCCACTCACAGGCTGAAGGCCACGTCAGCCCCTCTCCCCTTCACTTCGCTCAGCAGACACCCTTCCCTGAGTCTAGCAACCGCTCAGCTCCGCCGCAGCCCCATGTGCATGGCACCCTGGATACAAGGCCTCAGGCTCCCTGCCTTTGCTGTCTCCCTGCCACCTGCCCGTCCCAACCACATCCGTGTCCGTCCTTGTCAGCCACCAAGCCTCAGCTCCAGCGTGGCTCCAGCAAACCCTCTCTGAAGTTCTGACCGCAGCCCTCCGTCTGACTCTCAGGCCTCAGCCTGTGCTGCCCTGGGGCATGCACTCTTGGTTCCTCCCTTGCTCTCCTGCTCTGACCTGTGTCTTCATCCAAATCCCAGTGCTGTGCCTGGGTGTGAACTGACCTCAGCTCCTCCTCAACGCTGATTTTTTGTGACTGGCCTGCCTCAGCACTTTCGAAAGTTGTCCACTGGAGTCGTGAGCTGACAGAAAAGGTGATCATTCCAAGAACACGCCTGTGGCTTCAGCTTCCAGGGTCTTTCTTCCATTTCAAAACATGCCAAACTGGGCCCCAAGCAGAAGGAACCCATTTGATAGGTGCAGACAGGGCCCCAAATAGTCATTTTCCCCATCCTTCCAGCACCAGCTATCAAAGCCGTTTTCCTCTAACCGAGTCGTGTCAAACAGAGCTGGTTAGTCTCTAAAACTCTAGATCCAAAAGGAAGTTACCACAGTAGAGCCCTCTCTGAACTGCGCCCTTTCACAAGAAGTTCTGCAGGGAACCTGCAGAAACACTTCTCATTGTGATGTTGAGGTGACTGACTAGAAAGTGCTGCTTCAGTGGGACTGACCATGAGGGAGCTGCGCCCCAGGAAGTTTCTGGGCCGGCTCACTGGTGCCTGTGAGGTGGGGCAGCCCGCAGGGATCAGCGCTATGGGTGCTGTCGTGGAGGTAAGTTTCAGGAACTTCACACAGCTGGACTTGGGGAATTTCCCCGTCAGACTGACTCCAACACAAAGGAGGGAGATCCCCAAAGCTCTCCTCCTGTCTCCTCAACCACAGAGTATGACGGGACCTGGAAACCAAGCCACAGCTGGGAAAATCGAAACTGTGTGCAGGCAGGTGGGACGGGGTGGGGGTAATTCTCAGAGCAGCCGGGCGATGGTAGGAGAGGAGACTTGAGATGCTGCCAAAGTTAAGTTGCAGGGAGAGGAGCCCAGCCTGTGCTTCCCAGAGTGGCCATGTGTAAAGATCACAGCGGCAGGTCCAGGGAGGGTCCAGGAGCCATTTGCTCATTTGCTCCAAGGCCTGGAACAAATGAGGCCAAACAGGAAAAGACGGAGCCAGCTGTCTAAGCAGCAATGACCTCAGGGTGCATGGCTTTCTGGCAGTTAACCACCAGCTGGAGGCACTCAGGGTTCAGAGGTGCAGCTGGCTGGTCTGTTTGTGCAGAAAAGAGACTGTGGATTTGGAAGCCTCAGGCCATTCCCATAACAAGATGTCACCGTTGGAAGGATAAGGTAAACTCTGCCCTTCCTGGTTCCAGTCCAAGCACACAGCCTGGCGATCCATACACAGCCACGGCCACAATGAGGGTTGGGACTCAGCCACGCCACCTGGGGCTGCTCTGGCTCCTGTCCGAGGCTGAAATCCAGTTCTGGCCCAGGGGGCTTGGAGCCGCAAAGAGGAGGTGAGAAGTTGGAAGAGGGCAGAGCAGGGAGCAAGGTGGGCGTGGCGAGACAGGAGGCGATCAAGAGACAGATGGAGAGAATGCAGGCAGCCAAGACCATTCACAGTCCAAGACAAAATGTTGGGGGTTCAAGATCATATGTGGGGGAGTATGGGAGAAGACAGGTCCAGAGCTACAAGTCAAAGGCAGGCATCCATTGCATTTCGAGCTGGGGCTGCTAAGAGCACAAGTGAATGGGTAGAGAGAGTAAGTTGCAGAGTGGACAGCAGAGCCTGCTTCTGGGGGGACACTGTGACTCAGGAATTCAGGGAGTGCCACTGCCTGATGTATTTAGACATGGGGTGTGGACAACGGCTGCCTCCTACTGGCCTCCTGTTGGCCGTCTTCTCCCTGGCCATGGGACAGACATGGGGCAGCCTGCAGGCACTTGTGCATGCCTGCAGCAGCAGCAACCCCAGGCTGGGACTGGTGAGGGGGTTCCTTGTGTTGGTCCTTCTAGGACAAGGGGGAAGGGAAGTCCGGCGACAAGTTCCTACGAAGAACAAGTGCGACGAGACACCGGGCTCTAGAGAACAGGGCAGTCTGGAGGTTAGGAAAAGGAAGGGCAGAGACTTGATCACATCCAAGCACACATTTAAGGCACCCATTTGGTCTTAGTCTTTCAATACAGAAGTCCTGCATTCCTTCCTGCACTCCGAGAACTGTGTCCTTGTCCCCTGTGTCTCCTCCCCTTCTTGTTCTGCCTGTGCCCAGCAGATCAGGTCATTCTGGGAACATGCTGCAGGTACTTGATGAGGCAACCCTGCCAATGGCCCAAGGGGCAGGAACCGCAAGACACTGAGGGGAGGAGGTGTAAAGACAGGCCCACCAAGAAGATCTGCTCCGGGGGCGGTGAGCAGCAGGTGGTCCACTGCAGCCTGAGGAAGGTGGATCTCGAACCCAGAATGGCTCTGGCCAGAGAAAAGGGTGACGTCCGCACCCTGGCCTGAGAGTCTGGGCCAGTCTGCTGTGACAAAGATGGTGTGTGAGCCTGGGGAAATCACTCATCCTCTCAGAAGCTTCTGCATAAAATGAGGGGGTCAGATGGGGAGAACATCTTCGCCGATGCCAGAACTTCCTGTGCTTGTGCTCTCCCACCTCCTCCCGTGAAAACCGACCGCTCCGAGCCCTGAAGGACTGAAGCGATCTGCCCAGCTCTGGGAAAGCAAGCGAGTCCTGTTTGAGCTGAGACGCTGAGGCGTGATTTAACAGAGCAGAGCCGAACGCAGCCCCTCAGGCGAGAGCTGCCCCTGGACAGCCTGCATGCCCTCGCACCGCAAGGCTGTTCCGTTCCTCGACCACCACGCTGAAGGAGAGTCCACGGCCGGCGGGCAGCACCTTCGGTCATGTGGTCCTTGAGGATCAGAAGATCAGGGGTCACAGAAGGAATGGAGACGTTACAGTGAATGAGGAGAGGTTGTTTCTGTTCAACAGATTCAGAATCCAAAGCCTTCAAAGACGTTTGCTGACATCAGCCCCCACAGTGACCTCTTCACGTTCCAAGGGGAGTGACGTCACAGCATGGTCAACCAACACCTTTTCTATGCTTTTCCAAATGCTTCTCCCTCACAAGTCACAGTGGAATAGAGGCTTGACGTAAGACACGAAACCATGAAACACAGGGCGGCAAACATAGGCAATGCACTCTGTGACCTCAACTTCTGAGCGGTCTCTGGGGAAATGATAATGATGGCGGTGGAAATAAAGTAAAACAAAACTGGGACTGTGTCACACTAAAATGCTTCTGTAAAGAGTGAGAAACAACCACTCAAACAAAATGCAATCCACTGAATGTTAGAGAATATTTGCGCGGCATACATCAGAAAGGGCTCGCCTCTGAAATATATAAAGCGCTCACACACCTCAACAACAAAAAAGCAAATGCTGGACAGAGAGGTGAATAGAATTCTCCAGAGAAGATGCACAGATGGCCCATAAACACATGCAAAATGCTCTGATCACTCATTATCAGAGAGATGCAAATAAAAACCATCATGAGATCCCACCTCGCAGCCGTGAGAATGGCCCACATCACAAAGACGAGAAGCCAGGAGTGTTGGGGAGGTGGTGGAAAGGAAGGAGGCCCCTTCGCTGTTGGTGGGAATGTAAATGAGCACAAGCTCTTTGGAAAACAGTGTGGCGATCCCACAAAATAAAAATAGAACTGCCAATCGATCCAGCAATCCCACTTCCAGGTGTCCAGCTGAAGAACACAAAAACGTTAACCAGAATAAACACACACATCCTATGTTTACAGCAGCACAGTTCACCGTAGAGGAGTCTGGAAACAGCCTAAATGACCATCAGCCGGTGACTGATAACAAAGCTGCTGACTACACACTCAGTGGAATTCTATGCGGCTGTTAAAAAGGACGAAATTGTGTCTCTTGCAACAACCTGGATGGAAGTGGAGGGGTCATACTAAGCAAAGCCAGAAAGGGAAGCAGAAGATGGTTTCACTTATATGTGAAATATAAAGAATCAAATGAGCTGACAAAACACAACAGAATTCACAGGACAGACTGGGGTTACCATGTGGGTAGAAATGGGTTGGGAACCAGGGAAGGAAGGGAATGGCAGCAACTTTGGTGGTGGGAGTGGTGTGATGTGCACACATATTGAGGTTCCCATTCACTATCCCCGCAAATCATAGCCATGGAAACAAAAGAAACAAACAAACAACTGAAAAGGACACCTTGGTGCTGCAGCGCCCCCTGCCTGGGCGTGTTGGCACAGCCTCCTCTCCCGGGGCCCCATGTCTACAGGACCAGCCCTGCCTCTCCCGGCCTTGCTCACTGCTCCCATCTACTAGCTGGACGGGCCTTCTTCCACTGTTTCGGGGCCAGCCTGTTCTCCGGATGCCAGTCTTGGCTGTCTACTGGCGAGTGTGCTGAAGCCATTCTTGGTGAGACAAGGCTTGTCTTACCTGGAAGTGAAGGCTGAGAAGGCCTCTGATTACAGAGTCAAGCCCACACCCCAGTCAGCAATATTAGTCTAAAGAGGACCTTCATAGGGCCTCCACTTTGTCACCTGGGTTTTTCAAATGATTCTAAGCTCCCCTAAAATCCTGGTGTGATGTATGGTGTGATGATGCAGGGCAGTGTCTATGGGAACAGAGTTCCCAAAGCCGGAGCAGGACCCATCATGAGAGGAGGGCATCCAGTCTTCTGGTCCCAGGGTTGGAAATGAAGTGGAAATGAAGTGCAGATGGAAATGAAGTGCAGATCAAATAAGGTTCTTCACTTGGGAAAAGTTAGGTGGGTCCTGTCCTCTGGTGCCACAGTGGCTCTTGACAGGAATGCAGCCAACTTGTGGTCCCTGGTGAGGGGTCAATACTAGCTCGATCAGGCCAAAGCAAAACCATGGTTCTCTAAATGACCAACGTCCCCCCTCACCCACTTCTGTCCATCAGCCCCACTAGGGTCAACAGCAACCCAACAGCTCTTGACAACCTGGGACTTCCAAGACGCTCCACCCAGACTAGTCCTGCACACTGCCAGCCACGTCCAGCCCAGCCTCCGTGGCGGTGCCCGTGCTGTATGATTCGTCTGAGCAGCAATGGGAGTGAAACATCCCTAGCAAGAAAAACATCTTCATGCACATTCCGAATAATTTGCAGAAGGAATATCTGCTGCTTTAATCACCGGTTCTAAGGTTCCCTCCCCTGGGGGGAGTGCTGTCAGGGCTCTGCCTGTGCCTCCTCGGGTGAGATGGCCAGTGTACCCAGAATCTGCTATGCTGGGGAAGCAGGAAGCCAAGTGAGGAAAGGCAGCGTGTAATCCCCACAGAGTCTCTCAGACTGGGGATGCAGACAGATGCTGTTTACCAGCCATCTCCTGCGCTCCTGTGACACACGCACACACACGCGCATGCATGCAAACACAAGGCACACACACATACACACAGATGCACGTGCATGCACACAAATACACAGACACACATACATGCAAGCAAATATACACACAGACATAAAGACAGATGCATACATCCAGACAGACACACAGAAAGACACCTGGAGATAAGCAGAGACACGAAACCAGTTATGCACACAGACACACACAGATAGATACATATAGACACACAGATACATACAGACACACCCGTGCACGCACACAGACCCCTGACCCTACGTGGTCAACCCTGCTCTGAGACTTGCTCGGGGCCCCACTGGGGGTGGGGGGACAGAGCCCCACTCCGGTGAGCACCACCTCCACACAATGAGTGGAATTTTCCCCTACTAGGCCAAAATACTTTCTTGGCGCATTAACAGATGATTTCTGTCATGCAGCTGGCACCCGAAGCTGAGTTTCCACTTCTGAGTGAACCTGGTGGCAGGCAGCCAGGTAACTGACCCTCAGTCTTCACCCTGGGGCCTAATCTCATCTGAAATGCAAACCAGGGTCCGAGTCATGGAAAGGCGAGTGACCATCTCCCACCTTGGAGGACACGGAAGGAGAGGCACAGAGCCCTCCTGGGGTAGCAGAAAGGCCCGAACCCCGTCACGGGTGTAGGCCTGGCCCCACCGGCAACTGGCCCCATTGCTGTGGGTGAGTCTCTCTCTCTGCAGCTAAGAAAGGGGTGGAGAGGTCACCTCTGTGCTTCCTGGCAGGCCCCTCTGCATAGCCCCTGGAAGAAGTGAGCCGATGAGGAGAAGGCTAAAGGAGACTTACGGGAGACCAGAGAGGAACAGGGGCCACATTCCATCAGGCAGCTGTGTGGCTGTCCTGGTGTGTGGACAGAGCCTTTCCCGAGTGACCATGACAGGACCCGGCAGGGACGGGCAGGGCGCAGCTTGACTGTCTGGGTGTCCTGTGTAGCCCTCGCAAAGCTAGCTCCTGGGAATCTTTGTAGCCTGCATTGCGAAGAGCTGACCAGAGTCACCTTGTCCATTCCCCTGCCCCTGCGGCACTACGCCATGCCAGATGGGGGATGGCTCTCCTAGCTACTAGACAGGAGTTGGGGTTCTTAAAACCCTGGCTGCAGGACCTTTCGTCTGCGGTGTGTGGGTAGCTGACTCCAGGTCAAAGTGCCACCAAGCAGATCAGGCTCTGGGCGCCCTGCCTGGGGGGAGCATTGTGGACGAGAGAGTTCCCCGGGGTGCTCCCTCCATCCCTCTCCCTCATCAGCTTCCATAGAGGCAGTGGCTCACCCAAGCTGGGAATAATAGCCCCAAGAATAACTTCATTTATTTAGGTTCCTTCTCAAAGGAGCTTGGTGATGTAAATGATCATCGTAGTCAGGCTTTATAATCTTTATATAAAGTGGTGATTTGTTTTCTAAGACCTAGAAACTTGCTCTTTGTCCTCGTGTCTCACCCCTGTACAAAACAGAGACACCAAGAGGGAGCAGCTTCTCTGAGACCGCAGATCAAAGAGGGCATGCTACACCGAATCTGTCTCACCCCTGACTCGAGATCCTGCTGTCCTAGCACGTCAGTCTAGGTGTAGTTGATGGGAGTGTGGCAGTTTGGTGCCCTCTCATTTTTAGAACTGCTTCTAGAACATCTTACTATTTAATCCATCCCCTAAATATAAACGAGGCCCTGGACAAAGACCCAGAGTAGCCTAAACGATTCATTATACTCTTCATGTGGCTTAGGATATTAACATTTTCAGAGCCCATATTCAAGTCTCCAAAAATATCCCTTTCTTTTGATCAGGGTGGCATTTGTCCTGGTCATCGGCCGGAGGCTTAGAATTATCTGGCTCACTCATGCAGCCTTGGCTAAAAAAGATTTGGTGTGAATAATTTAAACCCCAGTCTCTTCCCCACTTGCAGATTTCTGACACTGAGCTTATCACCATATCAGCAGCAGCAACGGCATGCTATTCCTGTCCCTGATGAGCATTTCCTTCTTGGGAAATGACTTTGAGGGGCTGCCCAGGTGCCAGGAGGAAGGGCTCTGGCCAGCGCAGACGCTGTGCCTGTGCTGCTGCGCTGACCCCAGCTGGTTATCCGGGAACTTTTGACGTCAGGCCGTCCCGGCCTCCTGGTCCAAGCTGGATGCACATCATTCTGAAGCTGGGTCTTTCATCTTTCCCTTTCCTCTTTGGGGACCACTTTGTGTAGAGCTCAACTCCCTGCACTGCCCTTCTAGAGTCTTCTAGGCTTTAGCTGGTTAAAGATTTCAAAAGGAAGTAGACACAGAGGGGAAACGGTGAAATGAAACTGAGAAGGAACCTCCAAGAACCACAGAGCACTTTTAAATGTCCTTAACCACATAATTTCTCTCTAAATGGGAGCGTGGGTTTTAAAATTCCTACTTGTGTTGGTTCAACAAAGGTCTCTGGCTACCTTCTTGGTTTAAACAATCATAGACTCAAGAATACAGCGCCTGGGGGCCAGGATGGGGGACTCAGATCTGCCGTTTCACCCTCAGCACTGAACCTTAGACGCTCTGGTTTCTGAGCTTGCCAAGGGAAAGAGTTCTTGTGATTAGACTGTCTCCTGAGAGGTCAATAATACCCAGGTGCACCCCGATGAATGGCCGGGGTGACCCACACTCTCACCCATCCAGTGTCTCCAGCCTAGAGCCTTTCAATGGAGCTTTGGACTTGACTGTCAAGGTCTCTTCTATCCTGGAGGGCTCTGCCCACACCCACTGTCATTTCCACATGGTAAGGGAGCGAGGAGCATCACCAGGGCTTGGGCAGGGAGCCCTACTTGTACCCAGCGATGTCCCTGAGAGCAGCTGCCCAGTGCTGTGTTCACAGACATGGGAACAGCATGTCCCCTGCACACCGTCCCACCGCATCCCACCGGTCTGCCTGCCATCGTGCTTGGCCTCCCCAGGCATTGCGGATCCTGGAGGCGATTCCACAGACTGGAACGCACATCTCCAATGCAGCGTCTCATCTGTGTGGTGGGGGTGAGTCGACTTTCGCAGGGGATGAGCAGGGGTCTGGGAGACACGCCACGGACCCCTCACTAGTAGACTTTGGCAAACTGTTTAACCTCTGTTTGCCTCCAGTTTCCTCTCCTGTGCAATGTACAAGGAAGCCTTAGTAGAACTGGGTGAGGATTAAAGGGATAAACATGCATATGTATTTAGAACAGAGCTTAGCACAGAGTTTACAATTATGGTGACTTTGCAGGGTTGCCCTTGAGGATAAAGGGGGCTCCCAAGAATGGTGCCCCTATGCACTATAATTGGGTTCCAGGTGGAAAGCAGGGGGCTGTTTCCCAGAGCTGCACTGCATCTTCAGGGACTCCTTTATGACCAAAGAGATGGCTCCGAGTCCAAAGGTAGGTTCTAGGTGATGGCTGCTGCCTTCCTTCTTGGGCTGTAGAGCTGAGTCTTGTCCCCCTACAACGGGATTGCTGGTGGAAGGCAGGGCGGCAGGAATGCACCCAGTCTCCCTGGCCAGAGGGCTCAGCCTGAAATCCAAGACCAAACCAAAGGCCCTACTTTCTCAGGCTCAGGACTTAGCAGGTAAAGGCAGGGTCAGCAGGGACAACAGTTCTCTCTCTGGGTCCAGCAGGACCTTCCCTGAAGGGCTGGAGCATCCCTCCTGGTCACACCACACCCCAGTCACTCACTCACACCCATGTCTTCATCCCTTAGTGATCAAACAGAATATGTAACAGGCTCATAAGGATGCATGCTGTCATGTGAGGGACGGCGAGGCAGGGACAGACATTGATCAGGGCACACCTGTCTCTCTGCTGGGAAGACAGCTCCCATCAAAGCCCATGGTCCCCTGTGGGACACCCCTGGCAGGTGTGACACTGTCCACGAGCCCACACCCTGGCTCTATCCCCGAGGTCTATCCCTCAGAGCAGAAAGCAGGCCTTTCTCTAGGCAGGGAGAGCTGTCCTGCCGAGCTGCACACAGGTGCTTTTGTATCCACCGCTAAAAAACTAGGTCACTGCTGCTGAGATGGAGAGGCTGCAGGGGACAGCTCCTCTGCCACCTACTGCCCCCCTCGGTGGGAGTCCATTGCGGACATGTGGAAGCAGGCCAGGGAGTGCACAGCCCTCCCTCCGAGGTTGTTGCCCACCGCCTGGTGCCTTCGGGCTCAACCTGATTCCTCAGCGAGACTTGGCAGATTACTTCTGCCTGGCCCTTCCTCACTAAGTCTGGGAACTTTCCGGTCTCTTTCATCCCTTCCTCCTCTGCCCACGCTGAGCTGCGCCCTCAGAAGACTAAGGGGAGGGGAGACGCTGCCCAGGCAGGAGGGAGCCTGTCCTGGCCCCAGGTACAGGGAGTTAGGGGACGGGGCCCAGAGAGGCTGAGTCTCTGCTCCTGCCATCTGGCCTGGCCTCCTGAGGACACCCGAAGCCAGCTCCGGGGTGCTCCCAGTTTCCTGCCAGTCTGTCCCACGCTTCCCCCATGAAACACTCTGCCCAAACAGCCATCAGACCCGAGTCTCATCAAGCTTCTAGATCTAACTCGTACGAGGACACGGCAAACAACCTGACAGGGATGTCATCAGACTGGGAAACTCAAGGACAAATGACCTAGTCCCTTCAACAAATAAATGCAAGGGGGTAAAAAAGAGAGCAGTTGATGGGGGAGCTCAGAGACTAAAAGACAAGAGACAAACGTTACTACATGGCTCTAATTTAGATTTTGATTCAAAGAGACTTAAAAAAGACTCGTTTCTGGGTCAATTGGGGAAATCTGAAACTGCTGGCTATTTCATAATAGTAAAGAATGACTGTTAATTGTTTTAGGAGTGATAAAGGCAATGCCCTCATTCTGTTTCTGCAAAAGGATCCTGAGGTTTTTTAAGGTGCACCCTGAAATGGATGTGGAGGGCACCGATAAAACGGGATTGGCCATGAGATGCTATTGCTGCATCTGGGTGATGGGACACACAGCTTCATTCTTAATAGCCTTTTTGTGTTTGCACATCTTGGAAAATTACCATGATAAAATCTAGAAGGAGGAAAAAGAGGAGGAGAGGAGAGGAAGGGTGGGGTACAGGGGAAGAAAGTGGGGGAGCAGTGGACCCCTGAGATGCTCTGAAGCTCAGGTTGGAGGACCTGGAGGCTGTGGCGAACATAGGCCCAAGGCAACCACCCCTCTCTGCTGGGGCATCTGATTTGGACTGTGCCTCCCTCGATGGGGTCCCAGCACAGGAGCTGGATGGGGGACAAGGTGGGTGGCCAGGGGCCCCAGCACAGCTCTCTGAGGTTCCAGGCAGGCTCCCCCTTCTTCCCGCATGGTCAGGCAGGTGGGACTCACTGTGGAGAGGCAGCTCTTGTCCTCCCTGATGATGGCGCTGAAACCCAGGAAGCCAGTCAGCATGACGAGCATGCCCGCGAAGATGAGGATGTAGGCGGAGGCGGCGAAGGTGCTGGAGGCCAGGACGCTCAGGTAGCCACTCTTCTCCACCAGGGTCCAGACACCCACAGCCATGACAGCGGCGCCCCCAACCTGCAGGAACCCCGGGTCAGATGGGGGGCCACCGAGTGCCTGCTATGCATTAGGCACTTCAGTGTCCCACCTCGTTCAGTCTTTCAAAGAGCTGGGAAGACAATTTGGTCACTCAACCAGAGGAGGAAAGTGAGGCGGGGAGAGGTCAGGAGACTTTCCCACAGTCACACCACTAAGTGGACTGCAGGGGTAGTTTTGGAGTCCTGATATGACTCCCAGTTTCTCACTTAGCACGATGTCTCCATGTTCCCATCCTGAGGCGGGGGGATGCGACAACTGTGGGGAGCCTCCTTGGCCTCCCGATTCCAGGCCACCCCACGCCCTTCCTCCCGAGTGCCCCTGACTCCTGTCCACCTCTCTGGAGGGTGGTTTCTCAGCCCCTGCCTTGTTTCATCTTCATTTTGTCCAGGAGGGAGGCACGCTGGGCCTTTCATCTCTGCTCAGTGGGAGATGAAACAGAACAGGCCCACAGAGGAGAGGGAACCGTCCCCGGCCCTGCTTGCAGGTCGGGGTCATCAGGGCAGGACCAGGCAAGAGCTCAGAGTCCAGCAGTCCTGCCGCCACCACCATGGAAAAAGGCCACAAGCTAGAGACACCTGGGAACCGCAGGAGGATGGAGAGAGGGGATGTCCTCTTTGCTAACTGCCTCATTTCCTTTCAGCCCTGAGAAGGGAGCAGGGATCGGACGCTGATGATGAGTGGGTCTGGGTGATGGCTTCTTCAGAACCATACTGGGAACTACACTGGGCGAAGCCCTTGTTCTTTCCACAAGAAGGCTGAATAACCCTTTCTGTCTGGAACTGGTATGCCCAGCAGGAGTGAGAGAGAGTGCGTGCGTGCGTGCGTGTGTGTGTGTGTGTGTGTGTGTGTGTGTGTACACTTGTGTCCGTTAAGTGGGCATATTAGTGGGTCGGCCCAGGGTTTGGGGAGCAGGACCCCTGAGACCTCTGACCATCTCTGCCCTCTACCCGGAGAAGGCAGACTCCTGTCTAGCCCTCAGTTTCCCGGCCCCGTGTAAAGGAGCTCTCTTCTTCAGAAGGGTGAGAGATGCTTCCTCAAGGAGTTCTGGGTGTGACCAAAGCTACAGAAGGCCCACTGGGCTCAGGCCCTGCAGACAGGGCCCTGCCATCTGCCCTGGAGTGCCTCTCTGTCACCGACCCTGGGTTCGCAGTGCTGGGCCGTCCTATCAGCTGGGCAAATGGAAGGTAGTTCTGGCAATTAGCATGCATGAGGCATCCCCATTCCCCAATTCACACGCATTTTACCATTTTTTCTCCTGAGCTTTACAGCAACTGTTCTGTGAGGATGGGAGGGCCCGGGGGCACATAGTATCTGTTTTGCAGATAAAGAAATGAAAGCTTGGTGAGAATAAGAATGTGCCCAAGATGAAAGCATCAGAAAATTTCAGAATTGAGATTTGAACGCAGGGCTTCTTGAGGCCACTGTAGGTTGGGCTGGGCCTTCTCTGCTACTCTGGCTTTTTTCATATCTCCGTCTCTTCTTAGTGCTACTTCTCCTGCTCAGGTGAGAGCAGGTGAGAGGTCATGTAGAAGAACACTGCACAGCTAGGCTGGTCCGAATGGAAAGAGAGGGGCTAAGGCATCTCAAATCCAACTCCTTCGGTTCCAAGATGCACATTTTTTCTCACCTTTTGACATTTCTAAAGTTGAAATGTATCTTGTGATTAATGGCATCTTTAACAATCATACTTGGCAGTACTTTTATTAGTGCTACAGAAAACAACGCTGTATCTTACAGCTGATTCTATCTTCAGGTGATGTAATCCTGGATTACAATAGGTTCTTATTTATCTGAGAATATAAGCTATCTCTGACCCACACAACCTCCATGGCCAGTGAGGAATTTTCTGAGTCTGGGTCAATAGAATTGTGCCAATGAGGGTTTCCAGCAAAATATCCTGCACTTTTTCTTTTTGTCCCCCGCAGCATGCCGAGAAGGCTGGGTGAGGGTCCCAACCCTGCACAACTAGCTTATGTGATGGAACCTCTCCAGGCCTAAGTTCCTTCTCTCCAACAGGGGTTTGTGTGAAGACCAGCAGTTCCCAACCTAAAACCACCAGACACCTCTTCAACTACTTTTCCTCTGGATCGTCCCACGTTTGGAGGGATTATTATTAAATAATAATTAATTTCTAATTTTTCATTAAGCAAAGACACATGAGAGTGCCTGGAAGAAATTCTGAGCAGCGTTGAGTCATTGTGACCACTCTGAGTGGATGTAACTCCAGCCTAAAGCCAAGAAATGTGACTTTTAATGGGTATGGTCTCTTTATAGAAATAAGCATATTATCCATTTGGCTCGTCATCCCCCTACCACCACACATAATTCACAGGCTGAACATCAGGTCTGGGACCACCAAAAGGGGCACATTGAGATTGGAACGGGGGCAGTTAATCTGTCAGGGGACATGGAACTCACTGAGAATCTGATGAAAAAGTCTAGAGGCCTTTCCCAGAGAAATGGTTATCCACATAGAAAAATATACTCAGGTTCCAGGGGCTGACAAATCATTTGTACTCTGCAATAAGCCCTGGTGTTAGGTCTCTAAGGGCCATTCACCTGGACACCCCTTTAAGGCAACACTTCTCAGCTGCACAATTTCCCCAGAGCTCTGAAAACCAGGTCACACCCCACCGCAATCAGAACCTCTAGGCATGAAGATTTGATAAGCTCTAGTGGAGAATGACTGGGTCCTTCTACATTTAACAGGGGTTAGAGCAGCCTGAGCCTCTCCCCCAGCAGGTGGCGCTGTGCTGAGTTCAGAACACAGGGTCCCTGCAGGTCTATTCCCAGGAGGAGCCTCTAGAAGCTTTGGGCCTCTTCACCTGGGGGCAGCTGCCTGGAACTCTTGACATTTATTCAAGGCTTGAACTCCATTCTTTTTCCTGCCTGTGTTAGGATGTTTGCTTTGACTGAGAGCTTTGGGGAAGAAGGTGGGATAATGAGCAGAATTTTCAGTTCAAAGGGTAAAATCAGATTATGCAAGAAAAGGAAAAAAACAAACAAACAAAAAACCTGTCTCCTAGGGAATGGGTTCTGTGAAAAATGCATCCCTGGGAGGGAAGTGGTGCTGACCTCATGAACAGAGGAGGGATGCTCTCTGCCAGAGGGCTTGCCAGGCCACAGAAAGGGCTGGGATCTTGAAGAACAGGCAGAGCAGGTAGGTCAGCCGTGGTGACTGTCAGGTCCCCAGTCCTATGGGGAGGGTGCTGGAGGGACATGCTATTCCTGATTAAGGTCTAGAAAACAACAAACCCACGCTCATTCTGATGTCCAGAAGGAATCAGGCAGTGAGTCTCAGTCAATGGGGACCCTAGCACTCCCCGGGAGTGGAAAAGTTAGCATCTGCCAGGGACATAAGCGGGTGTCCCCATCAGGAGCAAGAAAGTTTTAAGTCCTTCAGAGTGGCTCCTGCCTGGGACAGGCCTGCTTTTTAGAAAACAATCTCTCCTCAGGGTGGGAAAGCGGGTCACAGCTTCTGGTGTGTAGGGAGGGTGGAAGTCGTTGGAAGCAGGCAGAGAGCATAAAAGAGACTGCAGAATTTTTCCTTGTTAGGTTACCGATCTGGGTAGGGCAAACAGGGGCCAGGACTGTGGGGCTCCCAGTAAGAAGTTAGGGTACCATCCCTGACTGTGCCCCTGGCTAATGCTTCTCCTCTCTAAGACTCAGTGTTTTCATCTGTAAAATGGGGATACAGAATATCTCTGCGGTCCCTTCCACATGGCTAAAATGTCCCTGTTAGTATCAGGGGACAGCCTTCTGCTGGTACTCTCCAGCAAGATGCTTCTGAACCAGTGGTTTCTGACTTTCACTCAAGCTGTTTGGAGACTGTCTTGGTCAACAGCAAGTCCTGTGAAAGAGGAACAGGGAGGAGGACTGACTGGGGTGGGGAGAGTTCTGACCCTGGTGAGCTATTTCGACAGTCATTTCCGTAGAGTTGATTCAACAGAATTTGGCTCATTACAGAAACTGGACTGGTTTTCTGGGAGAATATTAACTACATTTTTTAAAACCTTAGCCTGAAACCGATTAGCCAGAAAGCCCTATAGAGGGTGAAGCTGGCCTTCTTACCAAGGAGGACACAGCCAGTCAGGAACGACAGGGCAGGTCATCCAGGCCATGTAATTTTAGGAACTTCCCATTTATAGAAAAGAAACACTGCCTAAAAGTTCCTGTCATTTGGGGGCTAAGGATTAGCCTGAGCAGTCACACGGGCCTGGGAGAGGAGAGAAATCAGAAAGCAGTCCTGGAGGAAAGCAGGCAGAGAATATAAAAGAGATCACGGGGCTTCCTTGTCAGGCTACTGAAGGGTTTCTGGGCTGGGACCTGGAGGGAGTGACAAGCAGGGGAAGAGCAGGGCCAGGACTGAGGGACTTCCAATAAGGAAGACTCCCTGCGACCTGCATTGAGGAACAGCACCTTCCCCAGGCCTGACTGTTTCCCGCCCTCAGTGGGAGGGAAGCCTGGGTGTGAGGAGTCGGAAATTCACAGGGGACAGTGCATTTCACTTATGTGTGTGCTGGGCACCTCCCACAGGCCAAACACCACGCTGGACCGGCAAGGACCTGGGCTGGGTGTGTGTTCTCTCGTGAGAACCACGCAGGTCATCTACGCAGCTCTCGCCCTGGCCAGTCTCATCTATCACAACACCACCCATGCAGACCAGAACCCGGGGTGACTAGAAGCTCCTTCTTCCCATCTCAGGGAGGGCCATGTGCCAATCCCCACTGAAGCCTACTTCCATCCCTGCCCAACCCCCATGCACCCTCCTGGCCCCTTCTCCACCCAGAGGCCAGCCTCAAGTGCTGACCCCCCACACTGCCACCAAGTCTCCAGCATCCAGGGCAACAAATGCAAACTCGATGTGGCCCCGGGTCCCTGCAGTCTGAATCTGACTTTCCTGTTACTCCCCTTCCTCACACTGGGCTTTGGTTACTATAAGTGGTTGCTTTTCTTGAAAACACTGCCGATACCCAGTAACTGTGGTCATAAAGAGTGATGAAGAGAAGGAACACTGGGCCGCGGCCAGTGCAGCGCCTCCGTTTGCTGTGTGAGCTTGGACAAGTTACACAACCTCTCTGGGCCTCAGGCGCTTCATTCCTCCTTGCTAACCCACCTTTCCTGCCTCGTTCTCTTCACCCTTGCTTCTTTCTTCTCTCTCTGAGGCTGTGGAGTTCGGCCATCTGTCTCCTGCCCCCACAGTGTGAAGGGGGGACTCTCTCCCAGCAAGTCCTGGGCCCAGCACGTGACCAGGCACACAGGAGCCTCACAGGGACGGGGGCACTCAGCGAGCTTCCCTAGCTGCCTTGGTTGAATTCCTGGGACAGCATTTGTATTTCTCTTCCTTGCTTTCTGGTTCCTTTTTATTTTTAGAATGTGAGTCCCCAAGGGAAAGAGACTTTTTTCTGAGTTATGAGGAAGTCCCTGGAGTGCCCTGGCCTGCCACCCAGGGGTTCTTCCTGCCAGACTAAAGCTTCATTATTCTGTTTCTTCGTCTCTCAATTGTCATCCACTGAGCACCTAGCTTGCCCAGGGAGCATGTCAGTAGTGGCACCCAGGCCTGACGTGCTCTCTGCCTCAGGCTGCTTGCAGGTGACCAAGCGGGCACAGTGGTGACTACCCCGCAGGCAGAGGAGGCAGGCTCAGAGTCAGGCTCAGGCCTTGGGCGCTGGCGGGGTTACTTTTAAAGAATGGCCCCTAGACCCAGACTCAGAGAATCACTGAACCAGGGCCGCGGCTCCGGAGCACTGCTGAGCCCTCTCCTGGCGCAGGTGCTGGGCAGCCCCACCTCCAGCCAGACCTCCGAGCTTGCAGGAGGGAACAGGGGAGCCGAGTCTCCCCAGCACCGGGCAAGTATTTCTCCAGTCTCCTGGGGTTCCTGCAGCTTTGGCCACGCTTTCGTTTCAGTTCAATCTGTAAAGATTACCTTCCACTTCAAAGCAGTCCTTTCTTGGCTCTTCAGCTTTAAAGAGTCCTTGATAAAACAATTTAAAGCACTGCTTCCCCATCTCCCCCAGTCCCACCTACCCTATAACAAGGGCAAACCTCATGGGGTGTCGGGGTCTGAGTCTGGAGAGAACTTGAGATCACTTGTCATCTTTCCAGCCCAGCTTAGACCTGAAGGAAATCAGTCTTGTCATCCCTGCCCTGACTCCCAGCAAAGCATTCTGTCCTTCCTGCTAGTTCCATGGCTTGTGTGTGTTTCTATAAGTGACACTCATCACAGCATAGCTATTAAATTCATGACTTCATCTGTCTCCCCTTTTAGCTTCTTGGTTAGGTTCATTCATCTTATATTCTCGGCAGAATTTTACATGGTAGTTGCCCGATAACTCCATATGGAAGGAAGGAAGGAGGCAGGGAGGGAGGGAGGAGGGAAGGATCACATCTAACCCTTTTATATTCGGGATGAAGACACGAAGGCCCAGAGAGAGATGACTTTCCCAACGTCCCATAACTAGCCAGGGGCAGAGTGAAGAGGGGAACTCAAGAATCCTAACTCCAGTTTAGTGCCCATCTTACCAACAGGATTACTGACACACATAACTATTTTTTGCCATGAAGTGAATCACCTGGTGTCTGGGTCACAGCCAGGCCTCGAGTCCGAGTTCAACTCCAGCCATGGGCTTCACCTCGGCTGGTCTCTCTACCAGGCCCTGTGCAGACCAAATGTGCACCCCTTAGAGTGTGTGCCTGTCCCCCAGCAGACCTGACAGCGCAGGCAGAGACACTCCCTGAACACCCTGGGGGCCTGTGTCCTCTAGCCCAATAAGGGGCGAGGCAGAGAAGCCCATCAGGGGCCTCTCAGATGAAAGCCTGGGAGGTGGGCAGAGGCCAGCTCAACGGTATGTGCCTCACAAAGCAGGAGCCTCTCCCTGGTCCTGGAGGCAGGCTGTGTGTGTGCCAGTCTCCTCCCGCATCTCTGCGTCTGTCTGGCCCATGCCCTACCAGACCCCCACCGGCAGGATGGGGCAGCACAGAGCCCCAAGAGTGGCGGCATCTCTCCAATCAAGGGCGCCAACTGATTCCCCACTTCTCCCTGGCCTGGCATAGCTCCTGGGAGGCTGGAAAAGTTTTGATTATTAACATAGTGAAGCAGCTAATTAAAATAATAAATTAGAGAACAACATGGCAGGAGCTGTGGGGAGCTGTGCAGGAGATGGGAGGGGGAAGAAAAACATGGCTTGGGCGACCACACAGGAAAGCCAGGGTCCCCTTTTCTTTTCAGGGGCGTGAAGGAAGACTGAAGGTGCTGGCATTTTTGACTCCTGACCCAGAACTCTAAGGGAGGCTCTCCTGCCTGTTAAGATGGTCAGAACCAAAGCTGGGTTCATCAAAATGAAGGTGGAGTGTCAGGCATTAGGTGATAGGAAAGGATGGGGGGATCAGGCGTGGGCTGAATACTGGCGGGGAAGGGGTCGAGAGGCAGGGTGGGAATTAGATATAGGCTGTGGGTGTCTGTTGTGACCCTTAAATCTGTTTTCATTTCTTTATATTCTGCACACCTGGAACTCCCATACCATCAAACATCCTAATCCACATTCAAGCTTGGGTACATTCTGGATTGTATGTAAGCATCAGATCAGTGGGTCTAAAACTGTGGCTATGACTCAGTGGCCTATGAAGATGGCAAGAGCTTTGTCAGAAAACCCAGAATAAACACAGAACCCCTGCCAACCGTCCCAGCCTCGGTTTTGACATCTGCAAAGTGGGAATGCAGACACTCACAGAGGGGCTGTGAGAACCCATCTGCAGCTCAAAGACCTGACCCTCCAATGGCACTATCATGGCAGCTGGTGAGACTTGGTTGAGTGTCTCATCAGGACCATGGGGCCTGGCGGCTCTTCACCTGACACCCAGGGTGGAGTTGGCGATGGCTCACGACATCCTATGACTCTGGGTTTTCCAGACTTTGGAATATAAACCACTGGGGTTGTGAAATAGTGTTATAACCTGCACTAAAAAAATAAACCAATCCCCCCCGTCCTACCCCGCCACCAAAATAAAAGAAAGAAAACGTCAGAGCACATCATACCCAGTAAGGGCAGACTTGGTTTCATAAACGTGCTTCATGGAAGCACTTCTGACGCAGTCACAAGGGGGAAGAGAATTGGCTGATGGGCCCCTGGGATCTGGCTGACCTCCAGCCGGGTCCCCAGACAGGGGTATTTTTATCTCAAAGTGGGGAGATGGACGTGGGGGAGATGAACATGGGGGATGCAGCCCCTCACTGGGACGGCTCTGGTGACACGTTCACAGCCATCTGCCCGTGCTGCCACCCACACATCCTCCTCCGAGCTGCTCCCCAAGGAAGGCCAGCACTGAACAGACAGCCCCCGAGGCTGAAGGAACGCACATCGCCCCACACCGCCTGCGCGGACCCTGGCACAGGCAGGATGTGCATGGTCAGGGACCCTGCACAGGTACTTTAGGCAGACACCTCAGTCCAACAGCCCTTGCCAGCTGCTGCCCGCTTCTCCTCGTGCCCAGCAGACCTTGTCTACACTGAGTGCCCGGGTCCTTTTGACCCCGGTTCCCACTACTTTCCTGAGAGTACACTCACCATAGCACCGGTGACTTCCGTGTGGGCAAACCCAATGGCCACTTTCCAGGCCTCAGACTCCACGTGTCTTCACCCTTGAATGCAGGTGACCCCTCCCAGGTCTCTTGCTTCTACGACACCGTTTCTCCTTGATATCCTCCCACCTCTGACCACTCCTCCCAAATCCCCCCGCCCCAGGGGACCAGGCCACCAGCTTCCCCAGGGCCATCCTGGTTTCAGCACTAACAGCCGCAGAGCCCAGGTGCTCTGGCAGGCCTTGGCAAACTGGGGACATTGCTGGCCCTAGACTCCCTCTGACCTGTTGGGATTCTCATGTCTCGTGCTGAGCTCTCTTCTCTTCCCAGCCTCCATGCTCTCCCTGGGGCTTCTCACCTCCTTCCATGTTGTAACCGCCATCTTGGGGGCTCAATCCCCACATCAGAGCCGGACCACTAACTGCCCGCTGGACATCTCTGCTCAGATGTCTCCTGACAACTCACACTTAGCACCTGTCTGCATCTGACCTCACATTCTGACCCCTTTGGGTCTCCTGTTCCAACAACCAGGAGTTACAGATTCTAGACGCCTCTTCCCTCTCCAGCCCCTCCAATTCATGACCCAGTCTTACTAATTTTACCCCAAGTCCCTTGACTCTGTTCAAGCATTTCTATCCCCACCATCACTCCCACAGAGAGGTCACCCTCTTATCTTGCCCTCATCATGCAAAGTCTACAGGGAATAACATTCCTGGAGTGGTGAGTGGTGAGTATTAGGAATTGGATTCTGTCCCCAAAAGCTTTGTTGAAATCCTAGCCCTGGCCCCTGTTAATATGTTCTGACTTGGAAACAGGATATTTGGAGATGATGTGTCCAATGTAAGAGGTCATTAGGGTGGGTCCGAATTCAATGCATGGGGTCCTCATAGGAAGAAAATGCCATGTGAAAACACACACAGGAAGAACAGCGCATGTGGACAGAGTCAAGATGGGAATAATAACTGCAAGCCAAAGCTTGGCCAGAAGAGGCCAGAAGGACGCTGCTCAGAGTCTCAGAGGCAGCACTGCCCTGTCAGCCTGGTTTTGGACTTTGAGAGTCTCCGGAGCTGTGATACTATATTTCTGTTGCTAAAGCCCCCTGGTTTATGGCTCTCTGTTATGGCACCTGTAAGAAATGAATTCAGTGAGATACAGGCAATTTTTATTTTCTTCTTTATCTTTTCAATATTTTAGAGATTATCAGTGGTGAACAGAGAAGACTTTTATGACCAGAAAAAAAATTGTACTTATTCTTAAAAAGCAACTTCACTCAGCAGGAATTGTAAACACCCCACTGGATTTATCCTTGACAGTCCAAACTATCTACACCCACACAGTTTAATGTCCACATAACGTGGCTTTATTATCCCACTGTCTCCATCAACATGACTTCACTATTCCAGGAAACTCTTGCCCAGAAAGATAAAAGTTGCCAATAAGTTTATTGTTCTATTCAGGAACCTTGCAAAAAAAAAAAAAAAATCATTTAAACAAACATCAAATTGTTCAACTTTTTAATAGATAGCATCAAATGACTGCCTACGCTTCAAGACTCTTTGAAATCCTTGCCTTGCTATGCCACCAATCCTAAAGGATTCTATCATGAGCCTTTCTAATCATAATCAACTTCCCAATCTCAATCAATTTAATGAAACTGAGTGAAAGACTGAGAATGCAGACAAATCACATCTTTGTCTCTGTCTTTCTGAGACGCTCCTAGGACTCTGCCGTGGGGGTGTATTATTTACCCCACAAGTGGGGAACTCAGCTCGACCTTATCAGTGTTAACTGGTGGTATTTCAGGCCTTCCACATCGAATACATCTGAAATGTTGCATTCATCAAATACCTTCTGCATGTAGAGACTGAGCTAAGCACTTAGCATATACCATTCCAAGGCGCCTGCTAAACAGTTGAGAGATTATTAAAAAATGATCTCGTGCTTTAGCTGGGGGCAACAGGCTCAATCAGTGTACATGGCTGCCCCAAGGCCACACCATTTGTAAGGAGCAGAGCCTATGCTTTGGCTGATGGCAAAGCCTGCACTCGTAGTACTCTTCGGCAGCCCCACATTTAGTGAGATCTTGCAGGGAATACCAACATTCCAGTGTCTGGCTGCTTGGGGAACTGATGCTATTCTGCTCCCAAGTACCCAGACAACTGCCTCCAGTGGACAGGGGCCATTCTTTCTGGAAGGCCTCGCCAGGACAGGTTTCCTGAGGGTTTGCTGTAGAGTCCCTTTCCATCACACCCAGAGGCAGCCCCGGCCCCTGGCACATCTGTTTCTCTGCCTCAGGCCTGGGGAATATTAACCATGAAAGGCAGACGCGGGTCAGTGGAAAACAAGCGGCTTTTTCCTGCAGTCACATTTCCCACAAGGCTCTGGGCTAACGGGTTGGCAGGGAGGAAAGAGCCGCCCCTTGCACAGAGGCTGCAACACAAAGCTCATGGTAGGTTTATGCACCTTCTCTTCAGGGGTCTCTGGTAGGGCTCCACGCCAACCTGCAGACTGGGTTCTTGTCTTCCCTCTCAGTAGCCAATGTACATATTTGCTTTACAGTAGGCAGAGTTTGCCCATGGGTGGTCTTTGATTTGGAAGAAATCAGCTCTAGAGTGGTGACTCACCAAAAAACAAAGGTGGCTTGACTCATTTGGTGCTGGGGATGTGTGTGCAGAATTCACTTACCCAGAAGAAGAAGTTAAAGACAAAGAGTAAGTACTTCAGGTAGACAATCAGCCAGTCTTCCTGCTCGGTCTTGTAATGGGCCATGGCGGCTGGGCCTGCAGAGAAGACACGTGTGCTGGGTCAGGGGATGCAAGGAGAATCCTCTTGCCCTTCCCAGGGCCACGGCTCCTTAACAAAGCTCCCTGCTAAGGGCTTATTAGCTTGGCTGGCTGGGTGGGCAGGAGGCTGTGTGTGTGCCACCTGGAGCAAAGGTCATGGAAATACTAAGATGACCAGATGCACAATGGAGGTGAATCGGACAGAATTTTCTAGACCTTTGGATTTTGGTTTTGTGCTTTTGACACAGGTCTAACCTACATGTCTTTCTACAGAGGTTGAACTGGCCTTGCTGTGTTTTATTTCTTCCTATGCCCTAAATGGTTGCAGGATGCTCATGCACACATGCATGCACTCGAGTCCTGCATCAAATTGGACAGGACATCTGCGTGCCCAGGTGAGGCATGAGTCCAAGCCAGGGCATCTGTGCTAAAAAGGACCTTGACGACCACCCAGTCCATCCCACTTGTCCCTTTGTATGTTGACTTCCAGATGTATCTATCTATCTATCTATCTGTCTGTCTTTCTCTCTCTCTCTCACTCTACAGCATCCTCACCTGTAAATGGGTTAATAATGACCCCCTACATCACAGGGTTGTTTTGAAGATTAAATCTATGTGGTATTTAGCACAGCCCTGGGCACAAAGTAAGTGCTCAATAAAAGTTAGCTGACATGATGGCATATAGCAGGGATGAGAAGAACTCAGGACTCCAGCCCTAAAATTCCCAGTCTTTGGCCCAGAATCATGCTCCTTCTTCTTGTGCTGATGCCCACTGACAGACTCTCTATGAACTGCGACATCAGGGGACGGCAGAAATTGGGAAGGCTCACTGTCCCGTTGTAATCCTGTTTGCTTCTAAGTAAGTCTGAACAATGGCCTGGTGTTGAGCTCCTGTACACACACTCTCACACTCTCAGGGCAGCAGCTCTCTGGGAAATCAGCTCCTATCAGGGGACCTCTCATTCCAGAATGAAAAGCAAGGAGGTGCTGGTTTTGTCCATGTCCATCTCTTGCCCCCTTGTTCCCAACCTCCAATGAAACTCGCCTTGCCCTGCTCTGCTCCTTCTCCTTGGCTGGTGCTGGGTCAAGTTCAAATGACTTCCTCCTGGGTCAATGCTCACCTTTTATCTCTAGCTTGTGAGCTAGAGAGACAGACAGAGAAAAGAAAAAGTGGCTGTCTTATTTGGGATTTCTATTTGAAGACTTTGAAGACTTTTAGTCTTCTGGTTAAAAAAAGACAAAACTCATTTTTCTCCAACTTAAGTCTGAGAGGCAGGGTGATTTAAAATATAAGAAAGGAGGAAAAAGAAAGCCGGTAAGAAAGTATAAAATTGGTGACAGATGTGTCAGCAAGGCGACTGGATGTGGTCATTCTGCAGGTGGTCCTGACAAGAGATCTGCTGGGTCACGAGGAGCCAGCAGTAAATTGACAGAGTTTGGGACCTAGCTTCTTCCATCCACCTTCTCTTCTCCCCTCCCAGCCGAGTTCAATGGACTCAAGACACAGAACCTTCTCCAGACCTGCAAACCAAGGGGTCAGAATCCTGTAAAACTAATTTTTTAAAAAGGAGTTCAGGCGGAAGACAGTATTTAACTAAAAGAAACATATTTCTAATGGCGAAATTTCAGCCATTGGTGGCAGATGAGATAGAGCCAGAGCGTCAGGGTCACGGGAAACCTTGGGACTGACTGCATCCAACCTCTTGCAAGAAAGACGGAGAAACTTAACTAAGACCAACACTTTCAAATGATCTTTCTAAAGTCACACAGTGAACTGGTGGTAGTGCTTTCCTCCCCTCCTATTCACTGCTCCTTCCCCCAAAGAACCCTCACCATATGTGGATTCCTGTGCTGGGAAGGCAGATGCCTCAAAGAAGAGTCAGTACCAGCTTGGAGCCAAATCTGAAAACAACCAGCCTTGTCATTTACTGGCTGTGTGACCTCGGCCAAGCTATTCAGCCTCTCTGTGAAGCTAACATTGATTAAGCACTCACCGACTAAGGCATTATCCTGCTCCACCTTTTCAATAGCTCTACGAAGTAAGTTATCCCTCTTTTTCAAGATAAGGAAACTGAGGGTATAATGGTGAATAATCTGTCCAAAGTCACAAGCAGTGAGAGATAAAGTTAGACTAGAATGAGGAGTTTCTGACTCAGCCCAGTTCTCACCTGCTGGGTGTATAGAGCTCTCAAGACCAGAGCTACCAGGGGAGGAGAGGAAGGGAGGGACGAAGGCATACATTCTCACCTTCTTCCTCAGGGCTAGAACCCTCACTTTTAGTTGTGCACTTGATCACCTGGTGCAGAAGATATCTTCCAGACTCCATTCCTGATGGAGGCAGCCAGGGCTCACTGCTGGCAAATGGCATGTGAAAGGGAGTCTTGTGTGCAATCTAGAGGTTACTATTAGGTGTGTGTGTGTGTGTGTGTGTGTGTGTGTGTGTGTGTGTGTCTTCTGTGCATTTGAAAAGATTGTGAGTCCTGTCACTCTGTGGTGTAGATCTGTGTGTCAATTAGATTAAATTTATTAATTGTTCTTTTCATATTTTCTACCTTCTTATTGCATGTCTGCTTGTTCTATTTTGTTTTGAGGAATGTGTCCTGCAGATCCCTGCTGTGACCACAAAGTTGTCTATCCTCCCTTTCATTCTGCTCATTTTTTGCTGCATATTTTGCAGCCACTTCATGAAGGGCATACAGAGTTGGAGTAGGGATAGCACCCCAGTGATCCGATCCACTTACCATTAATAAATGCTATTCTTCACCTCTAATAACCAGAGATATTCTGAAAGTGAAAAGTGGACATGTCTCTCTATGCCCTTTTCATCTTCCTAGAAAGATGGAGTGATGTTGCTGGAATGTTATTGGAATGATGACATGATGGCTAGAATTCCAACAAGCATTGCAGCCGTGAGCGGAGGAAATCCATGGATTGAACAGGGCAGAGCGACTGATTCAAAAAGCCCGGATCTCAGGTGATTGGGGAGTATCGCTTTAAGGGGCTAGAAATGGGGGCACTTTGCTCAGCCTTCAGCCGTCAGCTCCCTTCAGTGACTGGGAGCTGTCATTCCATTCCCTGCCTGCTGGTCTTCAGGCTTAGTTTAAATGGAAAGTAACAAACGTGAAGCACATGTATGGGTGTTTATCACCCACAGCTACTTCACCCTGATATGGCCGAGCAGACAGTGGGTGCAAGAGGCGTGCAGGGTCACTGCAGTGGTGGTGAGACCAGCGGGCAACCTGGGCAGTGACCTTGAAGCTTCGAACCACACACTGTCACTAAGTTTCTGCACACTCTCCATAGATATGTCTATTTATTAGATTACATTCATGTAAAGGAAATATCATCAAAGCTTAACTTTGCCTTTTTTTTTTTTTTAAGATAAAGAAATTAGAAATTCTAAGTGGACCATCTCTCTCCACTTTCTCTCCATCTCTTCCCCTTGTGCGGAATGTGATGGAGGAGTAAGAACTGAAAGTGTACCGTGAAGTCAGACCAAGTGCAGCGAAGCTCGGGAATTTGGACGTGTCCAGAATGAAGCAGGATGACAGAAAACGTGCAGCAAGAAGACCCTTGATGAGACCTGAGTTTCAGAACGTGTCCTCTGGCAGGGGCAGAACAGGGCTGGGCCAGCGGGTGCCCGCAGACCAGTCAGGAAGTTGATGCTAAAGTCTAAGCCTGAACCAGGTCCGTGGCAGGGGGACAGAGTGCAGGGACATATGCTGACAGGCAGGCAGGGTGTACAATTGAGAAGCAGGGAGACAAGAGCCCATGCAGGAGAAAGAGGAAGCCATGCGGGAGACTGACACAGAACGGGGAGGAGAGGAGAGAACAGGGGAATGTGGGCCCCAAAAGTCAGGGGAGAAGGGATTGGCCATGTGTCCCATGCTTCCCAGAGGTGCCAGTCACACGAGAACGAGCACAGGCTCACCTTTGCCAGAGCAGTGGAGCCTGAGGGTGGTAGGGATGCAGAGAAGGGAGGAAATGGAGACCTGGAAGTAGACGGTCTTAAGTGAGAAGCGAGGGAAGCAGCTAGATGAAGGCCTAGGTTACAGGAATATTCGTCGCATTGTCAAGAAGGGAGATTTGTGCATGCTCATTTCCCTGGGAATAATTCCACAGCCCCCACACGTAACTCTACTGCCTCCAGTGCCATGGGATGGGGTGGGGCTAGGGCTGAAGACTCAGCAAAGTGCCCCCATTTCTAGCCCCTTAAAGCGACACTCCCCAGGTGGCCAGGTGGGACCCCGGTGCAGACAAACAGCTGTCCTGATGTGCTTCTCCCCTCTGAGACCTGGTCTCAACACCACCACCACCAACCCCTCGCCACCATTTTCCTCCGCCCTCTCCTGGGGTTAGAGTGATTGGGAGGATGGAAGGGCTGTGGGGCAGGGCAGGGAGGGGGTATGGCTACAAAGCCCTGGAGAGAAGTAAATCAAGCACATCTACCTGACTAGTGGCACGTCTCCCTGCCTCTGAGGAGAAACCAGGGCTTGGGAGAATCATCCAAAACCACTGTCACTGAGCTCTGAGCAGCTATGCTTTCTGGGAAACAGAATGACCTTCCTAAGACGGTCTGGTTTCTATTCAGAGCCCAGGAAGTTGCATTTCCTGATGGGAGGAGGGGACCTCAAGGGCAAGAGCTGGACAATGCGGGGCAGGCAAAACAGAGACACCCCTGGGGCAGGGTGGTCAGCTCTTGGCACGGGTCGTGGACTAGCCAGAGTGCAAAGAAGAGATGAGTGTGCCTCTGCGTCAGCCGAGCTGGTCTCCTTTTGGCTCTCTTGAATGACCTGTCATATTCTCCACTGGCCTTCACTCTGCTGTGCTCTGAATGTGAAATACCAGCTCCTCGCTGCCCATCCCCATGCTCCACGTAGCCCCTCCATCTGAAGGTGGCCGTTCCCACTTTCCCTGCATGACCTCGGAGCCTACTGGTGACAACAGCTGGTCTGGGTCCTTGTCAGCACTCCCGGCCCCATCCGATGGCTGACGGATTCACGTCTGCAGAAGCTGCCCTGGGCTGCTGGGCCCCGGTTGCTGGGCTTGCTGTACCAGGACACTTTGCGCCCTGTCCCTTCACTGCATCCTGTATGTAGGCAAGTTCTCTCCCTTCTCTGGGTGCTTGCTTTCCCATCTACAGGGTAAGGCAGCGGTTCTCTTGGTCCAGCATCAACATTATCTGGAAAATGTACTTCCAGATAAGGTGACCAACCATCTGATTTGCCCAGGATCGAAGGGTTTCTCCGAATACTGGACTTTCAGTAACCTATCATCAAAACAAAAAGAGAGCCTACTGCAGGGCTGAACATATTTGCACATCATACATCTGACAAGGGGCTAATGTCCAAAATATATAAATAACTTGTAATATTCAACAACAGAGACACAATAGTAAAAAAAAAAAAAAAAAATGGGCAGAAGATATCAATAGACATTTCTCTAAAGAAGACATACAGATGGTCAACTCACCCATGAAAAGATGTTCCTCCTCTCTTGTTACCAGGGAAACGCAAATCAGAACAACAATGAGATATCACCTTACACCTGAGAGACTGGCTATTACCCAAAAGTCTGGAAATGTCAAGTGTTGGTGAGGATGCAGAGAAAAGGGACCCTTTTACATTGTTGGTGGGAGTGCAAAATGGTGCATCCATTACGTAAAGCAGTGTGGACATTCCTCGAAATATTGAGGATGGAGATACCATATGATGTCATTATCCCATTTCTGGTATTTACCCAAAAAGCACAGCAAAACTAGTTCAAAGAGATCTATGCACCCCTCTATTCTTTGCAGCATTATTTACAGTAGCCAAGAAATGGAAACAATCTAAGCGCCCATTGACAGATGACTGGATAAAGAAAATGTGGTATTTAGACATGATGGAATATTACTCAGCTGTAAAAAAAAAAAGAGAGAGAGAAAAGATGAAATCCTGTTATTTGTGACAACATGGATGAGACTAGAAGGGATTATGCTAAAGTACAATAAGTTAGAAGTAGAAAGACAAATACTTTTAAATGTGGGATATAAAGAAACAAATCAAAGCGAACAAACCAAACCAAACCAAAACTCTTGGGCACTGACAACAGAATTGAGATTACCAGAGGGGAAAAGGGGAGGGCTTGGGTGGGAGCAGAGAATAATGGGAATCCAGTGGACAAGGTGATAGAGGACTGCTGGAGATATGATGGCATACGTGGTGTGTTACCATATATTTGATGAAATGTGAACCAGCATATCTAAAACTTACATTGTAAATCAAAGCTACAGCAATGGGAAAAAAAAAAAAAAAAAGAACAGTAGACTTTCAGAACTGAGGCTGGATAATGCTGAGCAAACCAGGATGGTATGGTCGGTCACCTACTCCCAGATGCTGCTGATGCCACTGGCACTGGAGCCCACTTTCCATCAGGGTTCTTTAAAGCCCCTTCCAGTTCTAAGGTTCACGAGTCTACACTGCCTCTGTCCTCTGCATATGAACAGACCAGCGTGCCTGGGTCGAGTGAAGACCAGGGCGTGTGTCCTCTCACACAAATCCGCATTTAGGATGAAGCTCTCATTGAGATGTCAGAGATTTCCCAGGCAGCCTGGAAATGCAGCCTCCAGGCACCAGCACCTCCAGCCGAGGCTCTGACCACAGAACAAAGCTGGAATTCAGGAGCAGCCAGCTAGCGGGTGGGGCTGCTCCCGTCAGTCAGAGCCCACCCAAAGGTCGGACATCTCAGAAAAGCAACCGCAAATGCCTTGATGGTGAAGTGATGGATTTGAGGGAACTTTCATTAAGCCTTGTGTAAAGTCATGAGACTTGTCTCTTCTGCTGCCTCTCACCCCGACTTAAATGAGTCTCCAAGTGCAGAGAAAACGGGACATGCAGAAGGAGCCCAGTTGGCTGTCAGATGTGCTGGGAACATCTGGTGAGGACAGCAAGTCTTGGCCTGAGCACCGCCCAGGAGTGGAGTGGACCTCACTGCATAGTGCACAGTGCGGGACTGAGCCCTTTAATGGTGATGGACGGCACGGGCGGGCAGTGTTTGAGAGCTGACTTGATAAATCTCTTCTAAATAAGAGAGCCCTGTCAGCCACTGGCCCGTTCACATCCTTCAGGCATTCAGGGACTCCTGCTGTGTGGCAGGGGTTGTACTTCCAGGAGTCAGTCCTGAGGGGTTCGCAGTGACACGGCGGCTGGGACGGGGGCACAGTCCAGACATCCTCCATGCCCGGTGGAGAGGGCTGTGAGGGAAATGTTGGCCCATCCCGATGACAGCACAGGAAGTGGCATTCATTCTGCCAGGCTGGGGTGTCAGGGGGAACGGGGACAAAGGAAGGGGCATTGATCCTGGTCCTCAATGAAAGGCAGGCAGAAAAGGAGTGAAGGCTGCCCAGACAGAGGGGACAGGTGAGCCAAATTCTGATGATTTGGTTGAAAGGTTGGACATCAGGTTGAAGACAAGACAACCACCCCCATCATACTTAGCTGTGACTTTCCCTATTCTCGATTCTCAGGATCTTCCCAGTAGTAGGATCTCAGGTAGGGGGTGAGGGACTCCTGGGGAGCTTGGTGATTTTGAAATAAAAACCAAACCCTGTGTGTCTATGGGAAAACCAGACCCTCCTCCATTCCCAATCCTTCAGTTAAGTAACTGCCAGTTTCTAACACTGGGTTTTGGTTAACAAGCAGCCTGCACGATGGTCAAAAACAGTTGGAAAGGAACAGTCTAAGCAGTTTAATCCATAATTGCATTTAGGCTTCAAATGAAACCATGGCATGGTTCCTTCTCCAGGCAGCTTCTTCCTTATCTGCCCTTGTGCCCCTCTTCCTCAGTGTTCACGGTCTGACCCATCCCTGGAGGGAGGACAGTATGACTGCCTGTCCCAGGGAAGCAGCCAGAAAAGGGGGGCTTCCTCAGGCCTCTGGAGGGGACATCTGGAAGAAGTCGCAGGACTCCAAGCTGGGCCCCTTTGCAAACAGGGGGAGCAGAGGCCCAGGTTGAGAGGGGTCACACTGTGGCCAAAGTCACGTAGCAGATTAGTGGCAGGGCAGGGACCTGGTCTCCTGTCTCCACGGCCACCACCACCAAGATTTTGACTGGCTGATATAACCACAAGAATAAGGGTGATGGTTAATTAAATTGAATGTTTACTAAATACTAGTTACTGACTAGGCCCTGAGCTAAATTCTGCATGTGTATTAATCAATACTTAATCCCATGTGAGACTATTACCCCTTTTGCAGAAGAGGAAGACGAGACACAGAACCTAAAAGGGCAGAGGCATGTGCATAGCAGGTGCTGATGTGCAGAGCAGGGCAGTGTCCTCTGACTCTGGTGGGAGGGTACCCCAGGGGTACCCCCAAACTGCTTGGCAGGGAGTCTGGGGATCCAGAGCTGTTAGAACTACAGTGAGACACAGCCTGGCCAGGGGCACCTGGGCAAACACTGGTTTTTTCTTTTATGTCACTATATTTATTGTGTGCAAGCAAATAAATTCAGGCAACACTTTGGGCCATACATAACGTTCGACTGCTAAGTCTAGAGTCATGTGGATGGTGCTGTAGGTGGAACTTGAATTTTTAAATCCTAGCACTAGGAATTCTTAGTTTTTATGCTCTGAGAGACATGTATTCCTAAGTACACGACTCTAATTTTTGCTTGTCTTACAAGTGCCAACACACATGGGTGAGTCAGGGCTCCGCTTGGAACCTCGGGCAGGTGGTTTCACTTTCTCCTTTTCTCAGCATTTAAGAGACTATAAGTTTTGCCAGTAGATGGATTATCATCCTTTGTGATGTTTTTTCTGGGACCTTTAAAAAACAAAACAACAATAAAAATGAAACTGCCGACTGACCCAAGAAATGAGGACTTCCCCAGAACTTATGACAAGACTCAGCAAACCAATAAAAACAGTAAGAGTCATCAGGTTAGACGATCTGGGTGCCAAGTCAGAGGTCACTACAGCAATGTGACCTTGGACAAGTCACGTGACTTCTGGGACCTTGCTTCCTTCTCTGTACAACGGAGCTGATGCTGCGCGGGCTTAGCCTCCCTTGCAGGGTGTTGTGAAGCTAACACAGAAAGGAGGATTTCCAGAACTGTGCGCGCTGTTATTTTACACCCTCAGTGCCACAGGAGGCTAAAGCAATTATTACAGCCAGCGACCTGGGAGCTTCCTGAATGAAGGACAATGTGTGGGGAACTCTAAACACTACATAGGTCAGAGGCTACAGATTTGACAGCTGAGTCTGAGCCTTGTACCCCAGCCCACCCTGCCTGCTGCTAGTGACTCCACAGGTGTCCCCTGTTAAAGAGAAAATGACAAGTTCAAAGTCTGTACCACACCTGCCAAGACTCAACAGCTAGCCTAACCGTGGTTTTAACCTCCCTTAGGGATGTGGTCTTCACTGGTCAGCACCAATGAGGCCATCTTTCCCATTCTCCAAAGGCAGCTGAGATCATCTGAAACAGGGCTTTTATCCATGTCCCACAGACATGCAGCTAACTCTGAAACAATTCCATCTGCCCCTTTCTTGTCTCATTCTGTCTGTAAGAATCTTTCATTCTTGTGGAGCACTTTTCTACTTGCTAGATGGGCTGCTGCCAGATTCATGAATCATTTAATAAAGCTAATTAGATCTTTAAAACGAACTCGGTTGGATTTCTGTTACTTAACACCATGAAGAATCCATAGGCAAAAAAACAAGATGCTACTTTAACCGAGTGGCTGATTCAGGCAGGAAAGTCATTTTGAAAGGAGGAGGATACAATTATGAATGATATTTAATTAAGGGAAATATCAAGAGAAGCTTCCAAATCATGAGTACCTATCAAATAGCCAGAGGTCGAAGAAGTCACCAATCCCCATTAATTAAGCCTAAGGCATCTGCTTGAATTACATTATTCGTTAAAGTCCTGAACATGCAGGCCAGCACCTGAAGCACAGAGACCCGCCGGGATGAACGAACACATGAACGAATGAATGAACATATGCACTAAAGAGCCACGTGAAAGCTCTCACATTCTGTAAGGGTTATGTAAATATTTCTCACCTAGTTCCCCAGGATAGCTAAGTCACAGATGATGAAACAGAGAGAAGCAAAACTTATACCAACCCTTCTAGAGCCAGAACCTGTGTGTGGGGGTGTGTATACACACACATATATACATATATACACAGTGAATTGCTATTTATGTGTCTGTGAGCAATGGAATATTATTCAACCATAAACAATAAAATCTTGCCTTTTGCAAGAACATGGATCAAACTTAGGACTTACGCTAGGTAAAATCAATCAGAGCAACATGTGTCAAATGACCTCATTTACATGTGGAATCTAAAAACAAACAAAGCTACAGATACAGAGAACAGATTGGTTGTTGCCAGAGGTTGGGGTAGAAAGCAGATGAAATGGGTGAAAGTGTCAAGAGGTACAAGCTTCCCGTTAGAAGAGAAATCAGTCACGAGGATGTGACGCACAGCGTGGTGACATCCGGTTAACAGTACTGTGTCGTCTATTAGAAAGTTCCTAAGAGAATAAATCTTAAAAGTTCTCATCACAAGAAAAAAATTAAGTAGAAAGGTGATGAATATTTACTAGGCTTACTGGGATAATTTCCCAATATATGCAAATATCAAATCATTGTTATATACCTACAACTAATTTTATGTCACTTATACTTCAATAAAAAGAAAAAGAAAAATGAGCATGCAGTCTTTCCCTTCTCTGAAACCTACCCCTGTCTTCCTTGCCTTTGCTCCATCCTGACTTGGCTCCCCAGCTGTGGCTGGGAAAGCCCAGAGCCCAGGGGGCAGGACTTTAATGCCCACTAACAGTTACTTCCTGCCCCTCCTCCTGCAGACTCCCCGACAACATCGTGACTGGCAGAGCTGTTAAGAGATGAATGTCTGCCTGCCCTGGATCTGCAAGAGGCTCATTATATAAATACACACCAGATTCCACTGAGGCAGGTCATTCTGCCTCTGTTCCAGAAATGTATGATTTAATAGTAATGAAGGTAAGGTGTGTTAGGGACCAAGAAACCTCCTCTGGCCAGCAGCCAGAAACCCCAGTCCCCTGCAACTTCAGCAGGGACCAGTGGTGGGCTCCTCACTGGGGCCAGGCTTCCTATTTGATTGTCTCAGTGAAGCAGGGACTCTTACCTGTTTTACAGTGAGGTGGTTGAGCTCGTCTGGCTGACCCAGGAATCAAGTCTTGGTGTCAAGGCTACCCAGGCCTGGGCTCTAGGCTAGCTTTGAGGAAAGAAGAAAAGTCGCCTCCATGCAGAGTTGTACCTTTGTCCAAGCTTAGCTCTTGGGGGCACTGAGACACTCTTGAGAAGCCTCTTGGAATAAGACTGGAGGTTCTGAAAGTCATCCATTCAGGGTGAACTTGGGATCTGTGCAGAAAGGAGCAGTGGCAGCAGGAAGGTTCCAGAGCCCAGGCTGTTGGTGTTCAGCAGAGGGAGGGACGTGGGGATGAGACAGACAGGGCAGCCTCTGGGAGAGCTGCACACACAAGTCTGTGTGAGTGACTGCTTCTGGATCTGTGCCAGGCACAGTCTATGCAAGTGTGCCCAGTGACTCATTTAACAAGCTGTTATCTTCCTTCTCCAGTAAACCAGAATCCTTACCTTCTCTGCCCAGCCCAGGCACCCTCCTGATGAGGCCAGGGCCAGCTGGGTGAAATCCCATCTTTTACTGGAAATTGCCTGGGACTGGGCAGCACAGTATAACACATATTGGGCAAAGAGATAAGGTAGGTGCCTAAGGATTGGGCTGTCCAAGTGCCCAGAGAGGGTGGGCAGACATTTAGGATCTGCCCCCACCCCCTGCATGGATCCTTTTAAACATGAAAACCTTAATGGTGATTGGCAGGTAGCTATTCTCCTGATTCTTCCAGAGGCTGGGAGCTACTTTACAACGTATTGGATCTGATGGACAAAGCAATCAAGACTGCTAGTGGTCTGTGAGAATTCCTCTCCCCTCGCTCCTCCGTTATCCAGGAGTTGTAGCTGGTATGTCTGGTATGTGGCCACCTAACTAGCGACTACCTTTCCTGATGCTCCAGGCTCTATTCGGTTGTGCCTTAGTTCTTGCCAGCGCCCCTGCACAGCTCCAGTCTTTCCCTTTCCCAAGAGCTGGGTCAACATGTGTCTGAAATCCCGCTTCAACCATGCAGACAGAGGCAGCATTTCACAGCAATGTTCTCTAGAATTAGGGATATTGCAATCTCCTGGAAGCCCCTGACAAAAACAGACAGCTGGGCCTACTCCTAGAGATTCCGATTCTGTAGGTCTGGACAGGTGGCTGAGAATCTGCATTCCCATCACATTTTCAGGGGCTGCTGCTGCTGCTGTCTGGGGGCCGCACTCTGAGACCACACCCTCCCTGCGGGGGTGGTGGAGAAACAAGAAGGTGGGAGCCCCAATCCCTGTACGGCTGCTGGAGCACTGCCACATACCTATTCTAGACTATTCCACCAGAGGAAAGACTTCTCTGTTCTTTAGGCCACTATGCTATTGGGTTTCTAATACAGAAGCTCAGTCTTTTCTCTGACTCAATCACATCTCTGGGAGCCAGTCTTGTCTGTATAATGTCCCACTCAAAAAGAATGAAAAAAATCCTACTCTAGTTCTACCACTGGGAGCAAAAAAAAAAAAAAAATTATCCTTAATCGCATTAGGACACAGAGCCAGGGCACAATCTTAGGTGTAAGACTCCCAAATTTGATATTTGCACCAAGTTTCCCACATTTCCTCAGATCCTGTCACCTTCTCAAGTTATTACCAGGTCCTTCTCTTCACCACCAAGGTCCGAAGCTTCTACAGCCTACGTCTGTCTGACCTCCTGTGTCACTCCCTCACCTCAAGGTCACGTCTCATCGCCTAAGTCAAGCGTGCCTTTTCAGATCTTATCTGGCCCCACTTCTCCTGAATTGGAAGCCAACACCTTCAAAGTTCTCTCCAATGCCAGTTTCCTGGTATCACTCTCCCCTGACCCTTCTCCTGTGATACAATTTCCCTTGACGCGACCATCATGACATCAACTCTCCAGCCTTATTCTCTTTCAGTCTCCCCAATAGGATCCTCTTCTTGTCTGAGCCTCTTAGGGCTGGCATTCCCTTCAGTAAGGTGGGACCATTCTTTGTGCTTGCCTCTTGTGTCTCCTTTTCCAGCCTTTTTTCATGTGCAACTCCATTTATGTCGCCACTTCAACACGATGCATGGAGTTCAGGGAGGAAAATGTGTGCACGGGGCGCTGAAGAGAGAACCACCAACCAGAGTGTTTCAGAGTGTTCAGTGTTCAGAATGGAAATTCCTCCAAGAAGGTGACAATGCAGGTGTCTGGGATCATATGCATGCATTAGGTGTATCACGATTCTGGATTGCATTATGTCATCATGGGGCACCACTGGATCGGGAGAATGGCAGAATTAGTCACTACTTATGTGGTTAAATCTAATAAACCCAAACACTTTAGCAAGTTAGAAACCAGAGTCTGGGTTGGGGAATGAGCATTCATTTCTGTGGAGTCTAAAAACACTGTGGAGCCCAAGCATCTGAAGGGCTGGTGGCTCTGTGAGAACGGTGCACACCTAGCACAGCCACATCTGCCAGCCCAGTCCGCTGTCAGTCCAAGACAACGAGCCTGGGCTAACTGCCTGGGTGGAGCCAGCTATGGGGCAGAGGAGGTGGATGGTGAGAATTCCACACAAGAAAATCACCACATCTCTGAACTGAGAGCACGGGGTTTGAGTTTTGACACACTGGTCTCACAAACACCTTTACAAAAGAACAGCGTAATACCTAATATAGGCACAGCTCCCACTAACACCAGCTTAATTATAGGGAAGAACACAGTCTATAATTTTTCCCACACTCTGAGATGGAGCTATATTATAATTTCCCCCAATCTTCCTGAATGAATGGATCCATGATTTCCGCCGAGAAAGAGCTTCTCTTCTCTTCGCCCACGTGCAGACACGTGCTGGAGGCCTTGCCCAGGTGGGGGTTGCTTGTCCACCCCCCTCCCCAGAAAGCTGGTGCTTGGCCCGAGGGGCATTTGGCTGGGACAGTGTGTGCTCCTGGAGCCCACAAGAGGGCCAGCACTGAGGGCGGTCCTCCTTCCTGTGAGTCGCATAGAAAGGGGAGAGAAAGGCCAAAACCATGCCAGGAAAGACCACTAGCAGACACGGTGGCATTTACAGAGGTGTTAGCAGACATGGGACAAGAGGAGGCCCAGGAGTCAGGGGTGTGACTCAGGGTTTCCCTGCATGCCCCGCCTTCTTTGCTGTACAGTGAGAAGGTTGACCTTCTAGTAACACATTCTTCCAAATAACACTGTCTGTAGAACCTCAACATGGAAAAGATGAAGTGTAGCTTCTCTGGCTGAAGGGGTGAGTGAGCCTCCCGTCTCCCTAATCAAGCTCCCTTGATGATGGTCTCCCCTCCTCCACGTAGCCTAAGCCACAAAGAATTCCAGCTTTCGCCCTCTGAGAGGTCAACACGCAGGCATCAGTCAGTGTCTGTTCTTCCACTGCATATCCACAGTCAAATCGAGAACAGGGGCCATTGCAGGCATCTAAAGAGAGAGCTGTACCATAGACCCACGAGGTATTTTCAGAGCAGAATATGATCTCTCAGATCATCTGAGAAGCCTTTCATTTCACAGATGTTTCAGCTTTCGCTCACTCTCACCTCTGACCCTGACCCCATCCCATTTCTTCTTCTGTCTCTATGTAGCAAAAGACACTTAACATCCCCTTTACCACTGCAACCATTTCAAAGTGTGGACTTCAGTGGCAAACACCACCCCTCTCTAGTTCCAGAACTTGGTCATCACCCCAGAAGGAAATCTGGACCCATAAAGTGGTCTCCCCACCGGGAACCACCGGCCCGCTTTCTATCTCTGTAGATTTGCTCATGCTGAATATTTCATATCAAGGGAATCAGAATATAATCTTCTGTGCCTGGCTTCTACCTCTTAGCAAAATGTCTTTTCAAAGTTTCTTTCACATTCTAGCATGTGTCAGTATTTCATTCCTTTCTGTGGGTGAATAATATTCCATTGGATAGATACACCAGCTCTGCTTATCCATTCATGGATGGACATATTTCCATCTTTTTTCTATAATGAACAGCACTGCTGTGAATATTCAGGTACAAGTTTTTGTTTGGATGCTTGTTTTCATTCCTTTGGATAATGCCCAGGAGTGGAATGGCTGGGTCATATGGTGACTCTGTTTAACTTACTGAGGAAATGCCAGCTTGTCTTCCAAAGCCCCAGCTCAGTTGTGAACTGGTATGTGTCATATTCATGCGGAGCCTCTACATCCTGGCTGCCATTTCTGACTACTCCGGGCTGTCCCCACTGGTTACTTGCACAAATCATGGGAATAATAATGATATAATCACGGCGGTTCTCACAATAACTAAGAGGTAGACACTCTAAGGCTTCCCACGTCACAGTGAGGAAACTCACTGGAGCCTCAGCCATGTCTGAAAGACAGATCCAGCCTCTCACCCACTCCTAAGCTGCCCTAGAGGCGCCTTCCCCACCCCTCCCCTGGCTTCCAGGCCGCCTGGCTAACTGCCCTGCCCAGTCTCCTGGGGCCTGCCTCCCAGGAACATGTCCTAGTTTGCTTCCTGCCAGGCCACTTCACGAGGCTGGACATACTTCCAGTTTTTGTCATTGCGTCAGGCTGCTCTGGTTAGCGCCCAGCTCCTCGCTGACGAGGACAGCTGCCCCAGAGGCTTCTGGCACAGCTGTGCTCGCTCTGTGCCCTCAGCCTCCGCCCCAGGGCCCTGGAGACGAGACATGAAGATTGATTCTATTTCCTTTCTTCCCTCCCCAAGGCAGCTCGCGGCACATGTGGACTCACACTGTCAACAAATTTTCTAGACTTAAGTCAGGGAAACAGAGCTGGCCTCAGGTCTGAGTCCGTGTGGCATATACCGCTGCCACTACAGAGGCCAGCCTGTGACACCCTTTCCGGTGCCTTCTGCTTCCACCTCAGGTGACAGTTAGGGTGTCAGCATTTTCAGCAGGTTTTCTCGACTAACCCGCCAATCACGTGTGGGTCATCCAGTCACTCTCTGGGTGCTAGTGCCTTGTAGAAACTCAAGAAGGCCAGAAAGGCTGGGTGACTGTGACCCTGAGAACTGAGCGAAGCCCCAAATACCTACTGCTCCCCAGGGAGTCAGGCTGAAGTGAGACCCTGGAACCCAGTGGGCCTCCCATGCGTGGATTTAGGACTTAGGCTGGGGCTGGAGACCCAGGGGCAGCTTTATTTTCCGGGGCAAGGGTGTACGGCCCCATGGATGTGTGTGGATGTGACAAGGGAAAGGGGAAGGACAGAGCAGAAAGAGGATGCGGAAGGCATTCTGGGGACCAGGCCCCTTCCTTTAGGAACCGACAATACTGCTGACCCTCCCCAGGCTGGGACCCCAGCTGAGTGCGACTGCCAAAGCAGCGCAGCCTCCTCCCCAGTTCCAGAGCTGCTACGACGTGCGCGTGCATGTGCGTGTGCGTGTGTGTGTGTGTGTGTGTGTGTGTGTGACAATCCTAAATGCAGGCAGGAATGAAGGGTTTCTCCCCTACACCATCCCTGACTCGAGGAGGAGGAGGCTGTGCAGAAATGTGAGCCTGGTTCTCTGAGGGTTGCTTTGGGCTGTCAAAGACATGGAGAGAAAATTAATATCATCTTTACCAGCTACGTGATCTTAAGTAGGTCATCAAATATACCTGAGCCAGTTTCCTCCTTCAGCCTGTGGGGGTCAGTGTGTGGACCCCTGGAAGAATGACTGGGAAGGCCAGCACGTGCAGTCTGATCAGCAGCTGGGCCCCTCCCATCACATCAGCAGCTGTCTCCGGGGAGGGGATGATGGCAGTTTGCATGCTCTGTGCTCTGCTGTGAACAGCCAGGCTGGAGGGGAGACGTTTTAGGGTGGAAGGAGGGGCTCCCCCACAGAAGCCTTCATCATGGTGCACACTGCTTTGCACTTAAGCACATTCACAAACTGCTCACTGGGAATCAGACACACATACTCTCTTCCAGGCGACAGGAAATGGAAAAAAATTAAAAAAGCGTGAATGCCACAGAAACTCATCTCCTTTTCCAGAGAGGATTTGCACAATTCCTCATTTGCTTTCAAAATAGTGCCTGTTTGTCTCTAGAGCAGGATACCACGGCTTAGCAGTAAGCCTAAACGACTATTCCATGCAAGGAGTTAGAACTGAGGGGCCCATCAGATAGTATTACAATGTTTTACCATTATGTGCTGGGGTTCCTTAGGTTTTAGCAGATCCCCAAAGGGCTTCGTGACTTACACTCACAAAACAGGCTACAGCTCCTTTTTGGGTACAGACAAGCCTGAACTACCAGCTCTCGAGACAGGGGAGGTGTCCCAGGCACAGACCAGAGACGCAGTGGGCCCCGGGAGAGGGCCAGATTCCAGGGACCACACACCACACACACTGACAGATCCGTGTTCTGTGTGTAAGAGTGTGGGAAAGAAGACACATGCATCCAAATTTAAATTCCAATTTTCAGTTCGGGACTTGGAAGTAAATCTGTGAAGTCTTAAGTCCAGAAGATGATGCCATTTATTGAGAAAAGTTTGGAAGCTGCTAAGCTCCCTGATAAATAAAGCATGTTTCTTCATCTCAGGTCTGTGAAAACATTTTCTAGGGACTTAGCATCCCCTTGGAAAGTATTAGAATCTTTTCTCTGCAGGAGAGCCAAGCACATAGATGCTTCTCTTTTTAAAGATACTCAATGTTTCTGGGCAAGGAAATAACGCACGCAAATGGCAACTAACCAGTAACCCCCACACTGTTACCTTAATTCTTTCCAAGAGGGAAGGAATAACTTTAGCTCTGTGAGTTACAGAGGGAGGATGTTATAGAAACGGACTTGGCACCAGAATACCTAGAGATTGCCCACATGGGCTTCTTAACCATGTATTACTTATTACATCAGCACCATGAGCATCAGCACCCATTGTTCCCAAGGTTTGGAAAGCCACCTGCATATCCCAGGACTAGAAGATGGAGAAGGAATCTTAGAAATCAGGATGTTCCTATTTTTTGGCCCAAAAGCTCTAGGGGGTGGCTGTCATTTCTTCTCACTGAGCAAATCCAAGAAGAACTGGGACTCAGGTCTGTACCTGCTTGTCAGCTCAGTGCTCTGGGGTCAGGAGGACCGCAGACTTACAATGCTGCCAGTGACCATGATCTCTAAGCTCCCACTGCTTCTGGCTGTAACCACATCAACAATACTCAGACATCAGGAGCTAATATACGGTGCTTTGGACACATGAAGAGCTCTAAAAGGATGCCTACTACTACTGATGGCGATGACACACCACGTTGATGGCTGATTTCCAAAGTGAGGAGGGATAACTGGAAGGACCCGGCCAGCTCTGTTGACAGCAGCTGCATTTTTGACAACTTGATGGAATCCTTATCTCTGGTTGCCCCAGGTGCCTCTGGTCCTTGAATTCCAAGACCTTTGGCGGGTGTGGGCAGATGCTCTGCCAAAGTCAAGGTGCATCAGAATCCCCTGTGGGGTCTGCAGAAATGCAGCTCACTGACTCCCTTCCTAGAGAGTCTGAGTTAGGGGATGGCAGGGCCTGGGGATCTGGATGTCTAACCAGCTGGGGGATGTAGATGCTACAGGTCTCTTGATTCAGCTCACCTGGAGGACTGTTGTAAGGCAGCGCTTTGCAAGCTGAGCTGCTCAGTGCCTGGGGTTTGCAGAGTTGTCAACAATCATAGGATGATAATAGAAGGATTAGGTCTCAGCAAAGTGTTCCTGCACAGGGCCAGTCAGTAAATATTTCAGGTCTGGGGCCTCCTGTTCTCCGTGGCACAGTCCTTTTTTTGTATTTGTTTCAGCCCTTTAAATACGTAAAGGTCATTCTTAGCTTGCAGGTCATACAAAGCCAGTCTATGGACCCCTGGAGAAAAGCCTGCTGTACACTTGTCAGTTTAATGATGGAAACATTTACTCACAAATAAAATTACCTGAGCCATAAATTAAAGCCATGGTAGAATGCAGACAGACTTAAGGAATGAAAGCTACAATGTAAATGTGGTGAGTCCCTGCTAAACTTTTATTCTTGTTACCTGTAACTGCTTTTTCTAGTCCAGTTTTTCTTTTCCACATTAAACAAAAGAGAATGAGGAGGCTTCCTTCTACCTTTCTTTTCCAGTTCACAGTAAACTGTGAACTTTAGGGGTCCAGTAGTATTGAAAAGCCCTGAACTATATGTTCGGAGCTATCTGGAAATGTTCATTGCCTTCTCAGCATTTCATCCTCTCCCAGCACTTTTAGTGCAAACTTCCTGTGTCCCTCTCACTCCTCAGAGAGAGGACTTTCTTTCTTCTGGAAGGTCTGGGCCTGTCTGTGTGCGTGCTGAAACATGGACTCACAAGGCATATTCACATGAGCCCCTCCCCCTTGCTTCTCTTCTCTCCAACTCAAAGAACACCTGCTCTCTTGGTGACCAAGTCACTCCCTTCCCATCCCAACTACCTACTCTGCTTTCATATAAAGTGGTTATGCTTAGAACAACTGGCTGGTATCTTGGAACAGGCCTGAAAACTCCTAGAAGCTAAAGAGCAAAGGCTTTTCCATCTGTTCCAAATCTCAGACAAAATAGACAATACCTGCCTCTACTCTTGTCCTTTTTTTCTGAGCCTTTAAAACATACCAGAACCTGTTAGTAAATGACCTAAGGTGACTTTTTAAAAATGCAAATGATACAACGCAGAAAGGTAGAGACCTAGATAAGGAAATGGAAGCTTCCACCAATTTCCAAAGCTATAAATAACTAGCTGGAATCCAAGGACACTTGAATGTCCTCAATTGTAAAGGATTTGTTTTGTGCCAACAGATGAAAACATGTGGCCAAACAGGGAGGTGAAGGGTTGAGGCTGGGCTGGCTTCACGGGTGGGCAACCGGTGTGGTCTCTCACAGGCTACGCCTTGGGAAGGGCCTCTGCTGTGTTTAATGCTCTGTGTTGGCATCCTGGAACTCTTCGTATCCTCTCTGAACTTGTCTTTTGTAAGTGCAGCCCAATGGGGCAGTGTGCAGGAATGTGTGCCGAGGACAGCATAGGTGTTCACTCATTCTAGCAAATGAATGTTCAACCAAACCACTGCATGCGATCTGTGCTCACGATCCCCACGAGCACAGAATTCCAAGGGATCTTTGATGTGTGGCGCTCAGGGAACTCTGAAGCAAACATAAGGAAAGGTATGCAGAGCAAATAGCACTGACAGCGCTGGAGGCCAGGCTATCTGCTGGATCGAGAGCCCGATTCAAGTGCAGGAAGAAAGCTATGCATTCTAAGAAACACAAACACCAAGGAACCCTATGACATCCTATCCTTCCTACTTGTACTTCCTGCATTAGTCAACTACTTACACTGAAAATGATGACACAGGGGAAAAGACAGAGCTGTACAAAGCTCTTCCTTTACCATTAGGCTAAGGGTTGGTAGAATGTGCAAAGTGAAATAAAGCAGCTCAGTTAGTTTGTGCATCCTTCCCACTGTTCTGGTAAGGACAGAACAACAGTGCATGTGAGCTCTGAAATAGGAAGTGAATAATTTGGGTGAGTCTACACGTGGATTCAATGCAAGTATGTTTGCATTTAAACTGACATTCACGATATGAAAAGAGATGGTAAAATTCATGCAAATACTTTAAAGATTTATTTTTTCTTTATTTAGAATGTCACATAATAAAAAAACCCCACCATGACAAGTTGAGAAAGAGATCATGGAAGAAAGAAAGCTCCATATTTGAGTGCCTTTAATGGCACTTTTTTTTTCTGCTTTACATTTTCATATTGCACAAATTATGTAGTTGATTGTAGTTGAGGGACTTCTTGAGGCAGAGTCTCAGCCATGACTGGTGATTTCCTTCCTGAAATGTACACTCAATGGATATTTATTGAACTTCTACTATTTGCCAAGTTTTGTGCTAGTTGCCAGGGATAAAAAGTCAACAAACATAATTCCTATCCTCAAGTGCTGGTGAAAATATAAATCTGAACTAGAGTATAAGACATTGCTCTTCAGAACCTTAGTATTTGTAAGGGTATGCCACATAAAACGGGGTTCCAGGGGAGAAATTTCTTTATAGAAGAAATTTTTCTTTATAGAACCCTTATAGAAACTCAGGTTTACCTGGAATCAGAGTCCAGCTAACCTACCTACATGATCAAGCAGGATAATGTAATGCTTTTTTCCCCCAATCTGCTCCAGATCTCAGATAAACTCCAGCTTACTTCTTTCTATCTTTTGTTCTTTTCTTTAAAATGCACTATAACCTATCAGTAAGTGACAGAAACTTACTTATTTAAAATGTGAGCGACTCAATGCAGAGAGGCAGACACTGGAAATGAAATCACTGGTAGTTATAGGGCTATCGGTTATTTTTCTCAGATAAGGAAAGACTTTTTTTTTCATTTCTATTGATGTCTGGCTGACAAAAATCTTTCACACATGAGATTCATATTAAAAAAAGAAGACTCTACAAGTAGAATCACTCCGGTTATTCCCTGCTATCACCAAGGGGATCAGGGAACTATTTTAATACTTGGTATTTTATAGTATAGTTTAAGCCTTTAAGAAGGGCCCTGTATTCATACAGGGGCAGTGAAAACCAAAGAGAGTGTTGCAGTCCAGCTGCCTTTCTCTCTTTGGATGTGTGTGGGGAAGGAAAGGCCAGTTAGAAAAGCATCCAGTGGAGAAAAGGGGTGTTCATCTGGTCCGGGGGAGTAATCAGTAGAAGACCACGTATGTGTAAATTGAGCTCTCCGGGCCTACCTCGGGCAAGCGGACACCAGCTAGAAGTTTGACATCATGTCCTTAGTTTGTACAGGAGGAAACTGAGGCTTAGTGAGGGCACAGAGCACACAGCAGTGGGGGCAGATCCCAGATCAACGCTGGATGGGTTGACCCCAGCGCCGGGCTCTCTGCCCTCCCTTGGTGCTGGTTTTTCCTTTCCTTCTCAGTGCTCCAGCGGTGGCTTGGGTGTCTGCCATGCAGTATACACTCAGCTGTCTTCTATTTTCATCCCAGGAGGGAATTTCATTTCCTCGACTATATTGCTTGGAGGTCAGGTCTTTATGTATTCCTCAGGCTGGAGGGTTAAGGCTCATTGTCAGCACTGGGCGAATACATGTATATTAATTACACCCCCCCCCCCCCACACCCTACCCCCTAACTCTACCTGTTTTATGCTGTGCTATCTTGTAAGTACAATCCTGATGGCACCAGAAACCCACAGTCAGCCAGAGCAGAGATGTCCAAGAAGCAAGGTCAACAGTTCAACAGAGGTCAGCAGAGAGTTCTATTTTGTACTGGACTGGTGAATCTTCTCTCCACTTTTCTCCAGACTCATTCCTTAACCAATTACCCCAAACATACTCAATGAAACAACAAAAGCTTCTCTTCCATCTGTGAGCATACTATCAATGTCCTCCCTTGGGGTTAAGAAATGGTGGTGATAAATCTCTCTCTTGTGCCCAAGGGACAGGAGTCACACTGCCATTTGCAAATGTATTTATAGAAGAGATGATGTGAGAGAATGTTTTACACGCAGCTGACGTGGCCACTGCAAATATAGGTCAGGGGTGCCAACAAAGAGCTGTCCTCTGGGCTGAGGAATCGATTGGGAGAGGGCGCCTCTCCACTACCATCTACTCAAGAAAAACAATGCTGAGCGGACATCTACAAGGGAACAGGTGGATCTAGGTAGTTTGCCTGGGAACACACCCGAGGGAGGAGGATGACAGAACAGTCACCCTAAGCAGGAAGCTCTCAAATATCAGCGTGTGGCTTTTTCACTTTGCAGATTTCCAATGTTCCCTCCAGGTCTAGGCTTGTCTCACACGTAGTTCAGAAATTCCACCCATCCCTCGTTGCTGTCTTGAGTGCAAAATCACTTTCATATTAACCTTGACCAAAATCATTCAGAAAATGCAACCAACCAAATGATAAATCCCATGGTCCAGCAGAAAGGGCAGATGGGAGAACCACGATGAGTGCTGAGTGCCCATTACTTCACTTGCAGTACCATCCGTTCATCTTAGAGTAGAAAAGTTCCCTCTGTTTTCTAATTTTGGTACAATGGTTTTCTAGTTTTATAGTAGTGGGAGGAGATTTTCTTTGAGAGAAATCCTACTTGGAAGCTAACAAGTCACTTGGATTAAGCAGGAGCTGGGGTGTGAGGGTCTGCCTGAGGGGTTCCACCCTCCCATCAAAGCTCTTAGGAGCACAATTTGGAAAACATTCTCCCTTATTAAGTCATTCTCTTTCATAAGCACCATCTTTCTCCAGCACCTACCATGCTCTAAGTGCTGCAGAATATCTAACAAGTAACAGGACAAAGCAGGTGCTGATTTCCAGAAGCCCTAGTAGGATGCAGCAAAGAGAAGTTCACAAAGTTCCAAATGTTATAGAGGAAACAGATCTGGTCATGTGATGGTGGCCAGATGGAGGCTACTTTACATAAGGGATCAGGAAAGGTCTCTCCGAGGAAGTAAAACATGAGCTGAGACCAAAAGATAACCTGGAAAGATGCCCTAATTTTGAGCAATAAGGAATCAGACTCAACAAGGTGGAGTGACTTTTCCCAGGTCATACCAGGACTTGTACCTGGGTTCCTGGCTCTCCAGCCAGGGCTCTGTCTTTTCACATTGTTTATTAAACAGTGACTACATGCAAAGGAGCCTCTGTGACAGATGACATCCAATGGATGACAGCACCAAGCACATCCAGCTGTTGGGGAGCTCTTTGTCATGATGCTTGACACCCTCACTGGACCATCAGTGGGTCCAGCATTGGTCCTGGGTCTGCGGCTCTGCAACCCAGAAGACAGAACTCTGCAGTTGACACAGGCCCACAGCTTTGGTTGGGAAAGCTCTTCTTCTCCTGTCTCTCAGCAGCAAACCAGAAGGTGCTTCTAACGCTTCCATTGGTGGCATGAAGATAACAGCAAGATGGTGGCTCTAGGCTCACGTGCATGAAGACTCTGGCAAGTCAGGTTGCTCTATGGCTACAATTCAAAGAGCATCCAAACCAGTTCTCTTGTTCTTCAGAAGGCATTCGCACAAAAACTACTCCACCACACAGGCCAGTACATATCTTACACATCAAGAGTCCCACACCCAGCTCCAGCCAGACATTCCTATTATTCTGAACATCACAAAAACAGCATGCGAATGACTCACTCTAGACCCACACTCCCCTACTACCACAAACCAAAGAGTTCCAGGCCCCCCAAATACCTCTAGGATCCCCAAACCTCTGACTCAGCACCTAGGGACCCAGCATTGGCGCCTCACCCCTGGAGCCTCACTGAGAACATAGCGCTTTCCTAGGCACTGGCTGGGAAGCTCCAGCCTCATCACGAGGCAGGCAAGACCGCAGGGATTCATCCCTCTTTGTGCTGGAAGTGCCCATGGTGACCTATGCAAGCACACTACTATCACACAGTAACACCGTGAAGTTTGACTCAAACCCAGGCTTCCTTGCTCCATCGCCAGCCTCTTTCCACTAGAATCCAGACGCCCAAAATGAAGCAGGCTGTCCATCCCGGTTTGAGATGCTCTCCTGACCAATCCAGCTGAACCCCCACCCTTTCATATTTTCCAGCACTTCATGTACCTGCACATACCTGCACATATGAACACAGCACATAACACTGGTGAAGTCAGCACAGCCCAGAACCTTCACACTTTCCTTTCCGTGCAAGTCAGCCAGTCGGCTGCAAGTGCAGTTACAGCAGGCAAACGCAGGTGCGAGGCCTGAGAAGCCACGTTCCCACGAATACACATCTGCGCCCATGGAACTGTGGACAGGGCTGTCCACAATCCTGTGCATGCAGGTGACACACCGCTGACAGCACTGAACAAACCCTGTTCTGCATGGGTGCTGGACCAAGGGCTGTACCGTCTAGTAAGGAGCGCTGTGGGCCTATCACCTTGGGTTTAGGCACAAGGGCCAGTCACATTTTGAAGGGGGCTTGACATGCACTGAGCACGCTGGCCAGCACAAGGCACGCAGAGGCTGAGTTCTCTCCCAAGGCAAGTGCAGAAAGGCAGACTCCGCAGTATAGTTGAGGACACGGGCGCTGCAGACTGGAAGAGATGGACACTAGAGCCTCCATACAGCCACCGGGAGTTCTCATCCAAAGTCATCTTGGCCCTGCCCACCCCCACTCCCCTCGTCAGCTCAGGAACCACGCGAGAGGCCCGGGCTCGCAGGGGAGCCGTGGGGGCGCCTCCTGCCCGGGACTGGACGCAACGCCTAGCAGCCGGGTTCCTCCTTCCCGTGCCCCTGGCCCAGCGCGGCCCTCGGAGGCCACACGCCGCCGCTCGGCCACCCGCCGCACTTACCAGCCGCAGGGCTCCGATGCATCCAGGAGCTTCTGGCCGAGATCCTGGGCGGCGTGCGCAGGGCCACCTGGTGCCCACTGCCCTTCGCGGTCCTTGTGCTCACCCCGGGAGAGGGTCAGGGTGCAGCGGCCGACTCACACCCCGGGCCCACGGGCACTTCCTGCCGGCGGGCGCCTCCGCTCCGCCCAGCAGCCGCGAGCGCCCACCCTCCGCTCCACGTCCCCCTCCAATCCCCCGCTCTGGGCTCTCCTCTCACAGAGGCGGCCTCGCCCAGAAGCCCGTCCCTTTGTTTAGGAGTTTGCCTTTTCCCCTTTCAGAGCACACAGAGCGTGTTAACTGGGAATTAGGAGCAGCTGGGCTGCTGCCTGGGGGATCCCGGGCAGAAGGGGGATGGGCTGTGGGTCAGGCGGGTTCCAAACCTCCCTGTCACTTGGTCTCTCTCAGGTCCCCTAGGCTGGTCCATGGTGGAGGGGAAATTCAAAGAGTCCCGGAGCAGTTGGGCCTGTAGGGAGCCCCAGGGACTCTAGGGGCAAACCCATCCCATCACTAAGGACCTACCCATCCCCCCACCCCCCAACACTAGGAAGACTCTCATCCCTGCCAGTCCCATCAAGAGTCCCATGGAGAGACCACCAAGTGTTACAAGTTTCCTGAGCCCAGGGACACTCTTCCCAGACTGGAGAAAAAAGGAGCAGAGAGCCCACCTGTCTCCTTCCTAGCTGAGAACAGGTGCAAAGCCACCTAAACTGATCTCTTCTAAAGGTGGGGTGTACATTCATGTTACTTCCCAAGGCCTGTGCTTAACTAACATTGCTCTTTTGAAACTTGACTGCAGTGAGCAAGGTTACCCATGGTCGCTAGGTCAGGGAAGCCACTGGCTGCAGGGAGAGCAGAGGCGCTCACTGGAGCGCCAGGGGTCTAAATAGCCAGAAGCTGCTCAGAAAGGGTTAACAGGGGTGTAGGGTGGAGGTCTTTCAGGAGGTGGTTGCAACAGTCCCTGTGAGAGGAAGACCTGAAATCAGGGTGAACGCAGAAGGTGGAAGGGGGATGGTCTCCAGAACTTGCGGCTGTGCTGCAGAAGGAGGGGTGAGGGGCTCTCAGGAAGGAGGATCATGTGGTGCTGGGTGGGGTGTGGAAGACTGGAGGGGGATCTGGAGTGTGTGAGGCCAAGCTCAGTGTGGGGCAAACTGGACCTGAGAAGCAGCTTCATCCAGGGCCCCATTGCCAGCAGGGCAATTAGAAATGTGATTTCTGTATTCTTGAGAGATGCCGAGGCAAGATAGGAGAATTTTGGAATCTTCTGAAGAGAAGGTGAGGTTGAATGACCAACTGGGAAAGAAAAGATGGAGGGAGAATGTGGACAAGATAGAGGGGCCAGGCTTAAGGTATCTAAGTGCGACAAGGAACCAGTGGAAGAAACTGGAACCCCCCCAGGAGGGTCAGGACTGTGCGGGGTACAGAAGAAGAGGGCATATTCCGTAGGGATCCATGCTACGGGTCACTAAAGAGGAAGATGTCCAAGGAAAGAGGGTTCGATTTGGAAACTTGGAAGCCTTTGGGATTTTGAATGATTTTAGTGCTCGGGAGACTGTTGCTTCTTGGGGACTTCTGGGTCCAGTCGGTTGATGCAGGGAGACAGAAGTATGTCTCTCTGCTTCAAAGGGCTGATTCAGCTCCAGAGCTTCCTGGGGTCAGCTGAGGTCTCTGTGGAAATTGCACCTCATTTCAAATTCACTCTCTGGCCAATTCTATTGCCTTCACTCTCACCCAGGTGCTGCTCTCCCCTCCGGATTAGGCCCCCAATGCAGATGTTCGTCTCCATATAAAGTCTGTGTTCCATAAGTCCACGCTGAAATAGAGGCAGTGAGAAGGATGAATGAAAGAGGAAACAGGATGAGAGAAGCCAGCACGGGAGCTGGGGAGGGATGGTCATGCACGATGGTGGGAGAGAGGCCTGGGCAAGCACAGCGTATGGGTCTCTCCCTCTGACCTTCCAAGACCTCTAGTGAAACAGACCTCCATTGAAGACCTTGATTTCTAATGAGACAGTTTCAAAAGACAAGGCTTGTCAGAAAATGTCAGAGAAGATGAGGTTAAAGAAAAAGTCTGAAAAATGAGGAAAGGAGGTTACATTTATAAAAAATATAGATTTTCAAGAAACGGGAAAGAAGGATGGAGCAGGCCTTTGGAGGGAGAGGCATACTGCGGGGTGGTGGGGGCGGTGGGTAAGGGCGAGGAGAAGTGTGTCTTCACTAGAGTGATTATTAGTAAAACAGTAATGAGGAAGGAGAGGCCTGGAAAATGCCCTGGTGGCATCTGTTAGAACATGAGAGGACGTATGCCATGCAAACCTTCACGACAATGTATCCCCTCTCCAGCACCGCCCCCAGTGATGTTAAACATTTGGAGTAGTGACCCGGTGGAAATATCATATACAAGTTAAAATTTCTCAGCAGTCACATTTAAAGCTGTAAAAAAAAAAAGCAAAAGGTAAATTGAATTTTAATGAGCAGTTTGTTTAACACCACTTAATATGTGATCATCTCAACATGCATCAATATAAAAATTATTAATGAGATATTTTGCACCTTCCTTCTACTAAGTCTTCCAACTCTGATGTATGTTTTATACTCAGAGTATATCTGAGTTCAGACACTAAATTTTCATGGGAAATATCTGATGTGTATTTATATTTCACAGCATTTATAGTTAAAGTAGATTTACAAGCCTAGACATGCTTATGCTTTTGAATAATCAAGTTATCTTTAAATGTATAGCTAAGCTCCTTATAATTAATTGAAACAGAATTTGAGTCGTTCAGTTGCATTTAACACATCTTATGTTCTCAGTAGCTACATGTGGCCGGTGGCTAGTGTTTCAGATCACACAGGCCTACAACATGATTCCTAAGCTTCTGGATTTGGGTCTTGTTTTGTCCTCACCTATAGAAGAATGAACCTCCTGTTCGCCACCAAGTGTATACGTTCTACCAGCAAGGTCCTAATCAGTTCCACTTTAGTCCACAAAACACGCCTAAGAAGATAAGGGAGAAGGCTGAGAATCCCACATCTGTGGAAAGGAAAACAAGGGTTGACTTGGACCAGACGAGTGAGAAAAATGAGACATTGGTTGGAAGTATTCTGTTCTGACCGTTAGTCTGTGTTTACATGAAGACTTCTGTGGTTTCTTTGTCAAGTTGGGTACTCCCAAGATTGAACTGATAGTGCCCATGACAGCTCTTGTTGGCATGGCATCCTGTTTTCATAATGAAGCATTTTCATCCCTTATGCTTTGAGCTTTGGTTGAGTCATAAATACTTGGGTGTGGCTGTGAGGACTGGGCCTCATTCCCTGACTCTGCAAAAACGAGGAGTCCCTTATTTGGGGAGAAAATGGCATAGACAGTTGAAATCCCAAGTATGGAGCCACAGTGAAGGGGTTTCAGTCTGAGGACTGGAGACCTGTCCTCCTCTCGCAGGCTTCCAGCTGTGTTCAGACCCCACTGGGCAGCGTCTGCTCTCAGCCATACTCTAGCACTTACATCTGATAGAGATTCATCATGGAGCACGGGGCTGTTGGAAATTATAGACACATTTAGAGATGCAAAAATACAACAAAACAAATACTTAGACTTCCTTTGATTTAAATGACCTGAAGCTATTGCTTGGAGGTACAGGGTAGATCTTGTGGGACCCTCCACCCCACCCCCATGCCAGTATACGGCTTGAGTCCCCAGAAACACTATCTACATGCAGTCCCACAGATGGAGTCACAGAAAATACCACACGTGTGGCGCTAAAGACTATGATAACGGTGTTGTTGGCATTCCCAGGATATATGGTACATGGGCATACCATTCAGGCTGTGCAATGAACCCTCACTGGTCAGGAATCATAAAACTTGGATTTCTCCATCCCCAGAGTGCAAATCTGTCTTACCAAACAATTCCCAGTGACTACCTAGGAGGACTGTGAGGAAATGACGTTCCCCTTATGAACTCTGTTGCTGCCCCCTGATATTCCTGCTTTGTTAGCTGCTCTCCTGATTCAGCACTGGTAGTAGCTCTTTGTATGGACTCTGAGAGCCATTCCCAAGGGAATCAGCCATGTCCTTGGAGGTGGACACACCCAGGGGGAAAACATTCTCTTCCTTGTACATATCACATAGCTTGTCTGACTCAGCCTTTCTCCTCAGCTCTAAAATGGGAGAGACTCCTCCAGAGGCTCTTTTTACCCTCTTAGGAGTGGAAACTGGCCTTAGTGTCTTCTCTCCATGTGAAATAGAGCTAAATAGCCTCTGGTCAGCACCTTCACCTCTTCCAGGACTGGGGAATGACTATGACATCAACAGATGTTAGATATAATGAGTTAAGATTAGTTTGAATGCAATGTACACTTAACTCTGCACTTCACACGACTGAGCCTACTCATTTTGCAAGCGTACCTGGAGCTTTATGGGAGGTGATCAAGAAATGGCTGTGGAATTGAACTGCACAGACTGAGGTATAATTCCCAGGGGAGTGATTTACACCAGAAGTAGGAGTTTTTCAACTGTTGGGAGACAAGCTTCCAATGACTAATGTGGCAAGAACATTAGTTGCACTAATTAGTGCTTGAAATAATTATTGATCTTTATTAACAGTGTCAAAGCATTGCTCATATGTCCAATTGCTTGCCATGTTCTGTTTGTTTTTTACGTGAAGGACTTTACAGTCTGGTTCTCTCTCAGGAGAACATTATTTAGGGCTAAATATAGTAAAACACATTTGGGTACAGAAAACACAAGTACAGACGACTGAATAAATATATAAATAACATGTAAAATGACACTAAAGTATTTGCAGCTAGAAAATTTTAGTACGTGTAGTACATGCTGTTAATTCTCATCTTTTCTCTGTTTTCTCGAGCCTGCTCCTGTTACTGGGACATAAGTGTTCCCAGGGCTTGAATGTCACATACTGGAGAAGAAGAGAAGACTTTGAAGAGAAGCCTGTACATAGCGAACTTTCCTGGAGCATCTATGTTATTTAAGATGGATTTGAGGGGAATAAGGTTTTTAGTGTTTTCAAAAGTATAATATCTATCTATGTTCATTGTGGAAAACTCAGTCAATATAAAAAAAGATAAAAAGCAAAATAACCTGAAATCTTAACTTTTGGAGGTAATTACAGGTAAGAATTTGATAAATAATCTTCCAACCATGTGTGTGTTTTATGCGCGCGTGTGTGTTTGTAATCTGGTTTATTTCATTTTAGAATATATTCTAGTCATATTTTTATGTCAATGAATTTGAATATATTAATAACTTGATATAATACATAGGTATACCACAATTCCTATTAATAGATACAGGTTATTTTCAATATAAAAGATTAAAATGTGGTTATGAAACACTTTTTCACATATTATCTTTGCCTGTGTTTAAATCTATTCATGATAAAGTTCTAGAAATGGAGTTAAAGAAAGTACTGTTTTTTGTGTGTGTGTGTTTGGACACATACATATGTATGTATGCATGTATGTATGTATGCATATGTAACAAAATGCATAGAAAAAGGTGAAAGACTATGTTCATACTAAATATAGCCGTTATTTCTTGAGAAGGAAATGTGATTAGGGATGCAATTAAAAAGGAATTTGGCCAAATCTATGCTATTTTAGTTTTCTACAAGGAGAAAATATCTGTGTAACTTAAATTAATTAAAATTAAAGGTAATAAAAAGTAAAAAGGACAAGATAAGGTAGTTACCAGCTGACAATCACACATTACTGGAAATAAAACTACTTTATTCTGTTAAAAATATTTAAGTGTATTGTGATGAAGAGAAATAGGATGTGTAAATTACAAACTGCTAAAAGAAAGAAAAAGGAAACACAAACACAAACACACACCTAAAGTCTTGATTAATCCAACAGAAATAAGATGTGGAAGCAAGAAAAGAAACAATCAGAAAACATAGTAGATAGTGCAAGAATATGGACAAAATAAGTTCTGTATATACCAATGATCACACTATGTTTTGGGTAAAGTCTCCATTAAAAGATAGCAACTTTAATATCGGGTAGAAAAACAAAATTCAGTTTAACATACTGTCTAAAAGTGACACAAAAATACAATGCATAGAGAGTCACAAAATGATTAGAAAAGTGAACACCAAGAAACAGGGATGCATATATAATGAAATTCAAAGCAAAAACAATGACTGGTCCAAGACGTTTTCTTGCTTGATATTTTTTTTTCTTTTTAAAGAGGAGAGAAGGAAAAGAAAGGAGGAAAAAGCATTTAAAGAAGGAAGAGGGGGAAGAAACATCTTTGTTTATTTAGTTGTTCATTTGGTTTTTCACCCCACTGCTGGATCTCCAGTTTCAAATCTGGGTCCTTGGGTTTTAGTAGCTTTAGTGAGCCACCTGCTAGCAAGCATCTCAACCACCGGAGTCACAGTGCGCACGTCTCTTGTTTTTTCGCTCATGAATCTTTGTATACAGTTACCAAATGTATAAAGCTAAAGTCACAGTTCAAGTAGACACAAAATAACCAAAGATTTAGTTCTGTACTCTCCAATCTTCAGTAGCTGCTACGCACATTACATAGCCAGGAGTCATTGCCTCGTGGTTCTGAACAACTAGACTTCAGCTAGTCCAAATTGATACGTGCTAGAGTATAAAACATGTTGAATTTTAAAGACTTACTATGCAAATAATGCAAAATATCTTATTAATATTTCAAAATATTGATTATATAGTGAAACAATCATTTTTGATGTATTAAGTAAAATCTATTAAAATTAATCTCACCCATTTCTTTTTTATTATTTTAACATGGCTACTAGAAAACTTAAAAGTAAGTTTTTCTAGTATAAAATAAACTTATTTCTAGTTTAAAATAAGTCAGGTGCTGTCTGGTGAGCTGCAGAGAAATAGAAGCAGACTCCATTGACATCATCAGAGGACACTTCAAAAACTGACCTAGGTGAGCACAGGGAATCTGCCTGGGAAAGTCTAGGTGCTGGAGAACAGTGAGGAGGGAGACCACTCCCTGCCCCTGTCTTTAAAAGAACACACATAGGCCAAAGACAGTCGTATTCCCTGGCCAAAGAGCTGGGGAGTGTGGGGAGAGCAAATATATGGATCACAGGTATCCCAGAAGGAGAAGAGAAGGGAAAAGTTACTGAAAATCTACTCAAAGAAGTGATAGCAGAGAACTTCTCACACCTGTCACTAAAAGCAACCTTGGAGGTCCAAAGAAGCAGAGAGAACACCAAAATCTCTAAATATAAAAAGATCTACTCCTAGACACATCATAGTAAAACTAGCAAAAGTCAATGATAAAGAAAAACTGATCAAGACTGCTAGAGAAAAGAGAAATACAACTTACTAAGGTATACCCATTAGGCTATCATCAGACTTCTCAGCAGAAAAACTGCAGACCAGGAGATAGTGGAATGGCATGTTCATAATACCAAAAGACAAAAAGTATCAGCCAAGAATACGCCACCCTGCAAAACTATATTCAAATATGATGGACAAATAGAGGTCTCCAGTGATAACAAAAGTTAATGGATTTTTTCCAACACCAAGCTTGTCATTCTAGAAATCTTGAAAGCCTTACAATAAGAAAAATGAAAACAAAGATTCATTAAACCCTGAGAATGGTGATAAACAGGAAAGAAAATGCAGAAACAAACACAAGACCAAAAGGAGAGAACAAAAATCACTGATAGGGAAAATAAAAATCATGGAATCCGTATGTACATATAAATATGACATGGCGATAACTCATGAAAGATTATCATAGAGATGACAATCCATATGACATCCACAAAACCTAACTCTAAGGAGATACATAGCTGGAAAGCAGAAGAAACTGAAAACCAAACAGAGGGAAAAGCACATAAAAATAAATGTGAAATGAAGCAACAGTCATGGAAAACCAACAGAAAACAAAGACTCAAATGACAGGAATACAGACCTATATATCAGTTGTGACCCTAAATGTAAATGGAATGAATGGACAGATCAAAAGACACAGAGTTGCTGGGTGGATCAAAAAACAGGAAGCATCATATTAGTCTTACAAGAAACTCGTATTAGATTCAAAGACAAACACAGATTGAAAGTCAAAGGTTATGGAAAAAATATATCAAAGCAGCAGTGATGAAAGGAAATCAGGACCTAAAATACTGATTTCTGACAAGATAAACTTCCGTCTGAAAAGGATATCTCAAGGCAGGGAATGGTACTATGTTATGGTCAAGGGGATAGTTCATTAAGAAGTAGCTATCATTAACATATATGCACCCAGAGCTGGACCATCTAAATATATAAAACAAATACTCACAGAGCTAAAAGCAGACATTGACAGTAACACAGTAACAGTAGGGGACTTCAATATTCCACTTACATCAATAGATCGTCCAGGAAGAAAATCAACAAAGAAATAAGGAGTCTAAAGGAAGCAATAGATCACACAGACCTACAGGGCGTTCTACTCGCAACGAAATCCAAGGATATGCAGGCATGCCTGGTGGAATAGTGGTTAAGGTCAATCACCTCTGAAGGGTGTAGGCCACTTGCCCCTGGGTTCTATTTCTGGGTTCAGGGGTGAACAACAAATGTAAACAACTAAAAGGAAATAAAATAAAATGCTAAAAATAGAAGATACATTCTTTTCAAGTGTACATGGACCATTCTCAAGGGTAGATCATATCTTGGGACATAAAACATGTCTCAGCAAATTTATCAAGGTTGAAATTATGGAAAGCATTTTATCTGACCAGAAGTGATGGTGGGGGACTAGAAATGAACCAGAAGAGCAAAACTGCAAGAACCACGAAGATGTGGAAATGGAACAACATGCTCCTGAATAACTCATGGATCATTGATGAAATTTAGACTTACTTGGAGACACATAAAATGAAGAGATGAATTTCAGAACGTGTGGGATATGGCAAAAGCAGGTCTGAGAGGAAAGCTTATAGCCATAGACGCACACATCAAAAACCAAGAGAGAGCCCAACTTAAATCCTTAACCTCACCTGAAGGACCTGGAAAGGAAGGAACAATCAAAATTTAAAAAATCAGCAGGAGAAAGGAAATAATACAAATTAGAGCAGAAATAAATGAAATTTTTTAAAAAGGATCATCCAAAAGATCAATGAAACCAAGAGCTGTTTTTTTTTTTAAAAAAAATAAACGAAATTGATAGACACCTACCTAAACTCACAAAGAAGAACACAGGAATACAAAGATTCCTAGAATCCTATCACCTCCCAAAATTGAACCAGGAAGACACAGATATCTTGAACATATCAATCATAAGCATAGAAATTGAAGCTGTAATCAAAATCTCCCCCAAAACAAGAGCCCAGGTCAAGATGGACTCACTAGTGAATTCTACCAAACATCTAAAGAGGCATTAATACCCATCCTCCTTAAACTCTTCCACAAAATTGAAGAGAAGGGAAAACTGCTGTATGTTTTATGATGCCTCATCCCCAAGCCAGACAAAACAGTACCAAAAAAGAAAACTATAGGCCAATATCACTGATGAATATAGATGCAAAAATTCTCACCAAAATTCTGGTAAACCAAATTTAGCAGCGCATTAAAAAAATGATATATCAATCAAGTGGAGTTCATTCTAGGGATGCAAGAATGCTTCAACATATGCAGATCAATCAATGTAATATACCCCATCAACAAAGAGAAAATAACAAATCATATGATCTTATCAATAGAGGCAGAAAAAGCATTTGAAAAGACCCAATACCCATTCATAATAAAAAAAAACCCGTCAACAAAACAGGAATAACAGGAAAATACCTCAACATAAATAAAATCATTGGACAACAAACCCATAGCCAACATAATACTCAATGGTGAAAAACTGAAAACCTTTCCCCTAAGATCTGGAACAAGACAAGATTGTCCTCTCTCACTGCTACTGTTCAACATAGTTCTGGACATCTTAGTTACAACAATAAGGCAAGAAAAACATATTACAAGTATTCACATTGGAAAAGGAAAAATTAAACTATCAGTATTTGTAGATGACATGATATTATACCTGGAAAGCCCCAAAGAATCCACCAGAAAACAACTGGAAACAAATGAATATAGCAAAGTGGCAGGATATAAAGTCAACACTCATAAATCAGTAGCATTCCTATATACAAACAATGAAGTAGAGGAAAAAGAAATTAAGAAAGAAATTCCTTTCTCAATAGCACTAAAAAAGATCAAATATCTGGGAAACAGAGGAAGGGAAAGACCTCTGTAATGAAAGCTCTAAGACTTGAACAAAAGAAATAAAAGAAGACATAATGAAATGGAATAATATTCCATTGGAAGAATTAGATTGGAAGAATTAACTTAATTAAAATGACAATCCTACCCAAAGCAATATACAAATCTAACGCAACTCCCATTAAAATCCCAGAAATTCTTTTTAGAAAATTGAGCAAATGATATTAAAGTTTTTTTGGGATCACAAAAGACCTTGAATACCCAAAGCTATCCTGATTATAAAAAAAAAAAAGAACAGCGGACAAATCACGCTTCCCAACTTCAAACTATATTACAAAGAGATTATCATCAAAACAGTATGGTATCTGAACAAAAACAGACACTCAGATCAGTGGAATAAAATTGAGAGCTCAGAAATAAAGTTACACCTATATTGACAGTTTATCTTTAACAAAGGAAAGTCTATTCAATAAATGGTGTTGGGAAAACTGGACAGACAGCTGCAAAACAAAACAAAGGGAAAAAACTAGATTACTCGCTAGCACCATGCACAAAAGTTAACTCAAAATGAATCAAAGGCCCAGACATAAGACCTGAAACCATAAACTACTTGAAAGAAAATGCGGGGAAAATGCTCCATGACCTTAAACTCAAGGAAATCTTTGGGGAAAGTATAACTACAGCAAAAGTACCAAAGTAAAACTAAAGAAGTGATACTATATCAAACTGAAAAGCTTCTGCACAGTGAAAGAAACCACCACTGAAACAAAAAGGCAACACATCATATTTGAGAAAATATTCATGTAACATTTTTCAGATAAGAGCTTAATCTCCAAAATATACAAAGAGCTCATACATCTCAACAACAACAAAAATAAGCAGCCCACTCAAAAAATGGGCAGTAGAACTGTACAGACACCTACCCTAGAAGATAGACAGTCTAGAGATACATGAAAAATGTTCTACATCCCTCATCATCAAAGAAATGAAAATAAATACATAATGAGATACCACTCACACCAGTGAGAATGACCTATATCTAAAAGTCTAGAAATAAGAAGTCTTGGAGGGGGTGCAGAGAAAAAGGAACCCTGCTTCCCTGTTGGTGGGACTGTAAATTAGTGTAACCTTTCTGAAAAGCAGTATGGAGATTTCCTTAAAAAAAATGAAGAGAGGTTTACCATCATCCAGCAGCAATCTCACTTATAGGCATATAACCAGAGAATACAAAATCTCTAATGAGAAAAAATATCCTCAGCCCTATGTTATTAGCAGCGCAGTTCGCAATTACCAAGACATGGAAGCAACCTAAATGACCAACAACAGATGACTAGATAAAGAAGTTGTGGTCTATATGCTAATGGAATTCTATGCAGCCACTCAAAAAAAGAAAAGAAAAGAAATTGTAACTTTGCAACAAATTGGATGAGACTGGAGGGGATTTTAAACAAAACAAGTCTGAAAGAAAAAGAGAAACACAGGATGGTTTCACTCCTATGTGGAATATAATGAAACAAATAAGCTGATAAACAGGACACAAGATGATGGCTGCCTAGGGAGTGGGAGGGGGCAGGGAAGGGGAGCGGGAGTGAGATGGTGGTAAAGGAGACTGGAACACCGGTGGTAGGTGTCGCGTGTAACTCCCATGGACTGAGAAGCGAGTTCAATATCTTAAAATGAGTATGACTTTGTAAACAAAAGAAGTAATAATAAAATTACTATATTTAAAAGAAATAAGAATAGCATATCCAATGTATTCCATTAAAAAATTTAAATAATTTAAAAATAACATGTGGTTCACATGTATTTCTACTGGACAGCACTGAAGAGGTTCTGAATAATACAATTAGTAAGCATGAACTGACAGGTAACAGGCAGTATTTTGACTCGTCAGACACTTTCCATCTTTTCAAGTATTCATGTGACATTTGTCTATTGATCAGTTACCAAGACACAAGAAGATCTCAAAAATATCTGAGAACTAGCTATTGCACAGACTGACTTCTAACCACAATGTTTTTTCACAATCCAGTGGACATTCCCATGGCCTGTTCCAAAAGCTGTTGCTCTGTCCAGTGACTATGGGAGAGAAAAGAAGAAAAGTCTGTGCAGGGCGAGATCTGTGGGCGCCTAGCACTTGATGATAAGAAACATCCATCCCTTGAGGGAGCCCGAATGATCTAAGGTCTTACTCTGTTTACTGGTCCCAGCTCACAAGATTTGATGAGCCGGAACTCTGCTTTAGAGGGCAGTGATGACAGCTTTACCCTGGGGGAAAACGCCCTATTTGCAAATGGCTCCTTGCAGTGGAGGGCTGGGAGGGGACAGGCCTGACTGACCAGCTGATCTGAATTATTCAAGGAGGATGCTAGATTCTCTCCACTACTTGAATTTCATGACTCTGAACTTGGGGAACTATTCACACTTGAGTAGTTTATCCTTCTCATGTTTGACTTAGCATTCTTTTTCTTTTTCTTTTTTTAACTTTGTCATCAAATGAATTCTCTTTTTTTTTTTTTTTTAAATCATGCTCAATATTTTTAGTCTGTGGGTAGCACTCTTTCTTGATTTACAGCAACATTGTAGATCTATTTCTTTTTCAAAATATCTTTTTTGTTATTTCATGAGCCTTCGAATAGTTGGGTATGTTGAAGCTGGTATCTAATCTAGCTGACATCTTGATTCCATCACTGGGTATTAATTTTTTTTAAATGTATTTCTCATAGCCAATTACCTTACTTGTAAGAGTTTGCATATTGAAACAAACCCTGATGTAGTATTCAGAAAAGTGAAAAAAATATAGGCATTTCTTTCCATGACACAAGAACTCTCAAACAAGTCATATAGTTGTGGAAGGTTGCTGTATCCCAGACTCCTCTGGTTATTAGGAATAGCTTGAGGACAAATATTTGAAACTTCAGCTAAAAAAAAAAAGATTTTGAATTCATTGAATTGGCCTCTTAATTTCTTTCTCTCCCTCCCTCCTTCTATCTCTCTTTTTCCCTACCCCACTTTGTCTTCCTCTCTTACCTGGAGAAAGAAATCCAATCCCAGTACAAATAAAATGCTCTAATAAAGTCTTTGGCCTCCGTCATTGATAGGATATGAAACCTGTGTAGTCATACAACACCTGCCACTTGAAAGGGGCCTGCAATTCACGCGACACTCTGCTCTTAGTGATTCTTGAACAAGGGCCTCCACGTTTTCATTTTGCACTGAGTCACATAAACTAGGTAATGATCCTAAATATAGGCTGCTATTCAGCAGAATATAGTCCTTGATATTTCTGCAAAATATCAGCTAGCGTCATGCGTTCTCCACCCAAGTTAAAAGATTGGGGCTTGTGTCATTTTGCTGCCCCCTCGGGAAAGCTCCACCACGCGTATCCTGAGAATCGTCTTAGCTTTTCTTCAGGAGTGAAGTGAGAGTTTGAGTTTGGGGGAAAGAGTCAGACCACAGCAAAGACCATTCGTATCTTTGCGAGTTGACTTCACTGTCATCGCTTGAATGCTTTCACTCATACCTCCCCCTCCAGCCATATCACAGCTTGCAGTCCCTTCTCCCATCTATATGAGCTGCCCCCATTACTTGGAGCCCTGACTCGGTCTACTGGCAAACTCCTCCTTGAGCTACAAGATTCGTTTTAATGATCACCTTTGCTGGGAAACCCTTCTTGGCCTCTCAGCAGCGTGCCTTGCTCCTACTGACCGCACGCCTCCTATAAGATCTTCATCATGGAGTCTTTCCTTATACATCTCTTTTCCACTAGACTGGTGTCTTCCAATCTTTATTTGGTGTTTACTTTGCTAATTTTGTGTGTGTGTGTGTGTGTGTGTGTGTGTGTGTGTGTGTGGCACACTCGGAGGCATTAAAATACTGAAACCACATTAAGCGAGTCAAGAATAATTACAGCACAATCACTGCTGCGGCGCAGCTGCTCTCGCAGCGACTGTAAAAGCTCCCAGTGTTGGCTTGCTGTCACGTGCTCTCCCTTCAAAACCATCTTGCTGTTCTGAATCTGTGCTCTTCTGTTTCTCCCACATTACGTTTCGTGCTCCAGCGGACACCAGGCGGGCTGGCCTACCAGCGCAAACACACATGCTAGATACTGATGGAACCTGGGGAGTTGCAGGAGCTGCCCGCTGCTCCAGAGTCTCGGTGAAGGAGCAAAACGGGACAATGGCAGGCTGGACTCTACACCAGTGTGCCCGCCAGACTGCATCTGCTCTGAAAGGGCCTCTGTTCCTAATTTGTGTAAAAGCTACCATTTGGACTAATGGATGCTTTGACTCTGGGCACCCCAGAGGGACGTGCAAGCGCAAATGGGAAAGCTGGAGAGCCAGGACTGGATTCTACTCATCTTTCTTCTCCAGCACTTAGCACAGTATGGAACAATAATAGACTTTAATAAATGTGGAGTAAATGACAAAACAATCAAGAGATTCTGCTGAGAGCAAGCAATATGATTTGGGTCTAGCCTAAAACATTGTTCACATAAGTCTCCCACACCTGGCCTGCTTGGGCAGTGGCTCTTACATGTGCTGGACACACTGGAGTGATGTGGTAAAGTCACAGCCAAATCCTGTGGGTGTCTGCGCATCATGCATGTCCCAGATCCTTCACCTTGTGTTGAAGTCCACAGGAATTCTTTGGAGAAGGTCAAGCTCTTAGTCATTCTTCCTCTTTAACTTCTGTTGAGAGAAAGACTGGGAGCTGTGGCCCCAGATGCATGTCCTTCTGGGCAAACAAGGGAGCCCGCAGCCTCTGCCCACCCAGGTCCTGCAGAGCATGCACACGCTTAGCCCAGTTTTAGAAGTGAGCATTCAGTGAAGCACTATAAATCCTAGAACTGGAAGATGGTTCAGAGGCCGCCTAGTTCAATCTCATTTACACTCAGGAGACAGAGACTTGGAGAGGATGTGGAATCACACAATCATTTGTTGGTAGAACAGTAGCAGGAACCTAGTCAGACTCCCTGCCTCCTGTGTGTGTCTTCTAGCCCTTCCTTTTTATTCAGGTTCACAGGGTTTTCTCTCCTCTGCCCCGCTCCCATGAGCTGTTCTCCTTGGCCACTCCCCAATCTTACTCTAAGAGATGTGAGCCACGCCCCAGGAGAGGTGGTGACAGGTAATGACAAAGCAGTATACCTTCTCCTAAGTGTTCAAGAGCTAGCCTGGCTCCCGTCTGGAGACATCATACTGACACTGGTAGGCTTTGTGTTAATTTATAAAATAAGTTTTTGCATTATTTACAACAGCCAAGAAATAGAAACAACCCAAGTACCATTGTCTGATGAATGGATAAAGAAGATATATATGGGTGTGTGTGTATACATACATATATGTATGATGGACTATATATATGAGATTTTATATATATATATATTATGTATATATATGGTGGAATACCACAGAGGCATGAAAAGATGAAACCCTGCCATTCGCTACAACGTGGGTGGAATGAGAAGGGAGTATACTCAGTGAAATAAGTCACAGGGAGAATGGCAGATACCAGGTGATCTCATTCATGTGTGGAATATAAAGAAACAAAGGCAACAGCCAAACCAAACACTGGTCCTTGGACATTGACAACAGAACTGAGGTTACCAGAGGGAAAGGAGGTAGTGAGGACTGGAAGAATATTAGAAATTTTGTAGTGGGCATGCTGTGCTATCATATATTTGATGAAGTGTGAACTTCCACAACTAAACTTACACTATTTCGTAAATCAAAAATACCCTCCCCCTGAAAAAAAAAAAGGCTTATGAAGAGGCCCCGAGATGGCAGACTGGTAGGACCCGGCGCTCACCTCCTCCCCTTGGACACACCAAAGTGTCATCCCTTTAAGAAGTATGGTGTTTGATGAAAGAATGGACAGTGGGGGAGCACCGTCTGCACAAGGAAATAGGATAGACTACATTGCAAAGGGTAAGAAAGGCTGAGATAGGTCTGCGGGAATGTTCCACCGCCCCCCACCGCAAAAACCAGAGACCCTGAGGTGGGCAGGGACCAATGATAGGAAGCCTCTCCCTCGGGTGGGGTGTCCCGCACCCCCACTGTACCAGGGAGGGGAGCGTGGATAGTCTGACTTGGAAACCAGAGGGGAGGGCTTCAGAGAATAACAGGCCTCTGGGCAGCTGAGAACAAGGACAGAAATGACAAGCCTACAGCTGAAGGCGCACGGAGTTGATTGAAGGACTTCCAACCGCGGAAACAAAAACTTCAGCGAGACAACCAAGAGAGTGGGCGGCCTCCCAGGGCACAGAGGCGCAGCTGAGTGTCCTCTCCAGAGGCTCCCGTGCGTGAGGGCAGCAGGGGGAGCCGTGCTGCAGCCGACCTGCCGGGAGAAGGCCCGCCCTCCACGCCTGCGCAGCTGTGCCCGTCTGTCCTGGTTCAGTTCTTGTGGTTCTGGTCCTCCTGCGACTGCGCTCTGGCTGCCAGGACGAGCTCCTCCTGGGTAGGGCAGGCGCCCCGGCCACAGCCTGGACCAGGTATCTGAGCACTTGGTGCCAACCTGGGCTTCTGGAGTTTTGGTGGCTCTGGGAAGATCACGGGAGGCTCCAGGGGTCCTGGAAACAGTGGCCCCTCCTCAGCTCGGGCTACTGTTGAACAGTTTTGCATACCTGCCTGCCTCTTGCACCTGGAACAGCTCCAGTGCCCACCCTCTGGGTCCCCCCCGCTACCCCGGGCTGTTGTATGGGGCTCCCTGCTGGGGCTGCACCCAGCTGGAGGAGGACTGAGAACCATGAGAGTGAGGGGCAGTTTGCTTTGCCTCAACCTGCTCCAGAGTTCCCCACAGAACCCAGCCCTATCTCCCCAGTGGCCTCTGTTGGGTCTGTGGCCTGCCTGTGGCCTGGGCCTGGGCCTCCTGAGTCTCTCTCTTGTGCCTATGACTCTGGGAGGAAAGTTAGCTTGAAGAACTGATTAAGATCACAGCTGCACTGCGACTGAGGACAGTTACACTGGGAAAGCTGAGGCAACCTCTGCATCCCGGCCCTGACTCCCTCCCGAAGGCTGGGCTCTGG